>CM076579.1:546587226-547179395 GCA_034641835.2 Pinus albicaulis | reverse complement strand
TTTCGACGCCCATTGCCTTGAATTTCCATTACAAAGTACTACATTGTCCTCTACGAAGACATTTTCAAAAAATTGAAGACTGAGTACCTCTGCAACGTCTTCAACCGAATTCCGCTGGTTCTCCAGGTACTTTTATTCGAATTTTCCCTTTGAGATTTCAAAATTCCTGTCGATTTCAAATAATTACCAAAGTTACTGCAAAAAAGTGTCCATTTTTCAGGGAAAACTCTGTCAAAATTTCCCTGGAATCCCTAATTTCCCTTTCTCGCAGTTTTTTCCATACCCTGGTCCGTTTTGCTGTTGAAATCGATTTTAAATACATGTTCTGAGCTTTAAATTCCTTGCATTTCCTAAAAACCCTGCTCAGAAACCCCATTTTCAGTAGAAATTCGCCAAGAAACCCCTGTTTCTCGTAAAGGAACTTAGCAAACCGTTTAAGCTTGCTTCGTTCATTATTAAAAATGACCAAGAAACAGGTAACCCCCAAGAATGGAGGCCCAAAATCTCAAAAGAAGTCTTCTGCAAAGATTCCTCAGCTTATGTCCTTGAAAATCGACAAACCAACTCCTGCACTCACGGCTGATTCTACAGAAGTGGTCAGACCAGTCCAGCCTCCAGTCATTTCTCCAGAGAAGAGCCCTTTAGTTGATCTGGACTGTAGAATACTAGACCCTAATGTAGAATTTAACCCGCTTGATGTCTATAATTGGTGCTATGGCAGATCAGTGGAAAAGGGTGACAAAGATATTCCAATTTGGGAATCCAATTTGCCTAAATATATTGTCCCTCTCACTCATTCTGTTCCTGAATTTATCAGATTATGCGAAGCCTATTATATGCCAGAACAAAGATGTATTGTAAACAAAGAAAAAGAAACCCTGTTTTACATCACTAAAGAGTCGATAAATTCCATGCTGCAAATGAATCATGACCCCAATTCTGCTTCCCTATCAATAGAAGATTTAACCCAACTATATCTTGACTTGGATTTCAATGCTAGATTCAAAATATACCAGAATTTTTGTCCAAATCAAGTTGATATTCCTAAGTTAAATCCTCCTTTCGACACCATTGATTTCCCAGATGAAACTAGACAGATTGTCTCAATGCTCTCCTTCATACTAGGATATGCCAGTGATGAATTCACCGATGTGGCTATCCTAGGTTTTCTGTCAACTCTAAGCCCTGGTCAATCACCATCCATTCAATTCAATTTTGCTAGATTTATTGCTGAAAGTATGCATTATCAGTTATCTAGATTATTAGAAGAAGGAGTTTTCAGATACTCCTCTTATCTACTCCACCTCTTCCTATATTATCAAACAGATAAGTTTCCAATTGAATGTCAGAAAGTGGATGCAGAAGGAAAAGTTCTATCAGTAGTATTTTGGTCATCTATTCTAAGGAAATGGAACAAAGAGTATAGTTTTATAGATTTCAATGACTCATTTATAGCCCCTACTATGTATCTCTTGGAAAAAGAGGAGATCCCTAGGATCAATGATGAGACAAGAAGAATTCTGCAGTTATCAGAGAGCTACAAAACTGGAGATTCGTATTTATATAAAAATCATACAGAAATCAGAGTGTATGGCTCATCCCTGGCCCCATATAAGTTACCCAGATTTGTTACTACAAGAATATTTGCTTTAGAATATCTGAGACAACTATTGAATGTAGATGAAATCCACTTCATAGCTTTCAAGAAAAAGACCCAATTTAAGCTGAAAAATAAAATTGGGCCATTCATTGTGAATAACAGAGAAGCTTCCAATGAGATAAATGTCAAACTTAAAGAGTATAAGTTCCCATGTAGTTTTACATGGAAGTATGACCCACAAGGTATTTTGAGTGAAATAAGGGTAAAATGTAAGTTGCATGTTTACTTGCATGATCCTAAGCCCCATATTGAAAGATATGTAAATAAAATTGAATGGGAGCCAAACACCCTATCTGATGATGATTCACAGGCAGTACAGGTAATACAGGTAGACAGTGGCAAAGGAAAACAGATTGAACAGACAGTACAGGTGGCTTCTACAAGCAAAGATACTGATAATGTACATAAAAGAGACAAAGAAGGAGATAGTTTCATAGCTGAGACTATTGAGGACATAAAATTCAGAACTCCTTATAGTAAAAGAAGCAAGTCAACAAAAGAAGAAAAGGATAAGGCTGTAAATATTGATATAAATGATGAAGCAACAAGAATAATCACTCAAACATTAAAAGAGCTTCAAAATGTAAAAATTGGAACATAACAAAAAGATACAGTCATGAAGGAAAACCAGGCTACTGTCGATTTGCCTCCTTCTTCTCAAGAAACTGACAATACAGAGTCAGAGATTTAGATCAGATTCAGACAGATTAAAGAGAAGAATGAAGAGCTCAAGAATCAAGCTCATTCTAGATTTCTTAAGGAAAAGCCTGGAAACAAAGACAGGCTTCTTTCAACATTTGATTATTCATCCAATAAATTGGTAATGTCATTCTTGAAGCCTACAGTGGTTGAGCCAAAATCAGTGGCAGATTATTCCAAAACAGATCTTGAACTGGATGCAGATGCCATTCATGAATTAGATCAAATTGAATTTCATAGGAGCAATAATGAAATGCTATATTCCAAAATTGTCAGTAAAACTATGAAATCAATTAGGCTTGAGAAAACAGTGCTCAACCTCCAAAATCAAATGAGGTTGGACAAAGCCTCACTGTATGCTAATAATTTAAGAATAAAAGCACTATAAGATACAGTGATTGAATCAGGGGGTGACCCAGCCAACATTGAAGGGGAAAAAGTCTTAATTAAGCAGAAAAATGAGGATATAGCTGCTCTTAGAAAACAGTTGAAGTTGCCTCAAAGTGAAAACTCTCAAGCAAAATAAATTCTACAACAAAAAACAAAGAATGATGATTTAAAGAAGCTTGTACATCAAATAGAAGCTCTAATGAAGAACTAAGAAAAGCACAACCAATGGTCATTCCTACAGTGATCCCCACTGTAAACACTGCTATACCATCTACTTTGGCAGAACACTTGGCACCGAACGGATTACTGCCAACTGCAGTGCCAATTACTTCTCTAATCTCTGCCTCTTCTTCTTCATCCTCACAGAGGACCACACCACAAGACCAAGATAAAGAGATTCTTAGTTTGAGAGGCACTATTAAAAATTTTGAAAAATCCAAAAATGATGCCTTGACTACTTCTAGAGGACATGAGCAAAGGGCTGATCGACTACAAGAATAGGTAAAGATTCTGCAAGCACAAGTAAATCTTACAGATCAAGTGGCCTTTATAAAAATTCATTTATGGACCAAAATTATTGATGGCATTCATTCTCAATGGCCTTCAATTCAGATAATTTATGAACAGAGGGAGTTACTTCAAGTTGCTAGTGCAGAGATTGACAAGACTAAGAGGGAAATTGACAATAAACCAGCCCAAGCAATCCAACTCATAGCTTTTTTAAACAGTAAAACCAGGGAAGAGTTGGAAGAATTGAAAATTGTTGATAAAACAGAAACCATTCTTCAAATAAAAAAGGTCCTGAACAAAAGAAACATAATGAGTAATCTAGAGGACCAATGTAAAGACATGAATTTATCCATCTCAAGATTTTTAGCCAAATACAAAACATTGTCAGAAGCAGGTTTGCCTGATATTCACGCATTGAATGACAAGTTAATGCCTCAGAAAGATTATGATCTAAAAATCAAAAATCATTCAAAAGAGCAAGCCAGACAACAACCGCCTCAAGGATCACCAACAGGCAAAATACTTCTTCAGTATTTTGAAAATCTGTTCTTTTTAGATAATGAGATCAGGCATATGTTCACTATCAAGCCTAACTTTGCCAAGTATACAGAGGCAGATGAAAGTTACAGAAAATTGAAGACTATGAAGATCCCCTCTGCAGAAAAGTGGCAAGAATTCACAGATCTGTTGTGAATTTAATGGATAAAAAACAGGAAATTCACTTGGAAATTCATTTTTTACTGTTACCTCAAATGGTAAAAATACAAGGTTAAAGTGCACAACAACAATCAGTTCAAATTAGAATAATCAGCTCTATTTTTTCTTGTAAAAAGGTAACAGCTTGCAAATTGTTTTGCAGCTGTCCCTCTTTTTAAGTTTTCTTTCCTATTTTTTATTAAAACGTTATCTCAATTCCTGAGATATTTTGTAAACATTTTTTTGTATAAATACTTCACAATTTGAAGTATTCAGTGTGAATAAAATTTCTCAAGACAACTATAGTTCGTGCTCTCTACTTGGCATTTTAATGTTTTCTACTTTGTTCGTGCTCTCTACTTGGCCATTGGCCTGTGGGTGATATGGAGTTGTAATATTGTGCTGAATGTGGTAGTTTTGCAATGTTTCAGCTAATTTATTACCTACAAATTGTGGTCCTCCATCTGTGATTATGTCCCTTGGGAGACCATAGTGCACAAATATTTGGAAAAGAAATTGTACTATAGAGTCCTCTGTAGCTTTTGAAACTACCTCTGCTTCGACCCACTTAGTGACATATTCAGTTGCAACTAGGATGTATGTTTTTTGGTTTGAGGGAGGACTAATAGGGCCAACAAAATCAAGTGCCCAACATTCAAATCGTTCAATCACTAGTTGAGGGTTCAAATGCATTTCATCAGACTGCCTAGGGCGTCCTGCCCTTTGGCAGCTATCACAGGCCTGCACGAATTTTTTGGCATCCTTAAAGATGGTAGGCCAGTAATAGCATGTTCGTAAAACCTTATGGGCAGTTCTACGGTTCCCAGTTAGATCCCCTTCTTCAATCTTCTTATCTGTAGCTTAAGGATTCTTAAGTGCCCTTTTGCTCAGATTCCATCCACTCCATCAAATCAAGCCTATACATAGCCTTAGAGGGTCACCTATCTTGCCCTTAGCACATTTGCATCTCTGAGAATTATTTCTTAGTTTTTCTTGCCTAGAGAGTTGAATCCATTGCCCAATATTCTAGTAGATCCTTCTGGTTTACCTTGAAATATTTTTATTCCCACCAATCTTTTAAAATCAAACCCAAATACACAATCATAGCTAGCCTAATATCTGTTACTAAAACAAAGCTAAATCATACGAAGAGATCCCTCTCTAGAGTTCAAGAAGGCTAGATCTTGAATTCCCAAAGCGGTTCTTGGTTACCCCCGGTGTTCTTAACTACAAAAATCCCTATCCCACAACCTGAAAATTACTAGGGTGATAACATGCCTTGGGGGTATTATGATCCTTGGAGGAAACTCTCACAGCTAGAAGAGTTGACAGAGAAAATTGGATCAAGTAAAAAGGTGTGGTAGGTGGGTTTTACCCTATACCAATTTTATGGTGCATATATGATGTGTATTACAGTTTATCTTATAATTTTGTTGAAGTAGAATACAACAATTTACATAGTGATATGAGAACCACTCTCTAGAGTATACATCGATTTTGTACACATGACTTTTCAGTTTCTTTTTAAGATATATCATTGGTGATGATCACATGATTATATAATGAACCATTAAGTTGAACTATGAAATTATTCCTCACAACACACACACACACATATTGATGAATTAATAATTTTTCTCATATAATTTTTTTAATCTATTTTGAAAAAATATATATATATATATATAATTATTTCTAAGAAGAACAAGAGAGAATTCCTTACCATATCTTTGTAAAACATATAATAGCAAGAAAATTAATCTATTGAAATTTCATTTCCAAACATATTCATGGAGTAAAATGAAGATTAAAAGGAGATATTCATGGATTTACCTATAAAATCACCTCATAAGAATGTAAATGTACAGTATTGATGATACATAGGTTAGGAGAAAAATAATCTATTGAAATTTCATTTCCATACATATTCATGGAGTAAAATGAGGATTAAAAAGAGATATTTATGAATTTACTTATAACATCACCTCATAAAAGTGTAAATGTACAATATTGATAAAATTTATTTTTATATGATAAATAATAAACCTTTATCTCACATGTATCATATAATCTTATAAACAAACAATTGCACCGAGGGTGCAATCCTCAAAACTTTTAAACTGTCTAATGTATATGTACCTATTTAAAGTATTCGGGGCCCACATTACAAATGCCCAAAGTGAAATATTTGCGCATATGTTATATATGAGCCAATGGTTTAAATAACTATCGGGCGATGAAACAAAACTTATAACAAAATATTAATAAAACTATATCATACATTCGGACTTCAAAAAAAATAAACCCGATTTCAATCACAAATTCGCGTTCCAAAATAGCCTGTTGATGTCACCCTAATTTGTGACGCGAAAACTTCATAGAATACGCCATATAAAAATTCGGGTCCATTTTTTGGCTTTTCGTACAGAGGAAAAATGTGACACGAAAATCAAATTAATTCCGCCCTATAATGTTTCGGGTCCGGAATTCCACAATGCAGATGGGCCAAAAAATAACACGATTGAATCGCCTGCTTCCACGTGGATGGCTGATTTGGTCTGTGGTATGTGGGATCACGTTCTTCTGAATTAAAATCTCCCACGTTTACTATTAAATTGCTCTGTTTCCAAAACAATACAGTGCTCTATTTTCAAGTGTGCAGGGACTGTGATTTCAAAACCAAAATTGACTGTTCATCAGTTTTAGAAAGCGGCTGTTTGACAGAGCCATTCAAACATATTTAGAAAGCGGACAGAGGACAGGTAGTTGAAATTAATATTTCAACATCCCTCATTCACTGAGAATACCCTCTTTGGTGCCTTCTTCGCCGGACTACGATGTGTTCATCAACAGTCGTGAACCCAATGTCCGTTTCTTCGCCAGGCATCTTCACAACAGTCTTGTTTCCAGAGGATTTCGAGTCTTTCTCGACAGCATAGAATTGCAAGCTCGACAATCCATACCTTCAAAAATCAAAGACGCAATTAAAGGAGCCTCTCTCATTATTACTATTTTCTCTCCAAATTATGTGCAATCGCAAAGGTGCCTCCATTAACTACTCCTCGCGCTGCTCTGTAAACCGACCATTTTTGCAAAGGCC
The DNA here is from genome assembly GCA_034641835.2 of Pinus albicaulis. NCBI lineage: Eukaryota > Viridiplantae > Streptophyta > Pinopsida > Pinales > Pinaceae > Pinus > Pinus albicaulis. The sequence goes on along the minus strand of CM076579.1, from coordinate 547,172,340 downwards.
ATATAACTATCGTTTATTGCATATAAGTGTCATTATACCGACGACGGCCAGAGCGTCGCTATTGCGACGTATCCCTCTAAACAACGTCATTGCGACACGTAGAAATTGTGTCGCAAACAAAGCATCGCTATTGCGACGGATGCCTCCAAACGTCGCAATTGCAACACTTAGACATTGTGTTCACAATTGCGACGTTAGGAAGCAAATGTCGCGAATAACACGCTAGAATAGTGTCGCAATTGGCACGCTTCTTCAAACGCCGCAATTGCTATTATCTTTTTCTAAGTGTCGGCATTGGGCGGTCATTACCTTCTCGACGTTGGTATAGCGACTGCTTTGGCGGTGATTGAAAATTTGGGAAATTTCCACATTTGGTCAAAAGTGTCGTAACCGAGTGTCTAATTTCCGCCAAATGTACTAGTGGAAGCCGCAGTCTTTTACATATGTGAACAAGAGTTAAGATCCTTAATGGGCACTCCTTCATTTTAACTAATCTTCTTTCATAAAATTCTTCTGAAGTTTAAAGTGATAGATAATATTTACCAGCATATCAATTTGGGCTTCCTTCCTTCATATTCTTCTCATCATTCCATTTAATATCAATAAAAAATGGCATTGCAAAGCATTTATTGCATTTTATTCTTGAGGGTTTAATAACAGTACATCTAAAGGTGATTAATCAAATACCCTTGATATCAAAATTTTGTGACATACATGTATAAATTTCTTAAGAACTAATTCCTTTGTACAACCAAGGGATTGTCTCTTAAGGTACAATAGGAGAAACAAAAAATATCCCTAATATCCTCATACCCAACTCCATGTCATCAATACCATCCACCTCCACCATTAAGATCCACTCCCACTCAACTACATGTGCCACCATTTCCAAACCCACACACGAAAGTAGCTTAGCCCACTTACAATGTTGAGGTACAAAACTTCCAAACATATCCTCTTGATATAAATGGAATTCATATTAGTTCAAGAAAGTTATTTCAAAAAAATATTATTTTGACGTCATTGAACAACAACATCTAGAAGAAGAAGATTCAAATAAGGAGATCAAAGATTCATGGATTGCACTTGATGGAGAGAAGACATAAGAATTATAGACTAAGAAGATTCCCTCATGTTTACCATCAGATCCTCCATGTGTTCAAGAGAAAAATGAGCAAAAAGATGAATATTTGAATGTCATGGTAGAAGAGGACAACCAAGATGATCATAATCAGCAAGTGGACGAGGGTTACCACAACTATATTGAAATATGGTTCCAGACAATCATTAAGTTGCAAAACACACTCTTCTTCAACAATTCTTGATATCATCTTAGTCATAGCATTTGGTATCTCATATTCAGGTGCATGTCAAAGATACACTTTGAGCCTACACATGAGTTTATATGTCATCTTTATGTGTACTTGGCTCCATTGGAAGTATTTCTATACTTGAAAGAGATTTCTTTTTTTCAAGTAGAGTAGGATAGGAAAAAAAATGGGAAAAGAGAATAAAGAAAAGAATAAAATCTCAAGTGAAAACCTATTGTGAGGCGTGTGATATTTGATCACTGATTCAAAACCTCTATGAGGTGGTCAATGGGTTGGAAAAAAGAGAAAATAAGAGAAAAATAAAATATCCCACGTGAAAATGTCCTTTCATGCACCTAGGCATACCTACTAGTTGAAAAACTCATTGAGACAACTAGTATGCCTAAAAAAAAAAAGAAAAAAATGAAAAGAAAAAGATTATTTTCTCCAAGTATCTCCCTTTGATGAATGTTGGTGCTCTCCAACCTTTGCAAGCAAAAAAAACAAGTTGGCACCAAAATAAAAAGTTGGTCAAAAATCTAGTGAAAGGAATTCAAACTTAGAATTTCTCTGCCTTTTATTAGATGCTCCAAAAGGACCAAGGTCATGCCAATCCATCACCCTAATCCATTCCCAACATTCACCCATCATTTCCAAGATTTTCTCATTGATTTTCCTTGCTTTCCTAAAATGATACAAGAAGTCCTCTTTTTCTACAAGAAGTCCTGGTTTTTAGAAGATTTTTTTTTATACCTTGAAAACCATGCATCCATTTTTGAAGTTGTTTCATGGGGAGATGCACATAGATGATGGTAATATGATCAAAAAATTTCAGAAAATTCTAGTGCACACTTTGTGAGAAATCGACCTGCATCACATACAACCATTTTTTATTGTGCTCAATATTGGTGCATCTAATGGTCGAGATTGTTTATGGGGAGGTGCATAAGGATGATGGTAACATGTTCAAATAATTTCAGATCAATTTAGTCTACCATTTAAGAGTTATGGATAAAACAATTTTTCTACAAGGGGTTTTCCTAAAATGATATAAGAAGTCTTGTAACTGCTACAGGAAATTACCGTAATCTACATGGAGGTGGATCGAGGACAAAAAAAATCACAAAGGGCCTTGAGGTTTAAGAAAATAAATGAGAAGAGTATTCCCATAATATCCTTCCACCTTCTCATCACTCCTCCATATCAAGCACAAGGGTTTTTATTTCTAACCTTACCTTCTCTCACCTCTGTAAATTTCTAAAAGACACAAAGTTCTTGCACTCCATTTTCCAAGGCCACACCCTTCCTCGCCAATCTAGAATCATCCTACCATCACCCGAATACCACCTCACACTCTTCCTCATCACTCATACATAGCTAGAAGCCTAAAACAAGCAAAGGAAGAGGCTGCTACAAGAAAAAGTAACTTCATGTAGCAAGCCCTGTGTAAGCACCAGAAATTCCTTGAAGATGGTTTTGACTAATCATGGAGACTAATAAGACTTGTGAGATGAATCTGAAGAAATTAATGGAACTACAAGGGCGATTCTCCATCAGCATACATACACTTGAAGACTCGGCAAGGTACCTGCACACACACAGCAAACAAGTCAAGTTAAAACACCTAAAAAAACACAACAAAGAATCAAGCAGTAATACAAACACAGTGATGCAACTCCAACTCCATCTCCAACTCTAGCATGCATCATCCTGCAATAACTCAACTAGGAGGTAAGGCTTAAGTATGAAAATCTCTAACCTCACTCTTTGAATCTATTTTAGATTAAGAAAACATTAAAAGTATGATACAGAAATTTTTTTATAGCCAAAATCATTAGAAGAGAAAGATCGGCCTTATCAAGCAGTTAGCTTCACTTTTCCACCAAAACAAACCCACATGTGGGAGAGGACCACGAAAAAATTGAAGAGGACTTGAGAATGTGGGTAGTAATCATTTAGTTGTGATGGAGGACAAGGAGTTCCAAGGGGTAACTAAGGGATAACTCAGTTAGCAAAAAAACACTCCAAGCTTATTTTTCATGCAATGGAAAAAAATGGAAAAAATAAAAAAAATAAAAGGTGGACATACCACCTGTTGGCATGAAAATATTGGTTGCTACAAGTGAAATAGAGTTTCTACAGGAAACATAGCTTCTACAGGAAGTTGCTACAGGAAATACAGATTTGTTATAGGAAGAACATATTTGCTACAGGAAAGAAAATTTTGATACATGAAGCTAACAGAGGGCTACAAGAGAAGTATTTTTCTACTAGGGTGTTGGAAAATGATTAATTAATAGCTACAAGGTACAAATAAACACAACTGATCTGCAAAGGATTTGATACAGACATGGTAAATTGTCCAAGGGTGAAAGGTATCCAAGTCACCAATTTTGTCATCACATCATTCCTCTATTTTTCTCAGTTTATTAACAACCATTTCTCCCTTTTTATGAAGATAAAGCTCTCTCTTAACTACTTTCAATTCCAAAATTTAATGATCAAAGATAATTTACATTGCAATTTAGGGACGTTCATAAGAATTTGATGGATAATATGATGTGTTATGGCCAATAATTTGTATCAAAAGTAAGAGGTTTGGACTTCAATGAGAATTCCATTACTAATGAGGTAATGGATGCCAAGAAATCCTTATTTTCAAAAGGAGGAGCACCAACGGAATACCAAGAAGAAAAACCAAAAGCAAGGTGTTTCCAATACAAATAGAAACCATTACAATTGAAGAATCAACTGAGAGAAAGAATCATCTTAAACTTACAAGTTCCTTTGGAAAATGAGACAATGGAAGAAATTAAAATAGAAGGGTAGCAAGAAGAACAGTAGGAGGAGAATTAAGCTTATTCGTTACAGAGAAACATATGGACAAACAAACAAACAATGAATCAGGCCAGCATACATAAATAACCACAAAGAAATGAGGATGAATACATTTCTCAGAGGATGAACTATAGTTTCAGTAGGGGGGTATGATGGACCTCTAAATTAAACATAAATTAAGGCCCATGTAACCTTTATTAGGAAAATAAAGGCTATATTAAATCTCTTCTTTTACACTTAATACGTTTTTTTAAGCTTTAATATGTTCCTAGGAAGTTTTATAGATAATTTCATATTTGTGCCTGATATTATTTATTTTTGAAGAATATTGTGCAGATTATGAAGACTTGGATAAGGATATAATTTAGCGAATTTCTCCCTACTAAAGGAGGCTCAATATCGGAGAATAAATGAATAAAATAACATGAAATTATTCAGATATTTTGGAACTCTAATGATTGAAAAAATCTAGGAATGTGTTCATTGTCATTTAATGAAAACTCCTAGTGTTAGGAATCAGATCCACTATTTGAGGTATTTTGGAGGGTAAAGCTTCCTAATTTCAAGGAGAATTCTTCCTCACCATTTTGTATAAGTACCAATTCCAATTGGCCTCTATGGGCATGTATTTTCTTAGTCTTATTGTGGATAAAACTTGTTGTTTAACAACTCCATTTTCATTTCTTACAGGGATGTATTTTGATTGATTCAATAATGAATTTTGGTGCCATTTTTAGCTTATAAGGCTTGGTTTCTTCCATAGGAATCTGAGTCTCCTTGGGCTTCGCCATCCTAGGAGCCTCAGAGTCTTCTTGCACTATTTCTTTATGTTCTTGTCACTTCTTATTCACATGCATCTCTTATTCTTGTTTTATCTATTTCTATATTTAGTATTGATGTGTTTATTGTTGTAGGATTGAGTTAAATGATTGAAGTAAGTTCTTTTGCAAGTTATTATCATATTCATCATTAAGCTACTTGTATTTGGTTATTAGTTCACGAATATAGGATTTCTAGAAATGCCTTGTAGAGAAATAGTAGTAATTTTAAGCTATTTTTTTAGAATGGGTTGATGAGCTTCATTTAAGTTGATTCCACTTTTATTACATCATAAAAACATTCAAGTTAATAAAAAAATTTACCCCATTGCATTTTCAGTTGATTAGGTTAGGCATTTGATAGGTTAGCTAGCTCACTAGTTCTTGAATTTCCAGTTTTTAGAGTAGTAATATTATGTTATTTTTTAGCACATGTGAACAGGGGTATTTTGGAGTGATTTCACTTGGACTGGAGACCTAAGACATCATACTTAGTAAAATAATCTGTCCCATCCCATTTACATCTGATTTAATTACTCATTCGGTGAGTTATCTCCAAAACATAAATTCCTGTAGCAAAAACATAACTTCTTGTAGCACTCTTGTAACATGTGTAAACTCGACCATATTTGGTCACAATCTTGGTTTTTGTCTCTTAGGCTTGAATAATTACCCCTATGATGTAAATACATGATTTAGGAAGAATAAGTATGACTTAGGACATGCATTTTTACAAAGTATATTAGGCCTATTTATTTGAATTCATGCTCTTAGGATTTCAATTACAAATTGTTGTTCTTGCCTAGGATTAATTTATTTTCAAAACAAAACTTCAATTTCTACAATTATTTTAGGCTTTTATTTCATGGAATTCACTCGATTACATCAGATCAACAAAATAATGACACATTTTTTTCTTCACATATAGTGTTGATGCCTCTTATGTTTGTACGAACCCTGGGTTGATAATTAAAGTTGGTAGCCTTGGGAGTTGCAACATTATTGTTGTAATGTTGAGGCTCATTAAATCCTAAGGATATAAGTGTTGTTCATAAGCTTTTGCAGGGAGGAGAAACTGAAATTCAAGTACTAAGAAAGAATCTGAAGTTACCTTCTATTGATCATGTCATGGTCCCGGAAATAGCTCAGTTGGAGAAAGAAAAGGATATTTTAACTAATGAACTCTTGCAAAGGAACAATGAAATTTATACTCTTAAAGAGATGAATTTTGTTTTGCAACAAAAATTGGATTCACATATTTTTACTATATTAGTACAGTCTGACTCTGGAGAACCTGCAGAAAAGCTAACTAGAGTGATGGCTGAGTTACAAATATGAGAAAATGAAATGAAGAAGGTACAAAGAAATTTTTATGATACATATCAAATTCTAAAGATAACAAAGCGAGAATTATCCATGGCTCGAGAAACTGCCTCCAAATATCAAAATGATTTTCAGGTTGCTTATCGTGAAAGTAAGGAACTAAACTAGAAATTGAAGGGAACCATGTTCCTCATTCCAGCCAAGGAAACAATTTGGAATGATATTTTTCATATAGTGAGAAATGTTTGGGAATTTTTGTTCATTATTGAAGAAGAAAAATCCATTATTAGATATTTTGAAAGCATAGTTGCTGCTAGTAAACAAAATCTCCAATAACATGCAAAATTTGATAAAAATATGATTGATTTCCTTAACTCTAATTGATCACAAGAGCTAAGAGAAATTAAAATAGAAGATATAACATAATTGGTATTAGAGATAAAAAAAAATGTGGTTTTGAAGAACTTGTATAGAAAAATAGCTGATACAGAACTGACATAGGTTAAAGAGTCTGTTTTAAAATTTAATACCAATTTTGACAAGAGAAACAGAGAAGGACTACCTTCATTCTGGGATCAACAGGGAAATCCACTTCCCTGGGAGACCTATGGAACTTTGATGGTCGAAGACAAGCGTAATATTGGCACTTCTCATGAAAAAACAACAATTCTAAAAGGGGCAACAATTGTGAATTATTTTCACATCTATTTTTACTTGTTGTGGTTAGTTAGAACTCTTTTTACTGAGAAGGAAAATTATAGTAGGATCACCAATTTTAGAATGGCTCACACTAAGTTTGTCAAAAGTCAGAGCTCAAATATGACAATTTGGAGAAAATATAGAGATTGGATTTCTCGTAAAACAATGAGTACAAAAGCTTGACCTTCAAATGCACTAGAATCTCAGATAACTTAATGAGCAAATGGAAATTGTTACTTCAGCAAAAAATTTGAAAATGTTTTTGTAAAATGACGTAATTTTATTTTATTTTCATCATGAATATAGTTTTTCAAAGGACGAAGTAGTTTATAGATAGTTCAAGTAGCTACATTTTTTACAGTTGATAGTTTCATTATTTTCCTCATTGTAATTATGTTATAAAAGAATTTTTTTAGGAACGAGAAAGGGTACCAGGTTTTCAACCTCAAAAGAAAAAGTTATTTCTATAATTTTGGGTCTTCTTGGTGATTTCAATGAAGCTTTCAAAGTGATTCGAGACATATGTTGAATGTGATATATGTTTCCTGTTGTCTCTTAGTTAATGGTGTTTTTCTATAGAAGAGAGTAATGAAGCTACTGCTCTTTAGTATGTGCTCCTCTTTTCTGTATCTTCCATAATTCTGCTAAATTTTTAAACAAGAGATTCTACTACAAGTATCTTGTTGTTTGAAGCTTTCTTAAAATTATTTCACACACTATAATGCAATTTAAAATCACATTCATCATTAGAAGGCCACTTTGAAAGAATGTTTAATCCTAGGAAGAATTTAAAGATTTATCTATAAAATAAACATTATGGAGTTTAATAATGGAACATCAAACTGATAAATTCATAATCTTGGTAAATGTCTTGGGATGGACCTCTGCTCAGATAGGGGTTGTCTTCTAGGGAAAAATAATTACCTTCAAATTTACATCCTTTTTTACCTGTCCCAATGGATATGGGTTTGGATGATCATGAACTTCCACCCCCATGTTTTTAACAACTCTAATGCAATGAGATTCGCCTATGATTCTCAGTAAAATACAACATAAATCTTTGTCTTCTTGACTTGTATCTTGATATGGAATTGTTTGGTCATTTATTTCTCTTCCTGTTATTGAAGTCTACTCAGATTCACCTCTTTCTTTACTAGCATACAATTGATATCATCCACATGTGAATTTATTTAAACTTGGTTACTTGACCAAATGGTCATTAGATTCTCGTTCTTGCTATCTTTCTTCTTGTTCTTTAGGTTTAGCTATTAATGTAACTTCCATCATTTTTCCTCTATATGGTAATCAATGTTGCAGTGGTTGCCAGGATCTTTGCACTGGTGTGCTACGGATGTCGTCTTCTTATCTTTTCCCCCTTTTTTCTTCTTATTCCCCTCCTTATAAGCATCTTTTTTCTCCTTCTTCTTCGTTCCACTTTATTATGCTCTCTCCAGGCCTATGTTCTCTAGGTTCAGTGCCTATACACAAGCCTCCTCCACCTATTTGGGCTTGAATAACATCATTTGTTAACGCAGATGGCGGTGAAAACCCCAAAAATAATTGAGGAGTACATATAGGTTCTTTGGAGAGATAACCAACATTATAACAATCGTCCTAAAATTCGTGGTGTACTCTTGCACGCTTTGGCTTGAATTTTTCTTGCATTAATTCCAGCAAATCCATTGGTACTCCACGTACCCAATGGGATAAAAATTTGAGTTAATGAGGGTTTTGAAATCCTCCCACTCAGTCACTAAAGGTTATCCCTCTAACCTGAGGATTTCCGTGTGTCTCTCCAGCAAGTTCAGTGCATGAACCTCTAATTTCAACCGCACAAATGAGATATTTTTCCCTTCCTCAATCTGATGGAAACTGAAATAAACTTCTAGTTGATGCAACCAGTGGTTCAACTTCAGAGCATCAATATTGCCATGGTACGAATTGATATCAATTTTTTATTCCATTTTAAATAGATAATTTTATTGGTTCATGAAACTCGAACTGGGTTGATCTGTTTCAAGCTTTTTCTTCGACTGGTTCTGTGTTTCTCCCTGATATTTTGATCTACCTTGTGATTTATCCTCTGCATTTGAACCCCCATCTTCTCCAAATATCCCCATCCTGTTATTCAAGGCCACCATGAGGAGGCTTACATTGTGGTTGATATATATGAATTGTTTTTTCAACTACATAAACATCACATGTGCATGATCATGAGGTTCATTCACAGATTCGTCGGTCATGATTAGGGTTTTAAAATTTTCGGCCTTGCCAATATCGATCCCTGAAATCTCCACAAATATCCAAAGAAAACTGCTCTGATACCAAATGATCTATAAACTATCATGGATATTCCACTAGACAGTTTTTCACAATAGATCTTAAAATAATATATTAAAGTATTGAAATTTTACACTATTACAATATTATTAGAACTTTAGATTTGTAGATTTAACTGTAATTAGTGTATGCATGTGAATGGAAATTATGTAGAAAATTAGAGAAAAGAAAATTAAGCTTGCACACACACATAAGACATAATATATGCTCTCTAGGAAACACTTTCAGGGGAAAACCAAATTGGAAGCTCAAGTTTCTTCTCTTGCTTTCTCTATCTGGAAATACAGTTGGAGGTACAAAGAAGTAATGTTGGTGGCCTGTGGGCTACTATAGTGCAAAAATATTCTGTGTGTGCTCTACCCCCTATATCTCATGCCTATCTTTGCTCAGATATGGAACAAAATTCTCTAGAAATAATGGAATGCCTCTTCCTCTTATTAGCCCGGTTATAACACAACTCGATAACCTACTATTGGTTAATTTTGACTACATCGACTCTTAACTAGAGTTAAAATATTGAATATTCGAGATTCTTTTACATCATAATCCCGTGGCCATCCCCTTTTACCTTGAATAATGGGGGTTGAAATGACATCCTCCTGAACTATAAGTGTGAAAACATAAAGTTCAACTTCTAAGTGGCATAATTTTTCCATAAGGACTCTGATTGACACACTTCTTCCTTAGTTGGGAATATCTTTGTGTGTAGAATGGAATGAAATGGTGCAATGCTAAAGTAACAAATTATTACCCCCAAAAACGTCGTTTGATGCCTCAAAATGTGCTCAGAAGGTTTCAGACCTTGTTTTTCCAAATTGGGTCCTACCGGTAAAAATGGTACCATGAACTGATTCCTCCGCTTTTAACACTTTTAATGCATCGAGATGGATGACAAACAATATAATGATCCAATCTGGATAGATTATCATGCAAGAAGGTAACGTGTTGGAAGGTCAGCTGAGGGATATCACAGGGAAATGCAAATGATAAGAAAAGTCATTGGGATAATTTTCAAAGGTAGTGTTTACAATCCCATAGTAAAGTTTACTAACCTATAGTTATAATTTAAGACCAAGAGGTCTTTGGTCAGCTTAATTCCACATATAAACCTATAAATAGGTTAAGGCCAAGGGGTAAAAGACATAAATTTTTCTGAACACGGATATATCTTCAGGTGAAGACATATAGTATTGTATTGTAATGATGAATGATTTGCTAGGATTGCGATCGATGATGGATATGAATCTAATGGAAAATTCACAGTAACAATAAAGTGATTGATTCTATTTTATTCTTCTTTTCTGCAAAATGTGTAACAGATTTTTTATATTTTGTGATGTTTTTAATTTAAATTTATCCATGATGGGTTTACTACACATAAATTGGGGTATACTTCATTTCATTTTCTAAGTAATGACAAGAAATATTATGTTGAATCAAAGTAATACTAGCTTTGTTTGGATGCCCAATTTTGTCTTGATTCCCAGTTTGGATACCATATATTTGAGTACATTTTTATCCTATATACCTATCTCAAATGGGAGCATAGATTATATGGCTGAAAAACTTATTCCAATTAATTTCCAATTGTATATGGAACTCCCTCTAATTGCATAAGATGAGGAGATATGAAATATTTTTTTTAGTTATCCCATGCAAATTTACACGTTAGCCCCATAAGTGAATACAAAAGAACTATAAATAAATGATAGATGAGTGAATTTAAATATCATCTGATAAAGAAGAGATATAAGGTGCATAATAGAAGTTGGGGAATATTCTTGGGGTTTTAGAGGTGTTGCAAAAATGTGATTCCTGGAATGAATCAGTCATCTTGAAATTGCTTTTTATAAACATTTTCTTAAGTTTTAGACCATGAAACTTGGAGGATATGGAGATTATATCTTCATGTGAATGTTATAAAAATTATAGGCATTTATTCACTATATTTTTAGATATATGTTCCAAGAAATTTAGGGCTCCTAAATGCTCCTAAAATATGCTATGAATAGGTCAACTTGGAATTTTCACTATAACTTTTCTTTTGGAATGTTTCAGATCGTGATACTTGGAGGATATAAAGGATAGGTATTCATTTACATATGGTAGAAATTTTGGTTATTTTTTCACTAAATTTTGAAGATATAATCTAATGCAATCAAGGTTAGTAAATGCTCCTAAAATATGTTTCAAATAGGTAAAAATCACATTTTCGATAAATCTTTTTACTGAGATGTTTCATACTATGAAATAATGAGGAGATAGATGTGAGACATATAGGTAACTATGGTAATTAGTTTATAATTTGGTTCACTATAATTTTGGATATTTTCCCTATGGAAGTTAGAGTTTCTAAATAGTCCTAAAATTACATTCAAACATGTCATTTGGAATTTTCAGTATAGATTATTTTTTGAGACATTTTAGAATATGAAATATTGGGGAGGTAGAGGAAATATCTATATGTACATGTGGTAAACATTTCATACTTTGGTTCTCTACAATTTCAAAGATATGCCTTGTGAAATTTAGGGTTGAAAAATAATCTTGAAATAAACTTCACGTAGGTTGGCTTTCCATTTTCACTGTAACTCATTTTGTGGGACTTTTTAGACAGTGAAAATTTCAAAGATTCGACGAGACACACAAAAGTTCCTTAGGGAAAAAATTTAAAATCATATTTACAAAAATGGATATGTGGCATGTTGTACAATTTTGTTCTTTGGAAGAGGAAAAAAACAACAAGTTTTGGGAGAAGAGGAGCCCGTGAAGGAAAAAGAAGAAAGTACACCTCATGAAGGAAGAACCAAAAAGTAAAACTAGTGAAGGAAAAAGTAGCCAAAAAACCTAGTGAAGGTAGAAGAAGAAGAATGAACTCATGAAGGAAGAATTATCTAATAGACCTAGTGAAGGAAAAAGTAGCAAGAAAACTTAGTGAAATAGGATGGTTCCTATGAATATCTACAAAAGTGGTTTGGTGTCTCTATTAGACTAGTGCATATACATATTTGTAGTAGAGGATATTGGTTTCTATTGTAGGTTGCTTCCTACAAATCTTGCAGCGAGGGGATTAGTGTCTCGTGTAGGTTGATAATTACAAATATTGTAGTAGAGGGTATTGGTGGTTCCTATAGGTTGGTGCCTACAAATATTATAGTAGATGGGATTGGTGTATCCTATAGTTTTCTCCATTGTTGTAGCTACAACAAGCCTCCATTTTGGTTTTCTCTTTTCATAATAATGGAGACCCGTCTTCTAAATTTTGCTAAGGTCATTCCTGGTTTTCTTTTCATGGACAATTTTTATTTGTTGCCATCACATCCATTATCGTGGGCTCTCCAACAACCTTCCAATATTCAGTTTACTTTAATTTATCCTATGAAGTAAACCTTGATACATTTTAAAATATTCCATTGATTTTGTCGTCTTGGCACGATGGCTTGATGAATTCCCTTCGAAATTTGTTTGCCTTGTTTTAACCTCTTTATGACATTTTGTGTGTGTATATATATATATATATATATATATATATATATATATATATATATATATATATTATCAAAATACACGATATCATATAAATAAATATATTTGTAAGTATATGTGTACATAATAATTAATAAGTTATTAAAAAACATTTTAGCCTGACATTTATCTATTGTATATATTATAAACCTAAATGCTACATAATTCTAAATGTCATGCAGAGAGGTTCGGGAATAGGATGATTCAAAGTAATTTATTACCAAAAATTTTCAAAATTACTTTAATGCCAAAAAAAACATTCAAACCCAATTTAATACGAAGGGCATGTTATCAAAGTTGATTTTTTTTTTTTTCACAACATAATGGAGGGCTCCACGATGGCTATGCTCGGTCAACATTTCCACGATAACTATGCTTGTTAATCTTATTTCCACGATGGCTCATGGTCGTTCCACGAGGGCTTCGACAATGGTTTGTCTTTTCCTCACAACCATACAATATCAACTCCCCGCACTTACGAGATTGGTCAATTTTCTAATCAAAACGAACCCCTGACGTTGATCTACCCTCTCTAATAGCATCTCGACATGTTTTAGATCTCCTTAGTTCTTAAGTGATTAAAACTCAATAGTTCTTCAAGTAGTTCGGGTCGAACAATACACCAGTATTTGTTTCAAGCATCAAATGCATGCAATACGTGATGTATAACAGAAAATTTTTGGTTGATTCGATATCATGACTGTGTTCAGTTGAGAGGAGACAGTTCATCAGTTTTGGAAACGTGAAAATTTAAAAACGTATTAGGGAATTAATAATGTTGTACATTTCTTGTTACGTCGGAGGCGTTTTCTTTGCTGGAGTGGGCTGAGCAAACATTGCTCACTCTAGCCAATAGGAGAACTTTCCTATCGCCCTTCAGACTAATACAATTTTGCCACTTGTTTCTCCTCTATTAACCTGTTAGCATAATTTCGACGACCATTTTCCTACCGCCTGTCTTTGTACTGCCTCTGCAGTGATTTCACCTGTGCCTCTGCAGTTATTTCGCCATCTACAAGCTATGTGGTACAACATGTGCTCTTAAACCAGAGGGACTCTACCTTTCTCCTCTTCTTCTTCCTCAGGTACGGACCAGAGTGAGGGTTTGACATCTCTCAGGTCACAAGCTCTCACAGATGTATGGCTGAATAGCGTAATCACTAATCTAGAGAGGGTTCGATTCCTTTTAATTGCTGAGTACATATCTTAAGGAGGAACTAGAATAATTCTCTGTGTGTTCCAATGATGAAGTCCGATTTAATTTGAGTTCCTGTTATTAAGTTGCAAACAGAAAGTAATGATTCGATTCGCTTGAATCGACATCGAATTGGTGGGTGTCAAAGCCTTAATAAATAAAATCGCAGGGTTTGATCTGTTGATGAAGGGCGCAAGCGATGTCACAGTATCTGATGGTTAGGCATATTTAGTTATGCACCGATAGGCTGTCTGTCAATTCAATATCGGTTGAATGAAGTCTCCGCTTTATTGAATCGATACCGAGAGATCGATCCACCCCGCTAGCATACAGAAGTCGTGACGGAGAGTTATGATACAAGAGGTCGAATTAAACTGGCCGAAGTAGAATTACCGTGATTGAGAAGGGGAAACGGAACCTGGAGTAAGAAAAGGCGGAACCGTGAGCTGCGTGGACAATGAAACGGGAGTTTTAAAACCCGGCAGTATCGCGTAGGTAAGTTAACGGTAAGTGGAATTGAGTTTCGGAACGCGATATAACTTATTGATTGCCAGCCTTTTGGCGGTTTCAAAAAACCACTCACGTCACGTTCTTTTTGGGCGTTAAGATCCGGAGGATAAAATTATGCGATATGCAATTACCTCTGTTCGATTGTCAGGAGGAGCGCGATAACTGTTCCGCCATTGGATCATGACCGAAGTTACATAGAGGCAGGTCATGGGCGGTGGGACCCGAACGTTGTTGGGATTTGTTTTAAATCACATCGTGGTATAAAGTTGGAAGGCCTTTTACATGAATGGCTGTGGGACCCAAGCAGGTTGGGGACTATCGGTTGGATGCGCGTGGATGTATTATAATGTGCGTGGTTTTAAACCAAGGCCGAATATTAAATCATGCATTGATATATATTATGGTTGCCAACCTTGCGTAAGGCAGTGTATGCGGGCGTATTATAATAAGGAGCGAAAGATAATCGGAAAATAGATGAGGTTTATAGTCTTAAGGTTAAGACTTAGACATTATCAAAAAGGTGTGAAGCAGGGTTCATTGCCGGAGTGTAATATTTAAAAAGGGGTCTCAACCATTTGTTAAAGTGGTTTAAAGTGGAAATAAAGACAGGGGCGCGTTATTTGAAAATAGCCAACGGCCATATTATTTGAGAGGTAATATAACAATTAAATGTTAAAAATAATTAAATAATGTTTAAAATTTGAATTTATATATTTATTTTATTTTTAATAATTAAATGCTATGATAAAAAAAATTAAATAAATAAATAAATAAAAATAAAAATAAATATGAATAAATAAAATAAAATAAAATAAAGATAAAATAAAAATAAACAAATAAATAAAAATTAATTAAAAAATAAAAATAAAATAAAATAAAGATTAAAAACAAATAAATAAAATAAACAAATAAATAAATTAAAATTTAATAATATTAAATTAATAATTATTATTTTCCTTAAAATAAATATAAATATTTAAAATTCAAATTATAAACTTTGATCATTTGGTTTACTCTTTTTAAAATAAAATAAATTAATTTTTATTATTTGAGTCAAACTAGCCGTTAGTTTACAAACGGCTAGTAGGACCTATACTTTCTATTTAAAGAGGTTACTTGATCAGATTTTCCATCTTGTCTTGATGATGAACCACACTGGCTGGTTCGAAACGCGTCGACCTAATCTATTTTGATGTGATTTTCACAGAAAGATTTTAATCACAGTTTAAAATCCAATATTTCATATCGTCACAAACTTTTTATTTTCATAAAATTACTTCCCTTACATATCTACCGCCTTCCGGCGTTCCTTTGCACCTCTTGGTGCAATTGCTAGTTGATTTTATGTTTATTTGATGTGTTTAATTTCACTAACAAAATGGTTCTGATTGTGTAGGTATTGTGTAGATTAAGGTGACTGTTAATGTCTGTATATGATTTCCATCTAGGGGCGAGATGGAAGGCTGAATGGCAGGTGTTCATCAACTCCCTGAGGTCAATTGGTTTATGCAGAACTGAGGAGGGTGACAGATTATGCTGGGGAAGGAATAAACCAAGGGAAGAGATAAAAGTAATGGAGATATACACAACGCTAATCAACAAAAAATTTATATTGGAACCTGAAAGCTAGTTTAGGGTCATTTGGAAAAGCAAAGCACAAGTGAAAATGATTATATTTTTATGGTTAGTATGGAGAGATAAGAATTTGACATGGAATAATCTACAAAAGAAAGGATGGCAAGGGCCTGGTTTGTGCTTTCTATGTGGTGCAGAAGCAGAGGATAACCAGCAATTTTTCTATCTATGCTCTTCCGCTTTGGAAACCTTGTCAATACTATGTGGAAGCCTGAATTTCTAGCAACCAGTGTGCAGAACAACTAAAGATTTCACCAGGTGGTGGCTGTGCAAAGGTAAGAATTTCCATGTTATCCCAATATTGTATCATTGGTATATTTGGTGTAACAGAAATAAGAAGTTATTTGAGGGACAGTCGTGCACCCCCACAAAGACTGCTTTCCAGATTTACAGCACTTGGGAAAGTTTAAAAATCTACCAGAAGCCGCCACCTGGAGTTTTGTCTAAGAGAATCTGCCCACATGAAATTCAATATCCTGCTGGCTATTTTGATGGTGCCTGTCAACAATCCATTTGTGGATGCGGTGCCTGGATAATGATACACCGACATGCCAATATAAGATATATTGGAATGGAGGTACTGGCACCAACATGAAAGCAGAATGTCTTGCTCTCTGGGGCCTCTTATGGTTTGCTTGCAGGTTATATTTGGACAAGATTTGGGTATTTGGGGATTCAAAAATCCTTATTGATCGTATGAATCAAAAGGCCAAACTAAACCCTGGAATGCTATCACATTGAATTGAGAGAATTCATGCCTTGAAAATAACTTTTTCTACCATTTCCTTTTCACATGTATACAGGGAAAAGAACAACGAAGTTGATCGTCTGTCAAAGAAAAGACTAGAAGGAATGTTTGGTGAGATGCATTATGAGTTAATCAACTCAAATGAAAGTGGAGCAAATGGGAACATCAATATAATATGAGATCAAGGATATCTGTTACAATTCTTTTTGCAAAGGATCCTAGGAAACAAAAGAGCTACCTTTTTGAAGAGCTAGAAATGATGCTATGGGAACTTTTTGTTTTTATGTTATTGAACTATATTTAGAATGTTAATTTGAAAATGGTTATCAAATGTAAAAAAACAATTTGTGATAAGATGAACTAAGGAAAAATGTTTTTGGTAAAAGAAAGCTTAGACAAGGAATGACAAAATGTTTTATACATTTCCGAATATAATGTTGATGTATTTTGAACGAAAAGTTTTATACTGGTACGGAATATAAACCCGGTATTTTTCACGCTGAAAAAAAGGTGACTGTTAATGGAATTTCAACCGATTTGATACTTCATTTGAACAAACTCTGCGTGTGAAAAGATAACTGGAAGCGCTCTGAGCCAATGAAAACCATTAATTTGTTTTCATCGTAGGTATATTGTTCATGGCGCACTTTCCGAATTAAACAGATATGTAAACAACTAGCTCGACTTCATATCAAATATGAATTCTCTTCGAGATTCTCGGAAGTGTCCTTTTGAAAATTAATAAAGATGCTTATCGAATGAGCTCAAAAAAATGAAATTTGCGTGCGACTTGCTCCAAACAAAAATCTCTCATTGTCTCTCTTGTGCCAAAACAGGATTCATGCTTTGCAGATCATCATCGAGGGTTTTGTAGCATTAAACGAAGGGAATACATAAACATATTCCCTGCAACGAATCCAACCCCAGGAATACGCACCAGATTTATCCAAAACAGTTCGAAATTACTTTTTTTTGGTTGAATTCTGCCCTGTGTGTATTTAAGTTTTGTTGCATTTTAGTTTTTAGCGAATTTCAAAAGTCGAAGGAACTCAGTATCTCTGTAATCTTTATAAACTGAGACGGGGCTCTAGAATCTGGGTTCAGAAATTCTGTGGATGAAGGCGCAGTTGCCGCTTTTGTTTTCTGTATTTTCTTATGCTCACTAAACCAGAGACTGATTTCATGTTTATTGGAGTGACTTTGCGCCATTTTGATGGTAAAACCGCTCTGTATGTTGTAAAATCAATCTTGTTTTGTTTCTTCAATACTCTTATATGAGTTTCAATTTCAGATCACTCTCGACTGGTTGAAGTCGTTTGTATCATTGTGTGTCATAGTTTTGTGTCATAGTTTTGAGACAAAATAACCATTTTGTTTTAATGTAAGTAATTCAATATATATGATAGTACATTTGAAGAGATACTTGTATGAAGCTTGTCAATTTCGATGAAATGTTATTTTTTTTAACTTCTTTTTACTAATTGACAAGTTGATCCCAAATTCTGAAGTTGTTCTTATAAATTTCTGCTTATCATATTTCTGGCATATATTGATGGATGAGATACTAATCTATTTGAATTTATTAGTTATTTGGTTTATTTTTCTTCTTCATACTTACATGTGGTTAATGATATGTGTATGGGTGTTGCAAGTAGTTTTAAGCTCATTTCATATTGTGTAATGGTATTTTACTAACTTGTGGGAGAATTCAAAGCAATTCTTTGTTAGACTTTTATCTTGTAAATGGTTTCTTTTCTTTTCATGTACTTATCCTTAGGTTAATTCATTTTCAGTGTTTTTGGAAATCTTGTAGATCTTTCATTTACAATCATGCTGTGAGTAATAGTTTTTTTATTACTCTTAAATTGTTGAATATACTATGTATCTTTCTTTTCCATGAACATAAATTTTAGCCTAATCATGTATATAAATTAGTAGCATAGAGGTAGAATTTCATTTAGAGTAGGCTTTATTCAATGTGCTTTCTTCATATTTTCGAAAAACAGAAAAAAATATGTTTTCCTCAAATCAAGCCTTCATTCATTGGAGAATTAATTACCTAGTGAAGGGAAAAATGGTCCCAAAATTACAGTCTACACTGTCATTAATGAAAAAGAGTTTAATTGGGACTCCTACCTGGGAGTTCCTCATGTGTTGAGTCAGGACATTTCCAAACCTCAACACTTTTAGCACTAGAAGGAGGGCCACCAAGAAATGAATGGCCAATGGGTCTCGACAAGCATTAAGTAAATATGAGTCAAGACCTTTTCCCCCATCAACACTTGTACAACCTGAACTTCCTTCCGTACCTATTTCTTCCATCTCTCTTGCTTCCTTAGAAATAACTTCTCCATGTTTCAGTTCCATTGATTATACTCTAGAATATTCACTTCAGAAATCACACACTCTTTCACCTTCTCTTAATCTCCCACCAATCTCTTCATCTTATCAAAATACCCTTGAAGACATCGTGTCCATTAGACAAAGCATTTAAGGATTAAAAAGTCTAGGACAATCATCTAGAGTATCATCTGATTATGGTATTATTGTTTCTTCTTCTCTACAACCTGGTGTTCTTATTAGGTCCCAAATATTTAGACTAGGAATCAAGCCTCTTGAAATTCCATTTCCAACACACCCACATGAAAGACCCCATCACTACTGCTGGTGGTAGTGGAAATCAACCCCCTTAACCACCTCCCATCTCTTTACTCCTTCCTCCACCTCATCAACCCATCAATATGGTTGGTCAACAACCACTATGAGTTCACCTTTGGAAAACACTAGGAGTGGTTACTGTTACTGTTCCGTGTGATCAACATGATCTACCTAAGAACCTTGAAAAGTGGCTTCTTAAGTTAGACCCTGAATCGAAACAACTCCCTGAAGACCATATCAAGAATTACATGTTATCTCTAAATTTAAGAAGATTTGATGAAGAGGATTTTGTATGTCAACTCTTTCCTTACACATTTGAAGTAGAGGCTTCATCTTGGTATTTTTCCCTACAACCAAATAATATTCTGGATTAGGATAATTTTGAAAAAGTTTTTGTTAAAAAGTTTTGAGATGACAAGACTTCATCCACTATCTTACTTGAGTTGTCTAGGATCAAAAGAGGCCCAAAAGGGAAGATTAAAGACTTTAATCAACGATTCCTCAACTCAATATTCTTAACAGGATACGTTCCACATCTAAACTAGGAGTTGAAATTCACATAAATTTCTACACTTCCTCCTTACTTGTGTCTATTGGCCTTTTTTTTAAATGTGCTGCAAAAGCCACTCTCAATGAAGCCATGAAAGAAGCCTTAAAGGTAGAGAAATAAATGACTTCAATTGTAAACAATTCATCAACTTAAGAGCCTAAATCCTCTCAACCCATTAGGAAAACTCTTGCAACATAGGAAAATAAAGATAAATATACTTTTGACATTGATAGTTTTCAAAAGGTCATGAAAACTTTAGCTAGTGAAATAGTCAATGTCAAAGAAAAACTAGCTAAAGTATATGTGTCTAGGAAACCATTTAGACATTTTGTTAACACTAATCCACAAACAACCCCATCAAGAAGAACAGGGAGAGGAATCAGATTTCAATTATTTCTGGGATATAAGTAAATAATATAAGTGGTACATTTGAATTTATAGCAGTACCAACTAGAAGTAAAAGTTCCAAACAAACACCCACTCCTCCTCAACAAAAATCTACTTCCCCTCAACCAACACGACTTAAAATCAGTCCCCAAATAATGAAACTACAACTTCAAAAACTTTAATTTTCTATAGAATTGAATATGACATTTTGGAGAACATGAAAATAACTAGAGCTAATATTAGTTTGTATGAACTAGTAAAACTTAAATCCCAAAAGAACATTTTGGTAAAATCTTTAGGTTTTTTTTATAATTCTCCCCTTCCTCTTGTCACATCAGTCAAAAAGGGAAAAAATATTATTAACCAAAATGTTATTTATGTTAGTCACATTGATCCTATAATGATTGGGGACAAATCCAACCCACATAAAACTCTTTTCTTCCTTACTTTTGAAATTTTCAACAAGAATGTTCATAATTTCTTAGTTGATTTTGGAACATCTTCTAACATATGCCTTAGTGTGTGTGTTTAAAACTCAATTCTCAACCCCAAAAACCAGCTATCTAGATTACACAATTAGACAAGAGAACAAAATTTAGGAATTTTAGGAGAGTTACTAAATATCCTCAATAGGATATCTCCAATCCTCAAATCCACCAAATCATAGACATCTTATTCATCGATATTCCTAAACACTATGGCTTAATTTTGAGTCAAGATTGGTTGAAACAATTGAATGGGTATCTTGCAACAGATCTATCTCATTTTCTACTTGCTTGTAAGGGGAAACCAAATCAAATCATAGTAAACAAAGAAAGACATATGAAACCTATTGTTACCCATTTTGGAGAAGAAATTGAACCAAGTGTCACACCGAATTCCATTGTCAGTAATTATTCCTTTGATTCAGTCTTTGGAAAATTTTCCACATAAATGTCTCGTTTCAAACTGACTCTTCTTACTTTGTAAATTTTTTATATATTCATGTAGATAATTATGTAAGTAACCCATTGTAGGCTTTATACTTTGACCGATCAAAATAGAACGACTGATATGGTGCAAGTTTCATTCTTGTAAACCCTCATGGTGAAAAGACAATGTTAACTTGGAGGTTAGAATTAGAATGTACCAAAAATGTAGTTGAGTATGAGGCATTAGTGCGAGGCCGTAAAAAGGCTATTACTATGAATGTGTAAGATATTAAAGTGTTTTGTGATTCAGAAATTGTAATTAAACAAATCAAAATAGTTATTCACTGTGTCTCCAACAATCTAAAAATTTACCAATCTTTAGTCCAAGGTCTAATCTATAATTTTTCCTCATTCAATATTACTACCATTTCAAGACTACAAAATGCTAGTGTTGATTTTTTGGTTAATGTTGCTTCAAAGTTGATACCCGAGAAGATTTTAATGCTGATCAATTTTCGATAGAATTAATTTTCAAGCCTTCCATCCAAGATAACATCACTAATCTGCCTCTGTTCAATGATGATAATTACATAATTAAATTTCTTGCATCTGAAGGTACATATAAAAATAATGTCATGGATGAACAAGACCATGACCTTGAAATCAACAAATCTTTCAAAGGTGACAATCTCGAAACTGATAACTTCATTCGCAAGTCTGTGGTTAAGCTAGAGGACTTTTATGATCTTCAATATAGGTTCAAAAAAGTTATAAATTCTAAAACAAAGAGTCCCACCATGAATCATGAAAGCATAAACTTAGGTAAAGACTGAAATCCACAAAATGTCAATACTGGATTAGGGTGTTGACCTTCAAAGACAATTGCATTAATAAATCTCCTCAAGCAGTATAAACATGTTTTTTCTTGGTCATACAATGATCTTAAAACTTTTGACACATCCATTATTCAACTCATGATCCCAATCATGCCTCAATTGAAACCCATTCAACAAAAGTTACGAAAAGTTCATCCAAATATTGAATCTCAAATTAAGGGTGAGTTCAATAAACTATTAAAGGCTAAAGTAATCTCTTGTAATACACTCTAAATGGGTTTCCAACATAGTTCCCGTTAGGAAGAAAAATTTGTAGCATCCAGTCATGTATCGATTTCTGGAGTCTAAATAAGGCTTCCGAAAAAGACAACTTCCCACTTCCTCCTATGGAACAAATTCTTCAAGATTTGAAATGCTATGATTTCTTGATGGATTTTTGGTTTACAATAAAATTCTAGCTCAACCAAACCACAGGCTTAAAACAACATTTACAACAAAATTGGGTACATATGCACATCAAAATATGCATTTACGGCTCATCAATATGAGTGCTACTTTCCAAAGGAAAATGGACATAGATTTAAGGGGTATGACTAATTTTTTTTTTTTTTTTTACTTGGATTACATCACCATTTATTGAAAAACACGATCTAATCACTTGTATAATCTAAAGCAAATTTTTGAAAGATGTCAAAAATATGGAATCTCATTGAATCTTAAAAAAATATTTTTCACACTCACTTAAGGTAAGTTATAGGATTCATTGTATCAAAATAAGGCATTTTCATTGATCTTAATAGATTTGAAACCATATCAAACATTCCACTACCAAATAACAAAAAATCCATGCAATCATTTCTCGTACAAATTAATTTTGATATGAGATTTGTTCCTAATTTTACTCTAATTGTTCCACCTCTTCAAAATATGATCAAGAAAAATGACTCATTTAAGTGGAATAACTTTGAAAATAATTCTTTCAATTCTATTAAAAAAGCCATCATATATGCTTCTACTTTACTCTCTCCAAAATATGAAAATGAATTCATTCTTTACACTTTCGCATCTCATCTATCTTATGCAGCTTTATTAACTCAAAGAAACAATCAAAATGTTGAAGTACCAATTGCATTTCATAGTTCAAGTTTTCAATGAGAATAATTGAAATACTCTAATGTTGAAAAAAAAGCCTATTTTTTATTCGAAAACATCAAACATTTTAGGTATTTCTTAATCAAGTCTCACATAAAAGTCACTGTTCCATTCCTTGATGTTCGAAATTTTTTAGTACAAAAATATCTTGGATAAAAAATATCCCACTCGGTGACTTCCCTTCAAGAATATGATATTGAAATCAAATTTTCCAAAATCATGCGTGGTTAAGGTTATGTAAGTTAATGAATTAAACTATTGATTCTAGTTCTCATGATATTTCTGATGAACATGAAGTGTAGGAAATACAACAAGTAAATTCAAACTATAACTCTCAATATGCTTATTTGATATATTATTTGACTCATGGTATTGTACCTTTACATTTAGGTACTAAGAAAAAATGTGATTTGAGATTAAAATCTACACAATATCGAATCATTAATGATGTTTTATTTTGTAATACAAGGTTAATATTGACCAACCTTATTCAAAGATGTTGTTAGTATGAAATTTCTTGGAAGGTGTACCAAAAATATCTCACTTAAGTCATGAGTGAGTAGTGATCCTAACAACAATTGTGGCTTCTTATATTTCAGATCTGCAAAAAATATGTGAGAAAAACCTGCAGAAAGATAGATGTATGCAAATCTAAAAGAACAAATAACATAAAAGAATCCGATGTAATAACCCAATCTTGAAAAAGCTTTGAAAGAAAAATATTTTATTAATGACACGCAGAAAAGGAGATTTACAAAGGGTCATAAGTCCCCCTCAGTGGGATGGGTCCTTTGATGTCCTCGTCGCTTCAAGATACATATCTTCCTCTATCAAATGTGTGAAACCCAAACAATGTAGATCTAAAAAATGGGAGCTCGAATGGCATGTGACGATAATGGTGACCATGATAATGACAATGGTGAGAAATGAATGAAAAACCCTCTTATTTATAGCAAAGTATTGGGTTGATCTTGAAAATGGAGAATAATAAAATATTGTAGTTGACCAAAATCTATATCTAACCACTTGGAATACTTTATTATATTTTTTGCAAAGGGAAAAGATATTTAAAATGGTTACATGTCTTTATTTTAAAATAATTAACAAATAAAATGATTTATTAATTATTTCGTGAATAATAAGAAATGTGTGAAATGAAATAATTATTAAATAATGATTTAATAATTATTCCAAGGATGGAGTTAAGGAAAAATAAACAAATTGTGATTTATTTAATTATTCTTATGTGATTTAATCAAATGAAACAAGGAATAATTATCAAACAATGATTTATTAATTATTCCTAGAGAAAATTAAACAAATAATGGTTTATTTAATTATTCTCATGGGTTTTAATCGAATTTAATTTAATAAAAGTGGTCTATTAAATTATATATTATAGTGAAAGTGATTTTACTATGGCAAAATTAAACTCACATCGTGTATTTCAATCCACCTTATTAGGAATGGCTAGGTGATCATATTTGTGATAACGTATTCCCCCTCAACATACTAGCATTAGGAGAAAACCGTATGACCTAAATACGTTGTAAGTTACACTTCCACAAGACACCAAAGGAGAGAGAGAGAGAGAGAGAGAGAGAGATGACAAAATCAATGCGATGAAGGAGAAAAATGGGGGGGGGGGGGGGGGGTGAGACCTAATAAACTAATATAGTTATCCTTTTATTTTTGAGTACATGATCTCAAATGAGGCGGGGGAGGCATACCCCTAGCCACCAAGCTAACTGAGTAAAAATAATAATGACGAGCCTAATAATGTGGTATTGAGCTACAAAGTACATAATACATTATCCGCTAGCATAAATAGACTAGGACTAAATGTAATATATATGAGTACATGCGACATAATTTCCATAAACCTTATGTGGGGAGGGGGGACCGCAACCAAAGAAGCCATGTTGAATATCAAAGGGCTCTAAATATCTGAACATATCATCTAAAGGAGAGATGCATGATGTGGGCACTACAAGCAGCTCAATCAAAACCCATAAACTCTGCGAAAATGCATTTAAGGCTGAGGCATAATCTGAGGTCATCCGGGAATGTGGGGGGGTACCTGAAGGGACACCCCCTCATGAGGTCTTAAGCATCTCACACACACTCGGGAATCACTGATACAATCTGCTAGATCACTAAACCATTAAATGTATGATTATCAATCGTGCGATAAGGGATTGGAGTTGAGCATGTGAGAAAAAACCAACTCAAAGGGAAATGATGATTCTCTTTGCTCAATATAAGGCATCAAACATTGATGAAATCTGGAACCAAGGTACACTGCCCTCTAAATCATTTTTCTAGAATGAATGTGTTGAAGTCGACAGAAGAGGGTCTGCTAGAGCTGAGGCAATAAGGAATCCTCAACTAAGGCACGAGGGATCATAGTAAAGTGATATATGGTCTGACACCGAGGATATTAATGGAGTGATATAAATTGAGAGGCACACTGAATACTTTCCTTGTTAGAGCATAAAATGCATGGTTGACCTCGCAGTGACTAATTCAATTCCAGAGGGGATGTTCAAGTACTTAGAATTTTTTTTCAATGACGGATAATATAAATATAGGTTAATAATAGAAACACGGGATGAATGCAGCACAAATATGGATAAAATATAATGTAACGGGACATAATGGGACTCAGAATAGACTCCATAAATGCAAGGGTGACTCATCTTGGATGTTTTGAACAAGGGTGACTCGATGATGATGCCACATAGGATAGGCCAAGGGGCACCATAAAAACATGATTAAATAATGGCTACCCATGAAAAAAATCGACACATGAGATAACAAGTGCCAAGGAAAAGTGGTACAAAAGTAAAAGATGCTCATATGAATAAATTCGGTTTAAATTGGTGGAAAAGTGAAACTCTATGGAAAAATGGCTTCTGAGTGAAGTGTCAAATTACCAAAAATAAATAAAGACCCATTATAGAACGTGGTGATATATTTCCAATGGTGGTGACGGTTCATACAACTGAGCTACAGTTTGGTCGCAATGAGAAACAAAAAAAAGCTAGAGATTTCACTATAAAAGGGTGTTTTCCCTCCAAATTCAATTCATTTCCTAACTGAATTGTGTCGAATTTGGAGAGAAGGAGAAGGCCCTAAATATTTTGGAGATCGTAGTAGAAAAATCAATCATCAAAATCAGGATTTGTGAGTTGGAGGTAGATGGGCTAACCTTACTCATCATTTTCAATGGTTTAAAGTTTTTAGATTAGGGCCTCGGCTGGCTGTGGGAGACCCCTTCCACTCCTCATGGTCGGAAAACACTTTCTGGGGCCTGATCTATGTTTTGGAACACTAAAAAAACACCAAAAAATGCACTCAATGCTCTTTTGAGGGAAAAAATGTCTTTTGGGAAAG
Organism: Pinus albicaulis; assembly: GCA_034641835.2. NCBI lineage: Eukaryota > Viridiplantae > Streptophyta > Pinopsida > Pinales > Pinaceae > Pinus > Pinus albicaulis. The sequence goes on along the minus strand of CM076579.1, from coordinate 547,145,509 downwards.
GAGGGAGGGAATTATGGGGGGACTGTACCAAGCTGAAGCTTAGGACTTTTGATGCATTTATTTAAACTTGAACTGAAAAAAAATAATGACTTCTTGCAAGTATGGTGGAGTTGAAGGTGTCATGGCACGAACTAGACTTAGAGACTCTTCATGGAGAGATTTATGGGAATCCGACACTCAAATGGGTTTTGGCTCATTATGGGGTTCTTAAGTTCTTGGAAAACCCATTGATGAGAGTTGGTGAGACCTTGTTGGCAAGGATAGTGAGCTACTGGGACCTAGACTAGGAGGATTTCATGGGACAGGGCCATAGGATCGATCTCACAATCTAGGAGATATATTTCTTGAAATAATTTCCCCCCTTGGGGATGGTAGGGGAGATACATCCACTCTTACCTCATGTGAGACATATAGGTGAGTTTGTAAATCGTCATCGTGTTTTGAGTGTTCATGCAAAGGGAATGACCATTTAGATAAATGACATATATAGGTTGGTGAAACGATATACAGTTGCAACATTGCTATGGATCTTGGGTAGTAATGTCATTAATCACATCACTAGAGGGTAGATGATGCTAGTAGAGAGTGTGCTAGAAGGGACCTACTATGGGTTTGCCCATATGATATTGTCATTGTTTAAACGATAGTTTACCTTATGCAGGTGAAGGACCAATGATAACTGTGCATTTTGGACAATTGTATGCTCATTTTTATTTGAGAAGATCCCTACCATCCGTCCACGTGTACAGATCTATGATGGGGGCCCACAGGAGCACAGGATGCGCCGTTGGTGGTAGCGACTATGACAAGGTGGAGGAGGGGGAGTTAGACGAGTGTTCCTACCTAATATTTTTGCATATTTGAACTAGATGACATTATACACATATGACTGTCAATACAATGGCATGAACTATCAAGGTGATATTGAATTTCCCCTACCACCAGGACGAGCATGGGGTCCAGATGGTAAGTGAAATTTACTATATCCTTGGATGCATTTAAATTTTAGAAAGTATGTATATGTGATATTGTTTTCCGAACTTGTTTGATGCATATATAGCACTGGTGAAACTGGCAAGATATATAGGTTGAGCTGCAGCGCCCGGGGATACAGATCAGGGTGGATTGACGTCACGAGAGGGACTAAAAAATTATTCTCTACTAGGGGAACTCGGTCATAGATTCCACGTGATATTGCCAAGGGTGACTGAGTGTATATGCCATGAGTTAGAATATAGGTATAGATATGAGTGCACTTATCTTCCCTCGGAGTGGTGAGGCATCATGTGGTGCATAGAGATGGTTGGTCAAGAAGTTCGAGATCTACGAGCTGGTGGTATGGATCCATTGTATCGAGACACTCGAGATGATAGCAACTAGGGAAAGGGACATATGGTTCCCAGTTTTTGGTTATGTAACATGTTATGGGCATGTGAGATTTATTTAGAGTAGTAGACTCAAAACACTTATATGTTTTGATATGACTATACATAATATGGTTATGCATATTTTGTGATGATTGTGGTTGTCCATTTGTTTAGGTTTATGGTTGCCTTCTTGTATGTGATAAATGCCAATCTAGAATGTTATTTTCAATGGAGTCTACATAGTCATTTTTTTCTCTAGGAACATGACTGAATGTAATGAATTCAAATTCACATGCCAAAAACTTCACTCATAGTTATTTTCTAATTAGGCCATGATTATGCACATGATAAACACCATTCAACGCATGACAAGTAGCAGGGAATCTAGACAAACATGAAGATGAAAGATGTGATGAACAAGGCCATCGACTAACAAACATATCACAACATCATATTTTTCATGGTTATTGGTGCCACATGCAATGCATAGGTCATTGGAATGAAGTAATGAAGGTAAAGGAGTGAAAATGGCCCAATTTTCGAGGCAAGATTCCTCGAGAAGTGATTAGCACCATCGGCAAAGCCGATATGAGGTGTGGATGATGGATCCACCTGAAAGATACAAGAACACAACATATGAGAAGATGGGAGAGGATGCAGAATAGAAAAAAATACACACATCTCGATGGGAAATGCTATGGGTAAAATTTCTTCAGGTAGAGTGCATTACAAGGGTTAGGAAGGAGTAGGCCTTCAAAATTCTCTAAAAGCTATGACCCCTTTCCAAAACACTTACAGACGATGTAAGGTCCCAGTCGTAATGATTCAAACATCCCATGCCCCAAGAAATCATAAGCTTAGTCATACACAAGAATAAGGTCTCCTTCGTGAAAGGTACAAGGATGGACTTTCCGGTCATATTGAGCTTTTGTGCGCTTTTTAGACACTTCAATGGTTTGCAATGCAACACAATGGTCTTCATTGGCATGCTCAAGCATGGTAAGTCATTTTTTTAATGGTTGGGTGTCAGGGATTAGTTTGACGACAAGCTGAAGGGAGGGGATTTCACACTCTATCGGTAAGACAACATTCTCGCCAAAAATAAGGTGGAAAGGAGCACACTAAGTGGTGGTTTTTACATGTGTTCTAGATGCCCACAAAGTAGGGAAGAGCATAGTATTCCAATTGGTCTTGTACTTATTCACCATCCGCTGAAGAATATTTTTAAGAATTTTATTGAATGCTTCAACATAGCCATTTACTTGGGGATAATAAGACGATGAATATTGGTGTTGAAAGCCCAACAAAGAGGACAAATCACGCCATATATCATCTTCAAAATTTCATCCGTGGTCAAAAACAAATTGTTTCAAAACCCTGAATCAAGTGATAACATGGTTTAAAAAGAATAAGGTTGCAGTAGTCACATTTTTATTGAACGTTGGCATAGCCTTAGCCCATTTGGTGAAATATTCGATGACCACGATAACATACTTGTGGTTATTAGAATATGGAGGTCAAAATTCCATGAAGTCAATAGCTCATTTACATAAAGGACCGACTGCGATGACAGGATGGAGGGGAGCAGGTGGAGCTCACGCCTTAGGGGCGTATAACTGATAATTGGGACAGTGTTTGACTGTCTCAATGTAGTCACTAAAGAGAGAAGGCCAAAATTAACCGACGTACATGATCTTCTCGGAAGTGGCCATTCCGGATAGATAACCACCATAAGCACCACCATGACAGGCATTTAGCACTTTCTTGGATTCAGCATTTGTGAGATAATGATGAAGGACAATGTCGACACCGTGATGATAGATATCATCACCAATGAGGAGGTAGCGAGGGACCCAATGTCGAATACGTTGTTGATCACCACGACTAAGATGGGGGGTGAATTTCTGGGTTCGCAGATAAGTGAGAATGTCACCATACCAATGATCATCCGAGATAACAAAAAACAAGCGTTCATCTAGAAGATCATCATTGACCGATAGATCTGGCACACCAGTGGAAAATTAGAAATGAATTCGGAAAGGACCAATCCTTTATTACTCTTGGGTGTGACAAATTCGAAATATAATTCTTGGAGAATTACAATCCAAAGGGAATTCTTCCCATTGATGATCCCTTGATTCAATAGGAAGTACATGGGGTTGGAATTGGTCTCGAATCTAATGGTACGCATAAGGATATAACGACGAAGGTTTTGAACAGAGAACATGGTAGCCAGTGCCAACTTTTTTTCGTGCGAATAGGACATAAAGCAACCATTGAGGTTTTTACTGCCATACTATATGACATGCTCATTTCCATTGGCATATTCTTGAATGAGGACCCTAACGACCGAATATGAGGAAGCTAAGATGTACATAATGAAGTCCCTTTCAAAGCTAGGTGGATTGATCAAGGGAGAAGAAGTGAGAGCACGTTTAAGGGCCTCAAAATATTGTTGAGCTTAGTCATCTCAAATGAATGGGATGGTAGATAGAAGGAGTCTAAGGAACCCATACGTAGTGGTGGCATAGTTAGGAATGAACTAACACACTTAAGCGGGTTAAGGAGAATATTATAATTGTGACATCGAAGAAAAATGCTACGCAAATCATGAATGTGTTGTGCCTGAAGCCTAGAATGAGCAGTGAGATTTTCAAGGTATGCAAGGATGATATGACCCAATTCATGGAAGAAATAATACATGGCCCACTGAAATGTGGCCCCAACATTCTTTAAACTGAAATCCATGACCATATAGGAAAATTTTCCCCACGAACTAATGAACGCGATTTTAAGATGATCAGCATAACGAATAGTTATCTGGTTATATCCAAATAATCCATCCATAAAGGAAATAACCTCATGCCCCACACAACCATAAATGATTTGGTCAATAAATGGTGTGGGGAATTTGTCTTTGGGACAATATTTGTTCAGGTCGCTAAACTAAGTGAAGAAATGAATGGTGCCTTGTTTCTTGAGAAAGAGAACAGGATTCGACACCCATGCGGTGTATTCAAATGGATAGATAAATTAGTCCTACTTGAGCTTATCGATTTTGGCTTTAATGGCCTCACGTCTAGAAGTATTGATGGGTTTCATCATTTTACAGAAAGCAATGACATCACAACATGTGTCAATATGGTGTTGAACAATGGCAGGATCAAGTCATGGAATCTCGTGATAAGACGAGGCGAAAAAATCATGAAATTCTTTGAATAACTTGGTGTAAGCATAAATTTCTTCCAAGGTACAATGTTCACCCAAGGTGATATTCAAAATTTTAATCTTAATGGTAGGAGAGATATTGGCCATTTTTCCTTCTTAAAAATCATATGGTGTAGGAATGGGATTTCTAAACCAATCGATTTCACCATGGATGAAGTCTTTCGAATCCAAAACATATTAATCATGGGTTTGTTGCGGAAGGAAATATGCACAATGGTGCATATCATCCCTAGGATAATCAGGGGTGGTTATGCCTTCCATGATGTCTTCGTCTGAATGAAATATGGGCGGACTAGAGGAAGAGAGACCACTTGATATGGAGGAACTACTTTAAGCATCATCATGAGAAACAAGGTTCACATGAACATCGACGATAGGAGGGGACATGTGACTAGTATATGGAATATCTACTAATTTTGAGACCTGGGTATATGGCAAAGAAGATTCAAATGAATCAATATGGAGATCTTCAAAAGAGTCTCCAGACGAGCCTCTCATGGATGATGATAGGTACAGAATAGTAGAAATGCTATCCATCATCTCCATATCTTAAGGATGGATCACAATGTGTGGTTCATGTTCTCTCTCAATAACGGTGCAAGAATCCATGGGTAGAGAAGTGGTGGATTCACTACGAGCAACCTCTATTTCACAAATTTATTGATGAGTATCGTGAAAATCTTCAAGACAAGGAAAATGGTTAGAATAGTGTCCAAAGCTATCACACAAAGCACAAAGGTGATTCATCCGTAATGATTTGTTTTTCTTGCCTGAATCAGGTAAGGTAACATATACCTCTCGGATGTTTGAGTCAGGAAACATATTGACGACAACCTCTTTGAGATGAGGGATTTCAGGAAAATTATTGGTGGCATGCCCAACAACATTACAAAAAGTTCATTGAGGTGTCGACTTTGGAAGCATAGGAGGAGTTGGATTTGTTTAGGGTGTATTGAGATTATTTCCCTTTTTCTGGGATGTTCCTCCCTCACTAGATGCTTTCATAATAGGTATAGATTCCTGTTGAGGTTGTTGTGGAACATAAGAAAAATAAGGGGAAGGAACAATAGGTTGTACTGAGTTCAAATTTCTGTAAGGTTTAAAATGATCAAGTGGATTTTTTTGTGGGGGGATCGATGTACTATACTGGGATACCCAAAGTAATGTTGGGTAAACTCAACATATCCATGAGAGGGACAGAAAAAATTCCCAGAATGGGGACTAAGAGAGGTATCTGACTCAAAAGATAATGGCCTGGCAGAACTACTCCTAGATGGTTAAGGCCTCGAGGAACTATTCTTGGTTGGAATTTATAGGAGAGACATGAAAAGAAGGAGGTGTTCCTTGAGGAAGTATACCTATATGAGGGGTTGAGTTGGGGGAAACAGGCTGTGTCAGCATTGGTTGTTGGATGAGTGTACTTGAATGCTTGTGAGTAGCTCATGACACTTTCAACATGCAAACACTGGATGAGAAAGGCTCAGAAAGGGTAGGTGGTGGACCGTAGTAGGCACCAAGAAAAGTGGAATATTTATAGAGTCCTTGTGAGACATTAGTGAGGGAAAAGACAATTGTATCATCATTCATGCATGAAATGTTGGTTTGAGGAGAATTCTTCCCCTTAGGATCATAGTAAGTTAGTTGATTGACTGTGACGATATTTTCTTTATGGGGAAATCACATCTTATGGAATATCGTAAATGTGATAGATGGCATGGCATAGGTGTAGCTATGACCTAGAAGAATGTTGTAATCTAATGGGACATTAATGACTTCTATATCAATGGATATTCCGTAAACAGTGATAGGATAGTTGCGAAGTAAGCCAAGGGGCTGATATGGATCATTGTCCCGTGCATGGAGAGTGATGGTGGATGGAGACAGTTCTGGAGATTCAATTTTTTTCCAAACACTAGCATCCATCACACATGTGGAGGTGACTTTTTCAATGATACACCATTGTACAATGGCGTTTCTTATTGAGACTAGTATTTGAAAATAAATAGATGAAGAAAGTGGGGAATGTTCTGATTGGTCATTTTCAAAGACAATCATGCGATCATCTGAAGGATCCACAATACCCATGGCATTAATTAGAGCTTTCCATTAGGATGGCCGTGACTGAAGAACTTCCAACGTTGACATGGTAGAAGGAAATTATGCCAAGACATATACTATGTTGTAAGTATGGGAGGCTTTGGATAAGAGGCATTGCGACATAATGGTCCTTTGGGGATCTGGGTAATAACCTATGCCTTAGGCTGAGTGATATATAAAGGTACAATTTGATGACAGAATGGACTTAGTGGAAACTTTTTGCTGGGAATCAGTCATGGACTTAGCGAGTGACTTGTCATACTGGCGTGATTAATTCTGAAGATTGACTTTCTCTTTGTTGACCTCATCATAATTCATCATGAGAACATGATAATCATTGGGACCATATTGTGGAGGTTGAGGCGTTGCCTTACCATGTGTGGGCTGGGTAGTTATGTATCCTTGGTGAGGAAATGGGTTGGTAAGAATAGTCACCTGAGATAAAGCAGGGGCCTGAGGAAGCTAAGCCATGGGTAGTTGTCCACTAGAAGTACCTTCTTGGGCTTCCCATACTTCACACATCTGAGGTAAAATGGGACAATCATGAGTGTAATGGCCATATATGCCGCAAAATACAAAATGCTTATTCATACGAAGGGCCTTATTCTACTTGGGTTGTTCGCCATGTTGTTGGGTTTCAAGATTAGGGTGATTTCCTTGGGGTGGATTAGGTGGAGGACCTTTGTTACCCTCATTACCTTGGGATTGATGATTCCTATTACATTTCCCCTTATTCTTCTTCTTGGTGCTGTCTGGATTGGTCGCGCTCTGTTGAGCGTACACTTGACCTTGAGGAGGAGGTGGATGTTGTGGAAGAGGTTGAGGAGGCCTGGGAGCCTAAGGTGCTTGTGCCATAGGGGTTGGAGAAATAGGCGGTGCATAAGGAACATATGGAGGAGGGGGGAAATTTTGAATAAATAGTTTGAGCAATATTTGGATCTGCATCTACTGATGTGATTGGGGAAATTCATATGGCGTGCTTTGACCTCGGTAAGGGTTACCCAGTGGAGGGGGAAATTTTAGGAGGTACTGGTCCCCCTCTGGGGTTGACCATAACTCATCTGAGGGAGAGCATATGGTTTTTGATAAGGATATGAAAGACATACAATGATACCGTCGACAACATGAGATGCCCCCGGTTCATTAGCAGCACTAGGCTGAGGTAAATCGGTGTGAACGGTATAAAGATAACCTTATTGAACATAGATCAAGTCATATTTTAGGGCTATTTGGCAATGACCTTCATCTATTTGAGGGAAGTATGACATCACATATTTACCTATGGGGGAAAAAATTGATCTAAGCAACCAATCCATATAGACATAGTATTCGAAAGCAGGAGCCCTACATGAACTCCTTTTCCATGATTCTTGGACATGGTCAAAAATCCGAGTGGCAAAAGTTTGATGGAATGAAATCAATAGTTGAGTTCGAGTGTGATAATGGAGAGGTAACTAAAAATATGATAATAAATATTTGGTGAGAGTCTCACAATTGGAATGGGTGACACGAGGTTGGTTGATACACCACTTAGTTACAGCTCCAGTAAGCGTGCGTTGTAATAAACACATACAAATAAAGTCATCGATAATGGAATTATAGGAAGACCACATGTGAAATGAGAACGTGATTAGTGGGGTCTTCTCCAATATTTCCCTCAAACTTGAGAATGTCTGAAGAAATTTTGGTAGGCATAACTAGAAAACTTGGGTCATGGAGAAGGGGAACATTGACAAGCTGATTAAAATCTGGGAGATTCAAACTAGCCATAAAGGGTAGCAATGGAGTAGGAGTGATCATACTGGTTGAGGTTCCACTAGTGGTAGGAACTGGGGTAGGACCCGAGGTACCAGCTTAGTTTCCCGCACCTACATTGGTGCCTGAAATGGTGGAGATATGAGCTTGAGAAGACATGGAATCAAAGGAATCAATAGACTCAGAGTTATAAGGACTCGGTGGAGGACTGGGAGGATGAAATCACACCTGACGAGGAGTAGTAATGCATCCTAATGGGAAATGAGGATGAATACCTAGAATTCACCGTGACCAACACCTAGGTGGCGCAATGATGTGAAGACAAATATAACACTAAGGGATTAAAGGATGATAGGAAAATCAAAGTAAAAAACATCAAGCAAACACCTAGTGCAATGTTGGAAACTGTAAATCAGCTATATAATGTTGCTACTCTAATACAATAAAAAGCATCCTATCAAATAAAATTCACCTATAGCCTAAAGTTGATCTAGTTCCACAAACAATACTAAATCTATTGTTTTATATGCCTTCCAAAAAAGAACTTACTTGATGGATACTCATCCCCACAAGCAGAGTTGTCTAGAGAAAGGTGGGGTAGAGGACCAAGTGCTTCCCATAGCCATTCCTATAACCTATTTTCCTAAGATTGGTCACTACAGTTACCTTCATCCGATGGATATGGTCGAGTCTTGAGCTTCTTGGTTATCACTCAACGCACAGAATTCCCTACCACGGGTTGGGTATCCCCAAGGAAAAATGCTCGCACAATGACCTAGCCTAACCCCTTGTGAATCGGGTTTCTGACGCATTTTGTCTTTGACCACGAGATGGTGAAGGATTTGAAGCTCCCTAAAAATTGAACTTTGAAGTCCCAATGTAAATGATAGATGGGCGTTATTGGAAGCCTATCCCACCGATCTTACACCTAACTACACAAATTGTTTGGACATGATGCCCAAGTGGTTTTAATCTATGTGTGTTATATTATTAAGTGTGGTGTTTAAAGTCTTTACTTGGCGGTGTTAACCAGGTTCACTTTCTCTTAGGGCATGTATGTGTGTGAAAAAATGTGTTTAGTGGATGACTAAATTAAGCATGTTTTGTGATGAAATATGTTGTTGAAATAAAATGTTGAATTACTGTACATAATGCTAAAATATGATAGAAAAATAAACAGTAAATCAAGCACAAACCCCACCCAAATAAGGCTCTCAAACAACTATACAAAAATAGGTAAACAAGCTACTAAAAATACATGAAGAGGGCCTACAAGATATAATTTCAATGGGACTGAGATCTAAGGCTCTATGTTGCTGAAAATGGTGTAGAAAAACAACAAAACACAGAGGTGAGATCTGCTGCAAAGGATAGGAAAGAAGCTCAGCAAACCAAGGATAATCAAGAAAATCCGAAGGGGGAAGGAAAGAACCAGCCCAAATTGGATTTATAATGGAAAAATAACCTATCCAAAAGGGTTGAAATAAAGTGTATCAACCCAGCAAACCAGAAACTGAAAGTCTTGATAACCCTAGAGTCCTCACTCAGCCAATCCCTTCCTGAAAAGGTGGAGGATTAATAGAAACCCTAAGGTCCTTTTTCTTCCTCAAAGAGAAAAACTAAGATTATCCAGGCCTAAAGATGACTAAAACATAAATGATACAACTCTAACCCAGTACACAGGCAACACTCCCGTAGTGTTGGAAAAAACACTGAAATTTTTTTGAATTTTTTTCAAAACTCAGGTTTTGACTTGGAAGGGATGAAAACACTATTTTGGGACAAAAGGTGTGTTATGGAGCTCAAAGTGTAGTTTTGGAACTAAAAAGTGTGTATTGATCCTCGTGACTGTCCGTCGTCATATCTCGCCAGATGTTGTTGCCTCTTGCTCGAGTGGCACCTATGAATTGCGAAAAACACCAGAAAACCACCATTGACTGGAAATTTGACAGAATAATGGAGAAAAATATATAAATTGAAAAATGAAGCTAAAAATAGCTACAGAAATCCCTGAAATTTCTGAAGAAATATTCACCCATGAAATTGATTGTTACACTAGTGGAGTTGTCATTTGTTAGTATGAAGTTTCTTCAAAGGTGTACCGAAAAAATCTCACTTAAGTCATGAGTGACTAGTGACCCTAACAGCAATTTTGGTTGCTTATACTTCATATATCCAATAAATATGTGAGAAAAACCTGCAGAAAGATAGATGTATGCAAATCTAAAAGAACGAATAGTAGAAATAAATCTATTGTAATAACCCAATCCTGGAAAAAATTTGGAAGAAAAATATTTTATTAATGACACCTTGTGTAGGATATTTGCAAAGGGTCAAAAGGCCCCCTCAATGGGATGGGTCCTTTGATGTCTTCATTGCTTCAATATTTGTATCTTCCTATCTCAAATGTGTGAAAACCCATACAATGTGGAACTAAAAAATGGGAGCTCAAATGATATGTGACGATGATAATGATCATGGTGAGAAATGAAAGAAAAACCCTCTTATTTATAGCAATGTATTGGGTGGATCTTGAAAATGGAGAATAATAGTATATTATTAACCAAAATCTAGATCTAATGGCTTGAAATACTTTATTATATTTTTTGGAGACTGAAAATATTTTTAAAATGGTTACATATCTTTATTTAAAAATAATTAAAAATTAAAATTATTTATTAATTATTTCATGAATAATAAGAAATGTGTGAAACGAAATAATTATTAAATAATGATTTAATAATTATTCCAAGGATGGAGTTAAGGAAAAATAAATAAATTATTATTTATTTAATTATTCCTAGGTGATTTAGTCAAACGTGACAAGGAATAATTATCAAACAATGATTTAATAATTATTACTAAGGAAAATTAAACAAATAATGGTTTATTTAATTATTCTCGTGGGTTTTAATCAAAAATAATTTAATAAAAAATGGTTATTAAATTATTTCTTATAGTGAAAGTGATTTTATTATGGTAAAATTAAACTCACATGGTGTAATTCGATCCACCTAGTTAGGAATGGCTAGGTGATCATTTTTTGTTTATAACATATGCACATTCTTACATGAAAAAATGTAAAGTTTGTCAGACATTAGCAGGAAGAGTCAAAATACCAACACTTCCTTTATAGACTGTGGTCATCGATCAACCGCTCAAACAATGATGACTTGACGTCATTGGTGATATTGTTCTAAACTCATCCAAGAAACATAAATTTACTCTTAATGTGATTGACTTATTTACAAGATGGGTCGAAGCTATACCTTTTAAAATTGTTACTTCTGATCAAGTTATTTCATTTATTAAACAAAACATTATTACAAGGTTTGGTATTCCTAACACTTTGTTTTTTGATAAGCCAGCTATATTTCCTCTACTCCACTTAGAGTTTTTGCAGCTCAAAAGGGTATAAAACTTAAATATTCTGCTAACTATTACCCAAAAGGTAATGGTCTTGTATAATCCACTAATAAGAACCTTTTAAAAATCATTAAGAAATATTTTTATGACAACCAGAAGAATTGGCGCAAGGCACCGATTAACGCCTTATGGGCTGATAGGATAACACAAAAAAATTGATAGGTACTTTGCCCTATTTCTTGGTTTATGGTAATGAATATATATTACCACAAAACATTGTTCTACTATCGATATCCTTAGTCCAATCCATCCAAGAGGAGCCTTGTTCTAGCTTATAACATAGGCAAGACTAAATCTTTAAATTAGAAGAACCTAGAAACACATCTAATCAATATTTCATTAATCATCAGAAAATTGTCAAGCAATGGTTCGAAAAGCATACAACAAGTGACAAAAATTTCAATATCGGAGACTTAGTCTTGAAATTGGAGAAAGCCCACGAAGGCAAATGAAAACACACAAAATTCCAAAATTTGTGGCTTGGACCATTTCATATTTCCAAAAAGATAGGCTCATCTAGTTTTATCCTTCAATCTATAGAAGGAATAGAGGAAAACTTACTAGTAAATGGGAAAATTCTTAAAAAAAACAATTCTTAAAGATGGGAAATAGCCTTTGTACATATGTAATTAATCATCTGTAAATATTTCAGTGTGAATTTTTTTCAATTATAACAGTTGTGAAAAGCTCATATTTATGTCTCATTTGGGTCTTATTTCATAAGAGAATTGTTCTCAAGTATGCTGATAAGTTGTAATGCATGATCATATTCATCATAATCGGATTTTCGTGTTGCATTATTTTTAACAAGGAAAATATTCGTAAATGCTCTCCAACTTGCCCCATATCTGGATTTACATATTGTTTCGAACATATATAAGTTAATAAATAAAATAAAAAATAAGGTATATCATAAAACAAATAACACATTGAACACCATTACATGTATTGTTCCTTTTTTACATAACTTTATGTATCACCCTGTGTTCCTCGCCTAATTGAAAAAAAAAAATTACTAAAATCAATTCTTTAAACAAATAATAATAATAATAAAGGTGGTAACACAAAAGTCGAAAACAATCATTGTGTGGGAAGTGTATGTAAGCCCGTTGGGGCTATGGACGCTCCCTGGCAGCGAAGAAATGTTGGGTCAAGAAAATATAGTACTTAAACATACATGTTGAATGGTATTAGGTGTTTCTAAGTAGTTAAACCTTAAAATTTTTGTTTAATTATACATATCATAAATTGCGATCCAGATTTAGGCAAGTTGCAAAGGTGTTGATGAATACAACTTTTCCCACTACTTAATTTCTCATGAATTTGCCTGACTATGAATATTTTCTAGTCATGAATTGTCACGTGTTTTCATACTAATCATTGTTATCTTTTTTTTTGGCCTAAATAGAGATAACTGGTCTTCCTATCTTGTCGCTAGTTGTTGTAGCCACAACAATCCCCCATGTTGGTTTTCTCTTTTCATGATAATGAGGACCCTTCTTCTAAATTTTTCTAAGGTCATTCTTGGTTTTATTTTCTTGGACAATTTTTACTTGTTGAGATCACATCCATTATCGTGGGCTCTCCAACAACCTTCCAATACTCAATTTACTTGAATTCGGCCTCTGAAGTAAACCTTCAAACCTTTTAAAGTATTCCATTGGTTTTATCGTCTTGTCAAGCTGGCTTGATGAATTTCCTTTGAATTATTTTGGCTTGTTTTGGCCTCTTTATGACATTTCTTAATCTTTATTTACATAATGTAAATATATTAATATATAGATATTAATGTACACATGTTATGATCATTATTGTTAAGATATATGATCATACGTAAATAAATATATCTATAAGTATTTGTGTACATAATAATAAATAGATTATTACAAAACATTTTAACATAACAGTTATCTGTTGTATACAATATAAACCTAAATGCTACATAATTCTAAATGTCATGCATAAAGGTTCAAAAATATTTGATGCATAGGGGATGATTCAAATTTATTTAATGCCAAAAGCTTTCAAAATTACTTTAATGCCAAAAAACATTCAAAACCAATTTAATACGAAGGCCATGTTATCATAGTTCAATTTTTTTTTTTTTTTAATCTCAACATAATGGAGGGTTCAATGATGGCTATGCTCAGTCAACACTTCGACAATGGCTATGCTCGGACAACCTTTCCACAATAGTTACGCTCGTTAATCTTATTTCTACAATGACTCATGCTCGTTCCACGATGGATTCTAAGATGGTTTGTCTTTTCCCCCCAACCATGCAACGTAAAATCCAATCAAAACGAACCCCTGAAGTTGATATACTTGTTCTAATAGCATCTCGACGTGTTTTAGATCCTCTTCAGATGTAAGTGATTAAACTAAACAATTCTTCACGTATTTTGGGTCTAACAATACAGTGTTTGTTTTAAGCATTAAGTGCATGCAATACATGATGTATAACACAAAATTTTGGGTTGATTCAATATCATGACTATGTTTAGTTGAGAGGACATAGTTCATCAGTTTTGGCAATGAGAAAATCTAAAAACATCGCATATAAAAAATTTCTATCCTTTTTTACAACAAAATATCCACGTAATAGGGAATTAATAACATTGTACATTCATTGTTGATTTTATGTTTATTTGATGTGTTTAATTTCACTAACAACATAGTTTTTATTGTATAGGTATTGCACAGATTAAGGTGACTTGATGGAATTTCAACCGATTTGATGCTTCATCTGAACGAACTCTACATGTGAAAAGATAACTGGAAGCGCTCTGAGCCAATGGAAACTATTAATTATTTTTCATCGTCGGGGTTAGCACTCTGTAATTTCTCAAGGCTGTGAAGGAATACCATAAGTAACTACAAAACCACTTTGGAAGTTGGGATCTAGCCCTACCAGCTTCAGAGAGGGATATCTCTGTCATATTTAACTTTGTTGATTTTAGAATTTTAGGCTAGATGTGAAGTTCAGGGTTTGGTTTTTTCAATGGTTTGGTTTAAACTATAAAGTCCATTGGGAAATGGATTCAAAAGAGTTTTGGAGTGATCAAGTGCAGAAATATTAGATCAGAAGTAACAGGGCAAGGTAGGCAAACCATTAGATCTTTGAAATTTGTGGTGTGAAAGAGAGGAAAAAATTGGGATCAATTTAAATATAGAGAATTTTAACCTAAATATTATATTTAAACTTCACTGGAAAACATAGATATTTTTTTAAGCGAGAATAGAGTGTATTGAAACAAATTCTGAACTTAATATTCTTTAGAACAATCAAGAACATAAATACATATGGAAAACAGAGAAATTACAAATTTACAAGTAGAATAAACATCACCAATTAAGCCTGACACAGGAATTCTGGAACACTGTCTGTATTAATGGAAATTTAGCACAACTTTAATTCAAAGGTCTGCTTTCTTCATATATTTCCCACTCACAATTCTTGTAATTTGGTAGTATTTATACAAAACTATCAAAAATATCTTGAGTGAAAATATCAAGATCTTTTACAAAATTAAAAAAAAAACTTCTTTACAAAGATATAACTTAATTATAGGAGATATGAAACTGTTGTAGCTACTTGGAACTATATTTGAGGATTTCTGGTGGTAAGGAACAACAATTTTAATTTTATAGCAAGTCTTATTTGATGAGGTGGCATCCAAGTCACTAACTGTCTATGAGATATTTTCTCACGAAATTATGAAAAATAGGGTCCAATGATCCCTTTGAATATCTCAATCCAAGATAGCTATGCAAATCGTTAGAGATGTTTTTGTCAAAGAGGATGTTATCAACAAAAGCCTCTTTTAGTTTTTTTAAATTCATTACCACTTGTTCAGAAACTGCATTTGAAAATTGTGACTAAAACATGATACATTCAAATCTTCAAAGATACATTGAAATCTACCAAACCATAATAGATGTTAGAAAACTGAGAGCGGTTTTTCAAAATTGGTCCATTCCAAATAAAAACCTCTTTTGGTTTTGAGAAATGCATTCGAATTCTTTTGTAAACCATGCTTGAAATCATTGTTTTGTATAGGAAACACATAGTTTTAACTGACCATTTTTCCAACTTGGTGCTGACTTTAATTGCCAGCATTCACTATTAATTTGGTGGGATTTGGATGAAATGGATATATGACATGGAGGCGGTACGTGACATGGAGGCAGAGAATGATGGAAGGTACGTGGAATTCGATGAGTGGGACGGATGAATACTTGTGGAGAGGGAAGATTGGATGGGTTGAGTTACATAAGAATCAATGGTTTATTTTTTAGCGGGAAGGCGGATGGTATTTTTCGGAGGGCGTGGGGTTGATATGAGCCGAAATAAAGGGGGGGTGTGAAATTTTGTGGCACTGCCATGTTTCCTGGTAGGTCCTACCTTTTCAGACTCCCCCCCGCGCAAATCAAGCATGAAGGACCTTAGGGGGGTATAAAAACAATCCCCCACTATTGATCCAGGTGGGGTAGATCACGGCCATTGAAAATTACATCGGTGTTATTACATCCATAAGCTTTATGTTGAAACCTTATTACAATTTTATTAATCAGAATTAAAAGTAGCAATTAGCTAATCTAAACTTAATTATTCTCTAATGTTGCATTTTGACTTGCAAGCATGATTTTGATTTTTTTCATAAGATTTTAAATTTCTTCTTTGTTTTGTGGTTTTAAGGAGAAGACTTTAACGTGCTCTATCTCTTCATCCATAAATCGATTTGAATTAACAGATATATCGTTGGGAAGTTTCTTTTGAGAACTTTACCATGAAAAACCTATCATATGATTTGACCCGGAATTTATATGCAAAAAATCTCCCAAACATCCATACTTTGCCTTGGGCACCAAACTTCAAGAACTAAATGTCTTATTAACACTAGTACAAAATGGATAATTAGTTACTAAAAAAGCAACTAAAATCTTCATATAAACAAATATTTTTCAGTCAGTGACCAATAGTAGTTAATTTATAGTATCTTATAATGCGACCAACTTTTAGTCATTTTTATCTTAGTCAGTAATTTGTTGTGTCAATTTCATCATCTAGTAGTATATATAGTCATTAATAAGATCATTGATTTAGTCATTGATTTAGTCATTAATTGTCACAATTAATGACCAAATATACAACAAAATATATTACTATATGATCACCCGATAAAACCAATTAATGACCAAAGAAATATGACCAAAATTTTGTTCATATTATAAGATAATGTAAATTAGCTAGAAATAGTCTATATATGCAAATTTTGCTCATCGTTTGAAACCTATTAATGACCAAAAAAATATAACTAAATTTTGGTCATATTATAATATACTGTAAATTAGCTACTAATAGCCGTATATATGCAAAATTAAGTCTTCATTTGCAATCACAAATTATTATTTGCAGTAGTCATTTATCTTTTTTAGGTAGTTTCATATTCATTATATAAATGACTAATTTACTAGTTTATATTCATTTCACTTACTTTCATTAATGATCTGAAAGTGGAAAAACAAAATCTTCCTAACTCTTGACAGAAATTGAATGGGTAAGAATAATAACTGAATCAATGATTTGCAAGTTAATCAAACTGCTAAAAACAGAGTGTTTGAAAGGAAAGATGTTAATTTTAATGTTAAAGTTCAAAACTTAAGCATCATGAATAACATCAAAATATAATGACTGCAAGAATTAGTGATGGAGTTCGTCCTTCCTGGACTACATCTCCAGTTCCACTTCAAAAGTGTGCGTCCATTATATTAGGAAAGCTGAGAGAAATGGTTACATTGACTTGTTAGTTCATCAGTGCCTATCAGCACTACTAACAATGTGGAAGGCAATTCTATGAACTGGATTTTCAATGTCTGACTCTTTTCTTGAGAAGGACCTCAGATGGCCAAGAAAACTATAGAAAGTCAACACACACTATCTAGTGAAATGAAGAAATTAGACCTCCGTACGCTTGTAGTTGGACTAAGTTTTATGTTTTGACCTTCAACTCTGTGCTCAGCAACAATATTCAAATCAATTGTATGCAAGAATCGGAGATCTCCACCTCCACAAAATCCTGCAAATAAAACTCTCTACAATGTGCTTAGAAGCACCTCTAATGCTCCTCAAAATCACTCTTCTTTATTCCACTCTTGACACCCTCTCCCCTTATCCAAACATCATTATGCTTTTTAAAGAAGAGAATAAAAAAGATTAAACATCTCCAACTTATCTCCAACTCCATGCATCGAAGTTTAAGATTCATTCATGCTTTACTCTATGTCATTTTTAGCAAGAATACTTTAATGCTTATACATCCTTTCATACCATTTTTAGCTTTAGTCAAGATCTTCAAATCATCCTCGAGATCTTCAAACTATATATGGTTGAAATTTGATCTCATAGTTTTAGCGATCTGCAGGTTTAACATGCATTTAGGTGTCTAGGTCCATGGATTTTCGCATGCCGAGAAAAACCCACTCTAAAACATTATAATAAAAAGATAACCATAATCGTTATCCAAACCGGGTGGAGGCTATACCATCGGCATGTGATCAGTTCAGTTGACGGCTAACTCTGTGGTTGACTCCGGCTGTCATGGTTTTTGCTAATGGATATCATTTGCATGTGATAAGGATATCACCAGTGCTTATGGTTGACATGATTGCACGGTGAACTACAGTCCTGATGCAACCATGCAAACTCTCCATTCAAATGGTGGTTGGTTAACTTTGGAGCTGGAAACAACTATTATGGAAATGTCTGTCGAGTTATCATGTACAAAAACTTCGACTGGTGAGCTGATAGATGTGGAGTGTAACATGTTATGGTATGCGTGCTCACATGCACCAATTCTCCGGCGCGGTCATCGTTAACATCTCCAATTTTTTCGATACAATTGAAACTCCAACTGCTTGTAGTGACTGTTACGCATGTTCACATGTTAAGGAGCTCTAATGCGGTTTAATAACAATTGTTGCAGTGAAATTTTCCGTCATGGGTAGCTCTGTTCACATGGCTATCCAAACTCTGATGCGGTCACCATTTGCTGTTTTGACAGTGTTTAGATTTAAAACTTTATTATAAACTTTTAATCATAGTTGAAAGATCTTTTGACCTTATTTTTATTTGCGCCTTAGGTTTAATTTTTGTGTTATGTCTTAGGTAAGGCTTTATACCTAGGAACCTAATCTTTAACCTTTAGTCATAGTTGAAAGCTAGACTTAGGTTTAAATTCAACCTGTGCTCAAGTTTTAGTTAGGCATTTAGGATTTAGTCTTATATTTTGACTAATCATTAACATCATTTTCCTTGTACTAACATTTATCTTAGACTCCTAGTGCTAATGTTTAGACTTAGGATTTTATTTATCCTTAGGTCTTTTACATAGATTTTAGCACTTTACATATTTCACCATGACTATGTCATTTTCGATGATTTCATGTCATAGGTCGATGACACTTTAGACACCATATCCATGAAGAGAGATGACATTGGTGAATATTTTTGAAGTCACTAATGTTGATGATGTAGCTGACGATGACCTTGATCCATGCACATAACAAGAATGTTGTTGATGATAAGATTCGATGAACAATTGCTTATAAGTCCTTCTTGGTCAATGCAATTTCAACACAACTTGTTATTACAAAATTCAATGACAAATTACTTATAATGGACCATCTTGGTCATTTTGCAATTTTGACACAAACTTTAGGATCCAATTTGGATCACAACTTCCCACAGAAAGAACTTTTGGTTCTCCAAAAGTTTTAATTACAATTTTGAGTAAATGCATTAAAAAGAATATCTCTAGATCCTTGTTATAGACTCAACTATATGTAAAATAAAAATAAAAATTAAAGACTTTTTTTAGACATAAGGCATATAGTCTTCCCTGTTCCATTTGGCAGTATTATGTTCCTCAGCAGGTGAATTGGATGGCTCCTATTCTACTGATGTCAATGCTTTTTCTTGTGGTAGAATTGGACAGTTGCTCTTAGCATGCCCTGACAATTTGCAATGCCGACAAATTATCTCTTTGGAATTTGTACTTGTTGCCTTTGAATTTCATAAATGTTGTTCATCTTCAGTGGATTCATTGTTAAATTGAAGTAGGGTTTTACCTTAATGCTTCTTCACTTGTAGTGTTTCATCATCTTCTTGTGGTTGGCTTCTGGCAGCTCCAACTTTCTTGCTGTAGGCTCTCTGCTTCTAGCAATGTTCTACCCAATGCCATGAACTTCCACAAAAATTTCATGGATATATTCTTTTAATGCTTTCTACAACCTAGTTTTGATAAAAGAAATCACTTCCTAAATAACTACTAGTAGATTTTTTTGTTTAGCTTTGTTGTCCTGTAGCTTCTTTGGCATGAGTTCATAATGAAGAGACCAACATTGGTCCGAGATGTGACCAATCTTTCCACAATAGTCACACATTATTAAGCCATATCATGAGCCTTGATACTTAGGCCTTTCTTGCACAGTTATTGGTTGAAGTCTTCCTTGATTATTTTTACCAAGGCCTTCTCCTTCTTGATATCCCATGGCCTTCATCATGGACACACCTTTTCTTTCAAAAGTTTCACTTTGCTTCTTGCTATAAATTTCCTCTGAGTCTGAATCAGTTTTTGGTGATACTAATATGTTGGGATTTTCCTCAGCAGGTGAGGAAAAGGTTCCGATGGCCTCTCCTGTTGATCTTGGAGTTGATGGGAGAGAAGAACTATCTTCATCATCTTGATGAAGAGACAGGGTTGGCTTATTTCCTTTAGTAGCTGCAACTTATACTAGAGCATTGTTTCCCCTTTTGTTCTTTCACAAGATTTCCATTTCCGACTGCAATCTCTGCTTGTCACTTTCCAGAGCTTGCACCATCCTTCGTAGAGCAGTGTTTTCCTGCTGAAATTGTTGATTGAACTCCTCGCGTTCTTAAAACCGAATCTGTTGTCTTGAGTTCTTGCCCATTTTTGTACCTGAAAAAGAGCTAGTATGATCTGATACCAAAATATGGTCTAAAAGTGGAAAAACAAGACCTTCCTAACTCTTGAAAAAAATTGAATGGGTAAGAAGAATAACTGAATCAGTGATTTGTATGTTAATCAAACTGCTTAAAATAGAGTGTTTGAAAGGAAAATGGTTAATTTTAATGTTAAAGTTCAAAACTTAAGCATCATGAATAACATCAAAATATAATGACTGCAAGAATTAGTGATAGAGTTCGTCCTTCCTGGACTACGTCTCTGGGTCCGCTTAAAAAGTGTGCATTCGTTATATTAGGAAAGATGAGAGAAATGGTTACATTGACTTATCAATTGATCAGTTCCTATCAGCACTACTGAAAATGTGGAAGGAAATTCTCTGAACTGGATTTTCAATAATTGACTCTTTTCTTGAGAAGGCCCTAATATGGCCAAGAAAAGCTATAGAAAGTCAGCACACACTATCTGGTGAAATGAAGCAATTGGACCTCTGCACGCTTGTAGTTGGACTGAGTTTGATGTTTTGATCTTGAACTTTGTGCTCTGCAACAATATTCAAATCAGATTGTATGCAAGAATTAGCGATCTCCACCTCCACAAAATCTTGCAAATAAAACTCTCTACAATGTGCTTAGAAGCACTTCTAATGCTCCGCAAAATCACTCTTCCTTATTCCACTCTTGACACCATCTCCCCTTCTCCAAACATCATTATGATTTTTAAAGAAGAGAATAGAAGAGATTAAACATCTCGACCTTATCTTCAACTCCATGCATCGAAGTTTAAGATTCATTCATGCTTAACTCTATGTCATTTTTAGTAAGAATAATTTAATGCTTATGCATCCTTCAATACCCTTTTTAGCTTGAGTCGAGATCTTGAAATCATCCTTGAGATATTCAAAATATATCTGGTTGAAAGCTGATCTCATAGTTTTAGGGATCTGTAGGTTTAACATGCATTTAAGTGTCTAGGTCCATGGCTTTTTGCATGCTGATAAAAACCCACTCTAAAACATTATAACAAAAAGACAACCATAATCGTTATCCAAACTGGGCAAAGGTTGTATTGTCGAAATGTGATCAGGTCAATTGACAACTAACTCTTCAGTCGACTCTAGCTGTCACAATTTTTGCTGACGGATATCATTGACATGTGATAAGGATATCACCGGCAGTTATGGTCGACATGACTGCGCAGTCAGATGCAGCCCTAATGCAACCATTCAAACTCTGCGTTCACATGACGGTTGGCTAACTCTAGAGCTGGCAACAACTGTTATGGAAATTTCCGCTGAGTTATCATGTACACAAACTCCAACTAGTGAGCTGGCAGATGTGGAGTGTAACATGTTGTGGTTTGCGTGCTCACATGCACAAATTCTCCAATGTGGTCACCATTAACATCTCCAACGTTTCCAATACAATTGAAACTCCAACTGCTTGCAGTGACTATTACTCCTATTCACATGTTAAGGAGCTCTAATGCGGTTGACTAACAACTTTTGCAATGACATTTTCCATCTTGGTTAGCTCTATTCACATCGCTATCCAAACTCCAATGCAGTCACCGTTATTTTTTTTTGACAATATTTAGATTTAAAACTTTATTATAAAGTTTTAATCATAGACGAAAGGCCTTTTGACTTTATTTTTATTTGTGCCTTAGGTTTAAATTGTGTTTTAGGTCTTATGTAAGGTTTTAGACCTAGGAACCTAATATTTAACCTTTAGTATTAGTTTAAAGCTATACTTAGGTTTAAATTCAACCTTTGCTCAAGTTTTAGTTAGGCATTTAGGATTTAGTCTTATATTTTGACTAATCACTAACATCATTTGCCTTGTACTAAAATTTAGCTTAGAATCCTAGTGCTAATGTTTAGACTTGGGATTTTATTTATCCTTAGGTCTTTTACATAGATTTTAGCACTTTACATTTTTCACAATGACTATGTCACTTTTGATGGTTT
This sequence comes from Pinus albicaulis, assembly GCA_034641835.2. Taxonomy (NCBI): domain Eukaryota; kingdom Viridiplantae; phylum Streptophyta; class Pinopsida; order Pinales; family Pinaceae; genus Pinus; species Pinus albicaulis. The sequence goes on along the minus strand of CM076579.1, from coordinate 547,122,680 downwards.
CATGTCACAGGTTGATGACACTTTGGATACCATATCCATGAAGAGAGACGACATTGGCGAATATTGTTGAAGTCACTAACGTTGATGACGAAGCTGAAGACGACCATGTTGAACTGTATTCCTGCACATAACAAGAATGTTGTTGATGACAAGAGTCGATGAACCATTTTTTATAAGACCTTCTTGGTTTATGCAATTTCGACACAACCTGCTATTACAAAATTCAATGAATAATTACTTATAATAGACCATCTTGGTCATTTTGCAATTTTAACACAAACTTCAGGATCCAATTTGGATTAATTAATAATCATTATAAACAATTAATTTAGTCGTATATTTATTTTATTTATGTTCATCATTAGTCAATATAAACGACTAATTTATTAGTTTTAGATTGATTTTATCTGTTCATTATTAATCAACATAAATTAATTAGTATGATTTTGTGACTAAATTAAAAAAATTTCATACAATGTGCATGTTTGCCTAATATAAAAATGCACAGTTACATATATTAATTACAATACTAAGCAATATCAATTGCAACTATAAATAATTTCAACCACATAAATTATATTATATAAAATGTCAAATATACCTAGGAACCTAATCTTTAACCTTTAGTCTTAGTTTAAAGCTAGACTTAGGTTTAAATTCAACCTGTGCTCAAGTTTTAGTTAGGCATTTAGGATTTAGTCTTATATTTTGACTAATCACTAACATCATTTGCCTTGTACTAACATTTAGCTTAGACTCCTAGTGTTAAAGTTTAGACTTAGGATTTTATTTATCCTTAGGTATTTTACATAGATTTTAGCACTTTACATATTTCACCATGACTATGTCATTTTCGATGATTTCATATCACAGGTCGATGACACTTTAGACACCATATCCATGAAGAGAGATGACATTGTCGAATATTTTCTAAGTCAGTAATGTTGAGGACGCAGCTGACGACAACCATGATCCCTGCACATAAAAGGAATGTTGTTTATGATAAGATTTGATGAACAATTTCTTATAAGACCTTCTTGGACGATGCAATTTTGACACAACCTGCTATTACAAAATTCGATGACTAACTACTTATAATATACCATATTGGTCATTTTTCAATTTCGACACAAACTTCAGGATCCAATTTGGATCACAACTTCCCATAGAAAGAACTTTTATTACAATTTTGAGTAAATGCATTAAAAATAATAACTCTAGATCCTTGTTATAGACTCAACTAGATGTAAAAATAAATAAAAATTAAAGACTCTTTTTAGACATAAGGCATATAGCCTGCCTAGTTCCATTTGGCAGTCTTATGTTCCTTGGCAGGTTAGTTGGATGGCTCCTATTATGTTGATGTCAATGCTTTTTCTTGTGGTAGAATTGGACAGTTGCTCTTAGCATGCCCTGGCAATTTGCAATGCTGACAAATTATCTCTTTGGAATTTGTACTTATTTCCTTTGAATTTCCTAAATGTTGTTCATCTTCAGTGGATTCATTGTTAGATTGAAGTAAGTTTTTACTTTAATGCTTCTTCACTTGTAGTGTTTCATCATATTCTTGTGGTTGGCTACTGGTAGCTCCAACTTTCTTGTTGTAGGCTCTCTACTTCTAGCAATGTTCTGCCCAATGCCATGAGCTTCCACAAAAATTTCATGGATATATTCTTTTAACACTTTCTAAAACCTAGTTTTGATAAAAGAAATCACTTCTTGAATCACTAATAGTAGATTTTTTTTATTTAGCTTTCTTGTCCTGTAGCTCCTTTGGCATAAGCTCAGGATGAAGAGACCAACATTGGTCCAAGATGTGACCAATATTCCCACAATAGTCACACATTATTAAGCCATATCCTAAGCCTTGATACTTAGCCCTTTCTTGCACAGTTATTGGTTGAAGTATTTCTTGATTATTCTTACCAAGGCCTTCTCCTTCTTGATATCCCATAGCCTTCATCATGGACAAACATTTTCTTTCAAAAGTTTCACTTTGCTTCTTGCTATAAATTTCCTCTAAGTCTGAATCAGTTTTTGGTGATAATAATATGTTGGGCGTTTCCTCAGCAGGTGAGGAAAAGGTTCCGATGGCCTCTCCTATTGATTTTGGAGTTGATGGGAGAGAAGAACTATCTTCATCATCCTGATGAAGAGATAGGGTTGGCTTATTTCCTTTAGTAGTTGCACCTTCTACTAGAGCACTGTTTCCCCTTTTGTAATTTCGCAAGATTTCCATTTTCGACTACAATCTTTGCTTGTCACTTTCCAGAGCTTGTACCATCCTTCGTAGAGCATTTTTTTCCTACTGAAATTGTTGATTGAACTCCTTGCGTTCTTAAAACCGAATCTGTTGTCTTGATTTCTTGCCCATTTTTGTACCTGAAAAAGAGCTAGTATGCTCTGATACCAAAATATGGTCCGAAAGTGGAAAAAAAAGACCTTCCTAAATCATGACAAAAATTGAATGTGTAAGAAGAATAATTGAATCAGTGATTTGTATGTTAATCAAACTGCTTAAAATAGAGTATTTGAAAGGAAAGCGGTTAATTTTAATGTTAAAGTTCAAAACTTAAGCATCATGAATAACATCAAAATATAATGTCTACAAGAATTAGTGACAGAGTTCATCCTTCCTGGACTACGTCTCTGGGTCCGCTTCAAAAGTGTGCATCTGTTATATTAGGAAAGCTGAGAGAACCGGTTACATTGACTTGTCAGTTGATCAGTTCCTATCATCACTACTGATAATGTGGAAGGCAATTATCTGAACTGGCTTTTCAATGACTGGCTCTTTTCTTGAGAAGGCCCTAAGATGGCCAAGAAAAGTTATAGAAATTCAGCACACACTATCTGGTGAAATGAAGAAATTGGACCTCTACAAGCTTGTAGTTGAACTGAGTTTGATGTTTTGAACTTGAACTCTGTGCTCTAAAACAATATTCAAATCAGATTGTATGCAAGAATTGGTGATCTCCACCTCCACAAAATCCTGCAAATAAAACTCGTTACAATGTCCTTAGAAGCACCTCTAATTCTCCACAAAATCACTCTTCTTTATTCCACTCTTGACACCATCTCCCCTTCTCCAAACATCATTATGATTTTTAATGAAGAGAATAAAAGAGATTAAACATCTCGACCTTATCTCCAACTCTATACATTGAATTTTAAGATTCATTCATGCTTAACTCTATGTCATTTTTAGTAAGAATAATTTAATGCTTATGCATCCTTCCATACCCTTTTTAGCTTGAGTCAAGATCTTCAAATCATTCTTGAGATCTTCAAACTATATATGGTTGAAAGTTGATCTCATAGTTTTAGGGATCTGTAGGTTTAACATGCATTTAGGTGTCTAGGTCCATGGCTTTTTTCATGCCGAGAAAAACCCACCCTAAAACATTATAACAAAAAGATAACCATAATCATTATCCAAACCGGGCAAAGGTTGTACCGTCGGCATGTGATTAGGTCAGTTGACGGCTAACTCTTCAGTCGACTCTGGCTGTCACGGTTTTTGCAGACGGATATCATTGACATGTGATAAGGATATCACTAGCAGTTATGGTCAACATGACTGCGTGGTGAACTGCAGCCCCAATGCAACCGTGAAAACTCCACGTTCACATGACAGTTGGCTAACTCTAGAGCTGGCAACAACTGTTATGGAAATTTCCGCTGAGATATCATGTACAATAACTCCGACTGGTGAGCTGGCAGATGTGGAGTGTAACATGTTGTGGTTTGCGTGCTCACATGCACAAATTCTCCAATGCGGTCACCGTTAACATCTTCAATGTTTCCGATACAATTGAAACTCCAACTGCTTGCAGTGACTATTACTCCTATTCACATGTTAAGGAGCTCTAATGTGGTTGACTAACAAATATTGCAGTGACATTTTCCATCTTGGTTAGCTATGTTCACATGGCTATCGAAACTCTGATGCGGTCACCGTTATTTGTTTTGACAGTGTTTAGATTTAAAAATTTATTATAAAGTTTTAATCATAGACGAAAGGTCTTTTGACTTTATTTTTATTTGTGCCTTAGGTTTAAATTGAATTTTAGGTCTTATGTAAGTTTTTAGACCTAGGAATCTAATCTTTAACCTTAGTATTAGTTTAAAGCTATACTTAGGTTTAAATTCAACCTTTTCTAAAGTTTTAGTTAGGAATTTAGGATTTAGTCTTATATTTTGACTAATCACTAACATCATTTGCCTTGTACTAAAATTTAGCTTAGACTCCTAGTGCTAATGTTTAGACTTAGGATTTTATTTATCCTTAGGTCTTTTACATAGATTTTAGCACTTTACATTTTTCACCATGACTATGTCATTTTTGATGGTTTCATGTCACAGGTCGAAGACACTTTGGATACCATATCCATGAAGAGAGACGACATTGGCGAATATTTTTGAAGTCACTAAAGTTGATGACGAAGATGACGACGACCATGTTGATCTGTATTCCTGCACATAACAAGAATGTTGTTGATGACAAGAGTCGATGAACCATTGTTTATAAGACCTTCTTGGTCGATGCAATTTCGACACAACCTGCTATTACAAAATTCAATTACTAATAACATATAATGGACCATCTTGGTCATTTTTCAATTTCGACACAAACTTCAGGATCCAATTTGGATCAATTAATAATCATTATAAACAATTAATTTAGTCGTATATTTATTTTATTTATGTTCATCATTAGTCAATATAAACTACTAATTTATTAGTTTTAGATTGATTTTATCTGTTCATTATTAATCAACATAAATTAAATAGTATGATTTTGCGACTAAATTAAAAAACTTTTATACAATGTGCATTTTTATCTAATATAAAAATGCATAGTTACATATATTAATTACAATACTAAGCAATATCAAGTGAAACTATAAATATTTTCAACCACATAAATTATATTATATAAAATGTCAAATATTGCAATATGATCTTCCAACTTAATATTGGTTGAACTAAAATTTACACATGAAATGTTGTTTCATTACTTCAAAACATTATCATTGTGTCTGCAAGGCATTGCAAGTGAATTCACCAACTCTAAATACTTGACCATCAGTCTTTATGTGTTTTTCTTATGCAAGATATTGTCTCTAAGGGTATCACTAAACCGATTCTCTTCTCTCTCTCACTCTCTCTTTTTTTTTTGTCACTCCAGTGTTATTGTTCTCCTCTTTATGCAATTCTTGATTATTACCATCAATATTGAGTTCCTTTTATTAAAACAATAAAATATACAATGCAGAGAGTAAGCCATGAAAGACGATGAACATTAGACTATAAACTAAAATAAACTCTAAAGGATTTATACGACATATACCTCAACATCAGCAATGTCAAAGCCATTTTTCCTTAGAAAAGTAAGAATCTTGAACAAGTTCTCTTGAGTTAGGTGATAGTGGCCACTATGTGGTGATATGACAAGTATAAAGAAATAAAATAAAATGTCACCATAGAAAAGAACGCCTTAGTAACTTAGTATTCAATGTTAAGGGAAAGCTAATTAGGAACAATCATACCAACTAAGTTACATGCTAAAAATCTCAAGTTGTGGATAACTTGTGAAAACAAATAATCTGAGATATGATTTCTAATCCTTGTCATTTTATTTCCAACAACATTTGATTCTCTAACGAATGAACTTGGTCAAGTATATAAACATGTGCTAAAATAACAACATGAAAGTAAACTTTTCTAATAGTCATGAAAATATTTTAACACAAAACAACTAAAAAGATTTCAATCAATATCATGTAATATTGATTTCATCTTCAAGATTTGGTTTTTTTTTAAATGGACATGATACCAAATATTTTCAATTTCATAGTTCAAAGATAAAAAAATCAAAAGCAATGTTTATCTATCCACTCATGTCTTTTCTCACATTCCTAAAACATTTGCTTGACCAAAATAACCAATGAGGTGAAATAATTACAACATTAAAAACCATAGTAATCCCTACTAGAAACATTTCCAAATTTGATGTCTAAAGTGCCTGAAGGACCTTCAACAATAAATAAATAATATCCAAGTCATGCTCTGCATTGTCTCCCCGTCCTTTTTACAATCACATTTCATGTAACCTGCCCACACTAGAGTCAAGTAACAATCAAACGAAGGCATTGACATTTTTTTTTATCTTTTATATCTATAAACTTTGAATATAAAAATATTTTAACATAAAAAAACTATAATACTAATATTATCTTCAATTTTTGGATGTTGTTTAAATGTATATGATATGAATTATTTTCAATTTTACAGTTAAAAGACAACAAAATCAAATTAAAAGTTAAAAATACAATCAAAAAATAAAGAGAATATATCATGGAATGGGCATTGTAATTATACATATTTTTTTTACCTATCCAACTGTGTCTATAATTCCTAAAATTTCTTTCCCAAAATAACCACGAGGTGAAATAATCACAAAATTAAAAAACATATGAACCATTCCTAGAAACATTACAAAGTCAATGGATTAGGTGTGTGAAGGATCTCCAACAACAAATAAATCATATCCAAGAAATTCTCTCCATTGTCTCCCTATCCTTTTTCTGATCTCATTTCTTGTAATCTACCCACACCAGAGTCTCATAACATTGAAACAAAATATTTTATATTTTTGTAGAAAAAAATGGAAATTTAGCAAGCATGCTAACTGCATGGTACAAATATTCATAAACATGTGCAGAAAATAACATTAATATATATATATATATATATATATATATATATATATATATATATATATATATATATATATATATATATATATATATATATATAATATATATATTTAAATGGATATTTTTCAAGTAGGGTAATTGCATGGTATAAAAATTGTTTCCACAATGTATCCATAAATACATTGGATATTACCCATAAATATTTGCAGAAGATTTTTCTATTAGGAAAAATGTATGGATTTGGATTCCTAGTTGTGTGAATGTTTGACATATTTTATGCAGATTCGGTTTTGTTAATCTTTATTTTAGCTTTGAAGTCCCTTCATCTGGTGAGCCTATAATAAGAGTACCTCTACCACCATAACCTTTACAGAAAGTTGGTTCCTGACTGCTTCCAGTCCTACAAGTTGTTGTGGATGAAAAATAAAAGAGTTCATACCCATAAAGTATAAATATACAGACTTTGACTACTAACCCAACCTGTTGGGGTTCCCATGTTGTGGCCAGATTGGCAAGACCAAAAGATGAGACAAAATCAGAACCACTTTGGGACCTAAGGATCTAGCCCTCCTAGGTCCAGAGAGGGATCTCCCTATATAAGTCAAAGGATATATCTTTGAAACTCTAAGTTATGATTTTAGGCTAGTTGTAGGCTCAGGGTTGTTGGTTTGATTGAGTTTGGTTGGAGGGAATCAGGAAAAGAAGGACCAATATAAGACAAGGACGAGCAAAGAGGAAGCTTAGGCAGAGACAGATGACTCAGAGAACATCAAAGCCATTGGGATATGGAGTCAAGAAAGGATTTATTTGTAATCAATGTGCAAGCTTTCAATTGGGCTAGTCATCTAGAGCATTTTATCTTAAAGGAGATATTCGAAATGGGACATTAAGGACAGAAAATGAAAGGAGGAGAACCAACCAACTCTGTCTATAGATCAGACCAGAGGTCATTTAACTCCAGGCCTGCTTGGACAAAATCATAGGCAATTACAAGGGATCTTGTAAGGCTAGCTGGTCGTGCAAGGATCCTAGTGGACAGGGCTAACACTAATCCCCAGTGTTCCCAAACCTTCCAGCTAAATACTACCAAGAACATCTAAACATGGACTTCATCAATTCATAAATCAGAGAGCAAGCAATGTCATCCACTACACTGGTTAAATCAATTGAAATCAACATTCAGATACACATATAACCAGAAAACATTGAGGTAGGGAGAGCAGGAAACATAGGGCACCTAACAAGGGTGAATCCTATATTATACTTCTGTTGCCTACCAGTAGAAATGAAATGAAATGCAGCATGCAATGAGAGCAAGTCAATCACAAATACAAAGAAAGAGGAAACATCACCAGCCGCTTTAGATCAGGATCCAAAGAAACATGCTTGTCATATTAAGAACAACACCAATCAGGTACATCATAGCCCACAGCTTGAACATTCAGTCTGAATACATCTAATCTCAGTCTATCTTACAATATACACAGAGAACTTGTCTCAAGAGGAGAATACTTGCATTTCTCTGATATCTCAACAACAACCATTACAAAGTTTCCTTCTGTGCTTTATAGCAATGGATGAACCTAAGATCGACTGAAAGAGTAGGTGAAAATTAAAGTATCATTAAACATAACAATGAATGCAGGGCCGAAACCCATTCTGCTCGACCTGCTATGTATTTAATCTCTGTCACCTCCCTTGGGAAAGAATGATTTTCTCAAGATATGATCTTGACATTTTTTGGCTGAAGTACTCCTGGATGATTTGAACAAAATGAAATAAACTGCTAGGAAGGTCTGTCTCATAAATGTCTGACTGTTTTGAGGTTTGTTGTCTGGTGGAAAACACTTCAGGGACATGGTGCATGATAAAGCCATATGGGCGCCATGTACTTGATGAAGAACAAACATTCTGCTGATGAAAAACCCAGATATTACCTCTTACTGATGTTCAGGACCTCCAGATCGATCCTCAAGGTCTTCAAAATGATGCTTCGCCTCTTTAAATTTCTGATTTAGGGCTTAAGATCTTTGTTGATGTGCCCTAATCCCTCTGCTCTGTACTGAAAATATTTGCTGCTCCATTACTGCCTCTGTCGAGTTAGCTCGAGCTTTAAATGGCGCTGGCAGGATTTTCGGCATTTGAACTCCGCTTTTCTTTAATGCAAGTCCTGACAGCCCCATTCCTTGACTCTCTCATGACGGTACTAGCTTATTGGATTTTATTTTGTCTGCGTCGCTCACCATTGAGATAGTACATTGAACAGCGGCGGTTTTCTTCCTCTGGAAACCCTGCAACATAGCAAACCTGTGAAGAAAACAATGGACGGAGCAATGGATGCAGTGTGGATGGAGGAAATAACCATGTAGATGGAATGGAGGAAAAAATTGCAGGGGAAATGGTGAAAAAATGCTCTGGTAAGTTTGGCGGACGTCGCAGAGTGAAAAATGCATGAAAAACACTAAAAAACCACGAAAACAGGACGTTTTATGAGTCGGAATGGTTGAATGGTACGGGATATGCACGTGGGGCGACGTGGCGTACGGACAGCCAAGTGGACAGATGATGTGGGGAACCAGGCGATGGTGGAATGGTCAACAATGCATGGACTGATCTGGACCGTCGATCGGGCTAAGATCAACGATGGAGGGCGCCGGATGGTGGGCCGGAACAATAGCTATCGCGTGCACGATTTCATTAAATATCGTGCATATCTGGTGATCGGGAGCCGTCGGATGGAGCTTTCGAGATCTAACGGCTGACACAGATTTCGCTGGGCGTCCTGGGCAGGAAGTTAATGCACGGGGGATGGAGTTAACGAGCGGGAAAAGCAGTTTTTAAAATCGTACAGAGGACGCGTGGCGGGATATGAATGGAATCGTTGGGTCTCCAAGGAAAACCGCTCGGCGCCCAACGGTGGTGCGGAAAATACCGGCGAGTTTTGGGCGGATGACGTATGGCTGGCGGGGTCCACCATTTTGGGCGCGCTCCGCGCCGTCGATCTGTCGGGCGAATGGACGGCGGAGATCAACTACGGGGGGCCAAGGCGTACGGGCACGGGAACTTTAGAGCGACCCCTCGTAGTGAATTACCACCGTTGATCGGGCTTTCCCACATCCCGAGGTGTCAACTACGGGGGCTCCGTGGTTTGAATCTACGGATGGAGAAGAGCCCCCGCAAGGAAAAAAACTTGGTCACGGTGCCAGGTTCTATAGAAGGAAAAGGGCGCGGGGCTATCAGAAGAAGGGCTAAGACCCAAAAACATAAAATTTATCCTTTTAATTCATTTTTAATGTGTTTTGGGGGCAATCAAAGGGTAACGGTAGGGGAGATGGGGGGGGGAACTAGGGAAATAAGGGAGATGGAAATTTAAAGGGAATTTCGGGGGATTGAGGCATAGAGAGGGGGAATCTTGGGGGGGGGAATAAAGGGAATTCAAATAAAGGGAAAAGAAGGGGAATTGATGTATTTCGCAGGGGTAAAGGAGGGAATAATAGGCCCTTTTTGAGCAATGTACTGGCAGAGAGGATTTGTTCTGGGCACAGCGATTGAGAGACTTCAAGGAGGATGGGTTTTCAGGGGAAAGGCATTCCTTGAAGGCTCAAAACAATCTAGCCCCCAGCTGGCTTGCCAAGAATTTCATAGGGGGGCTAACAGTGGCTCCACATGAGGATGGCTTCTCCCTGGAGGAGTCAAGAAATCAGATATGATATTTGGAGTAGGCCAAATGCCTGCTATCATAAGCCATCTTTCTTCTTTGATTTCAGCTACCACAATATGAACATGTTACATCAGTAGAAACATTCTTCCCAATCAGACTACCTACCCAGCTACAATCCTAGCATTTTTCTTCTTTCCTTATTGTGCAGTTGAACTAGCAGACCCTTTACATTATTTATTTTGAAAGAAAAAACAAACCTACTTTAGATCTACCCTTATTTCTCCATGAGGCCATATTAGACTGTTGGCCTCATCCATTTCTCTACCTAATCTAATACCTGCTGGGATTATACTGTCCAGCAGGTTTCTTCACCTACATTCTAAGACAGGAATTGAAACAATTAACTACATGCTCATAGACTGAGCTTTATTGAGCTTTTCCTACCTACCCTACTCTACTGAAACATTTACAAGTCTAGCTTACAAAAATTGTCTTCCAATGTAACCAGTCTATCAAATGATCCCATGGCTGGTCCTTCTTGCTCAATTCCTTGAGCATGCTGGATAGTCAGGGAAGCTCCCACTCTTCTTGTTCCATAACAGCAGCTTTGAAGAATTTTCCTTTTGTTTGCAACATGCTACTCAACAAGACCTTTGATCCTTCTTCAAATGTATGCAGGAAATGTGCATAAGGATCATGAGAAGATACCTGGCTATGAATATTTGGCAGGCTGGCTTCAACTAGGATCTCTTCTTCTTCCATTGGATCAAGAATGAGACTCTCTTGAGAAAGAGGATCTTCTTCATCTTCTGAACTGGAGGACTCATCATATATGGCAGTGTTGTCCTCTTGGAGCTCTGATATATTCTGCTCTGGTGTGCTGAGCTCTGTGAAGAGATCCATGTATTCTTGAGCAAGGTCTTGTTCCATTTCCTCCTCTTTTTCAAGAGAAAGCTCGTTATTCACATCCTGCTCAAGAACCTCTTCTTTGTTTTCCTCTTCATCATCTAAAATGAAACACTACTGACCTCCAATCATGTGAAAACCATTACTGATGAGTTGTAATGGAGTGGAGCAAATATCTAGAGATCCTTCACCCTGTTCTGCACTCCTAAAGCTTTCTTCATCAGTATCATAAATAGCCTGCATTGGCTCATTACTTTCTGGAAGTAAATGGAAATGATTTCCCCCCCATAAATCTACTAACGATGACCCTGCGAGATCATCTTCCGTTTGGAGAACATCATCATCAGATAGATAAAAGACAGGGGAATCAGGAATGTAAGTAATGTTACCAATCAGATACACTGGATTGTCAGCAGATTTCTCTTCATTCTGATTTACATGTGAGCTTTCCAACTCTGTACAATAAAGCTCATCAGATGAATGGACAAGAATTTTTTATCTGTAAAAAATTTCAGAGGTTGGCTTTCTATTGATGATTTGATCTATTTCTTCCTCTGTCAAAGGGGGGGATGGTCTTGTGTCCCTTTGTGCAGAGGTGCAACAGCTCTCTGTTTCCTCTGAAGACTAGATTTGAGGCTGGATGTCATCTTGAACCTCAACTATAAGGAATGATGGATTAGCAACTGATTTTTCAGGAATATCTTGAAAAAATTCCACAGTATCTTGACTATTTTCTTCCTCAGCCGATTCATCCATGTTCTTGTGATAGCTAGGATGCATATGAAATTCTTGAATGGTTGTCAACAGATCTTTAGATTGCGTATTAACCAAATCCTCGTCAATGTCTAACAGGCACTGTATGATATTCTGAGATTGATCACAACAGTCCCATGGTAAGGATGGAGAGTTTCCTTTAGAATTGTTGTAAAATACTTGGTGCATGTCCTTTAAAGAAAACAAACTCCGAGGTTCTAACCATTCATACCAGACCCTAGCTTTTCCTTCTAATGTTGCCATGAACATTTTCATTAGGCAGTCCTCATGCCATTCAACTCTAAATTTCCACACATGTATATGAAACTTGATGAGATGTAGTAAGGGGTCCTCAGTGTTTTCACCCTGAAAGGTAGGCAAGTTCTTTAACCAGTCCACTTTAGGCATTTTGTGTGGGAATCCAGGGATATGCTCCCTGCTCATTGGGGCATATCTTCTCTGTATGCGTGGAAGCATGTTTGTAAATAAAAAAGAGGTCACTATGTCTCTTCAACCAGTTCAGAGTCTTCTACCAGTGGAGTCATTAGTTCTTTGGATCATAGGGAGTGTGGAGTCGCTAGGTGGATGAATTTGACTGTTTGGAGTAGGCTGTTGTCCACCATCAGCAATTGAATGCCAATCTAAAGGCAAAGTGGTCTCTCCCCAGCGGAGTTGCCATTATGTTGGTGACGAAAATGGGAAATAGACCAAATGTTAGCAGTTCTTGACTCTCAGATTCTTCCCCAGTGGAGTCGCCATTATGTTGGTGACGAAAATGGGAAATAGACCAAATGTTAGCAGTTCTTGACTCTCAGATTATTCCCCAGTGGAGTCGCCATTATGTTGGGGTTCCCATGTTTTGGCCAGATTGGCAAGACCAAAAGATGAGACAACATCAAAACCACTTTGGGACCTAAGGATCTAGCCCTCCTAGGTCCAGAGAGGGATCTCTCTATACAAGTCAAAGGATATATCTTTGAAACTCTAAGTTATGATTTTAGGCTAGTTGTAGGCTCAGGGTTGTTGGTTTGATTGTGTTTGGTTGGAGGGAATCAGGAAAGAAAGGACCAATATAAGACAAGGACGAGCAAAGAGGAAGCTTAGGCAGAGACATATGACTCAGAGAACATCAAAGCCATTGGGATATGGAGTCAAGAAAGGATTTATTTGTAATAAATGTGCAAGCTTTCAATTAGGCTAGTCATCTAGAGCATTGGATCTTAAAGGAGATATTCGGAATGGGACATTAAGGACAGAAAATGAAAGGAGGAGAACCAACCAACTTTGTCTATAGATCAGACCAGAGGTCATTTAACTCTAGGCCTGCTTGGACAAAATCAGAGGCAATTACAAGGGATCTTGGAAGGCTAGTTGGTCACGCAAGGATCCTAGTGGACAGGGCTAACACTAATCCCCAGTGTTCCCAAACCTTCCAGCTAAATCCTACCAAGAACATCTAAACATGGACTTCATCAATTCATACATCAGAGAGCAGGCAATGTCATCCACTACATTGGTTAAATCAATTGAAATCAACATTCAGATACACATATAAGTAGAAAACATTGAGGTAGGGAGAGCAGGAAACATAGGGAACCTAACAAGGGTGAATCCTATATTATACTTCTGTTGCCTACCAGTAGAAATGAAATGAAATGCAGCATGCAATGAGAGCAAGTCAATCACAAATACAAAGAAAGAGGAAACATCACCAGCCGCTTTAGATCAGGATCCAAAGAAACATGCTTGTCATATTAAGAACAACACCAATCAGGTACATCATAGCCCACAGCTTGAACATTCAGTCTGAATACATCTAATCTCAGTCTATCTTACAATATACACAGAGAACTTTTCTCAAGAGGAGAATACTTGCATTTATCTGATATCTCAACAACAACCATTACAAAGTTTCCTTCTGTGCTTTATAGCAATGGATGAACCTAAGATCGATTGAAAGAGTAGGTGAAAATTAAAGTATCATTAAACATAACAATGAATGCAGGGCCGAAACCCATTCTGCTCGACCTACTATGTATTTAATCTCTGTCACCTCCCTTGGGAAAGAATGATTTTCTCCAGATATGATCTTGACATTTTTTGGCTGAAGTACTCCTGGATGATTTGAACAAAATGAAATAAACTGCTAGGAAGGTCTGTCTCATAAATGTCTGACTGTTTTGAGGTCTATTGTCTGGTGGAAAACACTTCAGGGACATGGTGCATGATAAAGCCGTATGGGTGCCATGTACTTGATGAAGAACAAACATTCTGCTTGTTAGCCCCCCTATGAAATTCTTGGCAAGCAAGCTGGGGGCTAGAATTGTTCTGGAGCCTCCAAGGAATGCCTTTCCTCTGTAAATTCGTCCTCCTTGGAGTCTCTCTGTGCAGTTCCTGAAGTGTACACCCTCTCTGCTGATCCCTTCCTTAAAAAGGGCCTTCATCCTTATACCCTGCAAACTTCCCCATTTCAACCTCTGTTTTCCGTTGTAAAAATCCCCTCCTTCCCTCATTATCCCTATAAACCCTCCTTAAAATCTTGTTTTTTCCCCTATCTTGGCCTTCCCTACCCTTCATTTCCCTATCGTTCCTCCCTTTAGGCCTAAAAAATGCTTTGAAATACGGAAAAACCATAATATAAGGCCTGAACCCCCTTCGTCTTAATCCTGCGCCCCCTCTTCCTCCATAGAACCCGGTGCCGTGACCGTCCCTTAATCCTCCGGGAGCTAAAATTCTTTTAAACCTTTTAACGAGCCAGAAAATCATTCAAACCTTCGAAAATGCGTGGGTATTGGTTTTAATATATTGTGTCTGGTCAACAGATCCCGACCGTCCGTTAAAAGGCCGATCCAACGACGCTGAACGCTCCCAAAGCCATGGACCCCGCCTGCATACGTCATCAGCCCAAATCCGCCAGTAATTCCCGCACCACCATTGCACGCAGGATGGTTTTCCCCGGAGAGCCAGCGATCCCATTCATTCTCTGTCGCATGTCCAGGCGCACTTTCAGGAAACAGCCATCCCGCGCATTAATCTTCGGACGAAAGCCGGGCAGCGGAATTCGCGATCACCGTCAGATCTTGGAGCCCTCATCCGATTGCTGCCACCTCCCAAAACTGCACGTTTGCTATCCTGTCTCCACCGTGCACGTGGCCCACCGCCCGCCTTCTCCCAGCGTCGATCTTTCGGCGATCAACGGCCCCGATCATCCCCCTCATCGTTGACCATTCCACGGTACCCCACCTCACCCCGTCTCGCCACGTCATCGCCACATGTACGCCCCGTACATTCTCCGTCTCCATCACTATATCTTTGGTTTTGTCATGTCTTTCAATGTTTTCGCTCCTCTATTACATGTATTCGCGCCGTGTCTCGTGTCTTTTTCCCCACCAGAGCATTCTGTCGTCATTATTCGTGTTCTCTACCCAAGCCTCCATCTGCATGGCTGTTGTCCACGTTCACATTGTGTCCCCACCACCTCCGTCGTCCGCTATCATGTTTTTCCTCACAGTTTGTTGTTTTGCAGGGGTTCCAAAGGTTGAAGACCGCCATGGTTTTACATGGCAAGCTGCGCAGACAATATTTAATCCGGGGGTTGGTAATGTTATAAAATGGTCAAAGGAAGCGACCAGGAGTATTTTCATCAAGGACGGAAGATAGATTTCGAGCGCTGAAATCTTTCAGCGCCATTCAAAGCCTAAGCTACCCTGTCAGAAAAGATGGAGCGGCAAAGTGTATCAGCACAAAACAAAAGGGAGATTGGAGCTGGTTTATGAAGATCCTGAGCTTTAATCTGAATTTAAAGAGGCAAAGCAGAAGATCACAGACCCCGAGGATCGATTCAAAAGATCCTAAGCACGTACTGTGCAATAACTAGGTTTCACAAGCAGTAATGTTGACTTCTTTAATGCACAATGGCACCCATACAACTTTATTACACGCCATGCCCCCGAAGGATTTTTCCCACCAGGCTACAGCTCAAAGACAGTCAGACATTAATGAGACAGACCTTCCTAGCAGTTCATTTCATTTTTGTTCAAATCACCTGGAGTACAATGAGCTAAAATGTCAAGATCATATCCAAAGCAGATCGTCCTCTCACAGGAAGGGTAACAGAGATTAAATATGCAGCATGTAAAGCAAAATGGGTTCCGACCCTGCATTCATTGTCTTGTTTTAAGATACATTTAATTTTCACCTACCTTCCCGGTCGATCTCAGGTTCATCCTTTGCTATAAAGCACAGAAGGATATCAATTGTAATGGTTGTTGATGCATTATCAGTGAATTGCAAGCATTTTTGTCCTGAGCCAAGTTCTCTGTGTAATGATTGTATGATAGGCTAAGAAATATGATGTATTCAGGCTGAATGTAAAAGCTTTGGGCAGTGATGTACCTGATTGGTATTGTGTTTAACATGATAAGAAGTTTTCATTGGATCCTGATCAACAACAGTTGGTAATGTTTTTCTTCCTCTCTGCGTTTATTTCCATTTTATTTCATGTTCTTCTGACTGGCATCTGAACGCATGACATAAGATTTACCCTTGTTAGGTACCTTATGTCCCAGCTCTCTCAGTCTTTAATGTTTTCCGCTCATATGTGTATCTGAATATTGTTTTTAATTGACTAAACCAGTGTAGTGGATGATTATTGCCTACTCTCTGATGTGCAAGTTAATAGAATCAGTGTTCAGATGTTTTGTTAAGATTTGATTCAAAGAGGTTAGGAACATTGGGAGGTGTAAAGCCTGTCACTGCCTCTTCATAACCTGCCCTTCCATATAAACCTTTTCAAGACCCCTTGTGTTGCCTATGGTTTTGTCCAACCGGGCACAGGTTAAGCCTGCAGCCTGGCTGATCTATAAACGAATCGAGATGGTTCTCCATCCAGCCATTCCTCATTCTTAATGTTCCATCCTGTCATATTTTGAATCCAAATGCTCTAGATGACTAGCCCAACTGAAGCTTACACATTGAACATAAGTAAATCCTTTCTTGACTTCATTTCCCAATGGCCTTGATGTTCCCTGAGTTATCTTTCCTTCCCTAGCTCCCTTATTTACCTATCATTGTCTTATGGTGAAAACTTCCTTCCTGATTCTCAACAACCAAACTCAAACAATAAAACAAACAACCTTGAGCCTATAACTAGCCTAAAATCACAATTGAGAACTCCAAAGACATATATCCTTTATAATCATAGAGAGATCCCTCTCTGGACCTAGGAGGGCTAGATCCTAAGGTCTGAAAGTGGTTCTATGTTGTCTCATCTTTTGGTATTTCCAACCTTGCCAAAACATGGGAACCCCAACATAATGGCGACTCCACTGGGGAGTTTCTGAGTACTTTCATCTTGTTGCATCTCCAAGCCTCAGAAAACCTAGAACCTCTTTTAGGCTGGCACTAAAACACTTATCCTTCCTATTCCACTTGCCTCTGGTGTGTTTTACCCTTACTCTCAGACAGAGCCTGGTAAGGGCCAGGTAGCCTCCGGATCCCATCCTTTTTAGGAGGTGACACATCTGGTAAATGCCCTCCCAGTCCATCTCTGGTTTGAGTTTGCTGTGTTCTCTGGGATATTCCTCAAAAGGATATTTCCTCATCACTGCGGTGGACAGTGTACCCCCTAGAAACATCCTAAACCTTCCACCTGGCGACTCCATTGTTCCCAAACGAAAAGACTCCACTGGTGATCAGTAGGCCTGCTGATTGCCTTGGTTTCACATAAGACTCCACTGGGAGGCCAAATTCAAAGCATAATGAAGGCTCCACTGGGAGACCAGCCCTGAGACAACATCAACCACAACAGAAATGACAGGTAGGGTTAAGCTGCTTGGCTAAAATAACACTCTGGCTCACAGAATCATTCATACAAGAGCTTTCCCTGATCCAAGCCCACCCGAAATAGTTGATAATCCTGAGAAAATCCTCAAGAGAACACTTGTAAGTAGGAGATCAACTATTTCCAGCAACATTCATAGAGCCAATTCTGCACCAGAAGATCTTGCAGCTCTATTAGACCCTTTATTCGACCTAGACCTTCAAAACAGATTACCTAGAACTAGGTCATTCAGTGTTTCAGACCAGCCGGACCCTAGGGACAGTGAAACCCCTCCTTCCACACCACCTGATCTCCACTTTCTCCAAAACTTGGGGCTTTCTCACCCGAGATCTGCTCAACAGACTTCTGCTGGTCCTACCATCCCTGTCATCCAACTACCAGCTGCTCAAGCCAACCCTATACCTCATCAGAACATCATCATGGCAGCCTGGTATGCTCCTCTAGTTTTACCTCAGCCTCTGCTGCCCTTACCAAATGATTATCAATCAAAAATCCCACACTTCCCTGCTAAAGAGCCTACAACAGCACAACAACATGTAGATAAAATGGAGGACTCTTTTGACTATATGGAAATTGATGGTGAAACAATCAAAATGAGAATTTTTGCGCAAAGCTTGGGAGGTGAAGTAAAGAAATGGTTTAAAAACCTACCTGCTGGTAGTATCCAAGATCTCCCTGCTTTATACCAGACTTTCATCAACAAATGGGAAACTAGAGCAAACCCTCGCCAGCTCCTAGCAGAATACATGTCCCTTAAGAGGAACGTAGGAGAGAGTGTTCATGATTATACCACTAGATTCAACAGTATTTGTAATGCTCTCCCTCCACACATGAAACCTCCACAAGGAATGGCCCTGGCCAAATATCCTGATGGATTTGATGCTGACATGGCCTATGAGCTTAGAGATAAAGAATATACCACATTGGAGGATATGCAGAAAGGGGCAGTAAACATAGAGGCAAATTTGATTGAGAAAAGGGCCAAACTGAGAGCTGAGAAGAGAGTAACATACAAGGATGACACTATGGCCTCTACTTCAGATCCAAATATTGACAAATTGTCTAAGAATGTGGATAAGCTATACCAAATGATGGAAAAGATGGTTGTCACTCCAAACAGGAACCAAAATCAAAACTTTAGAAGAAACAACAACCCTCCCAACAGACAGAAAGAGTCAGATCAACAAATCATTCCCCCATTTCAAAACTTTCTTGATGAGGATGAGGGAATCATTGAGGAGTCTGAAGGGAATACTATTAACATGTTTGAAACAGAGGACTCAATTCTGAACTGTGACTCAGAGGAAGATCAACCCTCATCTTCATTTTGGGATGAGGAAAGATTAGAAACTGAAGAGTACAGACTTGGGTTCCAAAATGCCATGTTACAGGTCAGAGAGCAATATGAGCTCAGCAGCAAAAAGAACCAAGACACTTCCAAAACCAAAAATCCCGAGGTTACCATCAAGAAAAGGCCTGAAAAATCTTCTAAAGTAACTGCTGTGAACAACAATCCAACAGCCAAGAGTTCTGAGAGTAACAAAGAAAAGGACAACCAAAGCATGGAAAAACAGGGTCAACAAACCAGTAGCACTAGCACCTCAGCTAGTGCTCCTGATAAAACTGTTTCTACACATGTACATAATGAGAAAACACAAACCGATTCAGCCACTAAAACAGTGGCAAATAAAACAGAGTTGAACACTTCCAAGAGTCAATCCACTTACAGTTTAGAAAGTGAGATTGCAAAAATCAAAATATCTGTACCATTATTTGAGTTGGCCACTCAGGATGCATATAAGGGCGAAATTTTGAAAGCATTGAATTTAGGGGAAAAAACTGATTCTGTAAGCTTGAATGATGATCAGCCTGCCCTCTTGTTTGGTCCTAAGATTGAAGGAAAGTTTCAGGAAGGGGTAGTACCACCTTTCTATATTAGTCTCAACATTCATGATAAAATACTCCACAATGCAATGCATGATTCTGGAGCCTCACACAACCTGATGCCTAAGGTAGTTATGGAGAGGTTAGGCCTAGAAATCACGAGACCCTATAAAGACTTGTATTCTTTTGACTCGAGTAGAGTAAAATGTCTTGGCCTGATCAAAGACTTGTGTGTGAGTTTGACTCAGATTCCTGCGAAATGTATGGTCATGGATGTAGTGGTGGAAGACGTGCCACCCAAGTATGGCATGTTATTATCTAGATCATGGGGAGCCAAGCTGCAAAGCACCATGCGGATGGATGGATCATATGCCACTATTCCTATATTTGGCCAATTAAGAAGACTATATAGAGAATCCCAAATGAAATTCCTAGTCAGCAGCCCCGAGAAACCTGAAAATTCACCATTATATTCTGTACATACCGACCTTGACTCCTTCATCTTTTGTAATGATGAATCCTTAGAAGAGCCAGAGTCCCAGAATAGGCATACAAATGAGAACACTGAGCCTATGGACCTCCACATAATGGCCACTCTGGAAGAATATGATCAGGAAAACCATGGGCAGCACACTGAAAACGAAGAGGAAATCAGCAATGAAGCCTATAGGATCTGTGGTGGACCTCTCACTCCAAGTGAAACAGAAACAGAACAAGAACAGCCAGCTAACCACCTTCCTGACATCCATGGCCTCTATGAACAACAAGATAGTTTACAACCTAGTACAGACCTCCCAACTCAACCTAATGGCGAACCCAGCTGTAGGGGAGAAAGTGAAGTGGAAGTAAACAAAGAACCCCTGTGGGAAATGAACTTTGATGGGTCCTGTACTAGACAAAGCGCTGGAGCAGGAGTGTGGCTGCGTAACACCGAAAATGACCACGCAGAGAGCCACGCTGTCAATCTGCATTTCAAATGCACGAATAACATTGCAGAATATGAGGCTCTAATCTTGGGCTTAAATCTGTTGAAAAAATTAGGAGCCTGTAGGATAGTCGTGAGAGGAGACTCTGAGTTAGTGATCAAACAGATGAATGGTGAGTATTCGGCAAAACACCCCAGGCTTAGGGCATATAGGAATGATACTCTAGATTTTCTGAAAACGTTTGTTGAATATGATTTAGTATCCATTCCTAGGGGTCAAAACGCTATTGCAAATGGACTAGCCTGCCTAGCTAGCTCATATCCTAAGGCCCCAGTTGACCAACAAATCATCATTCAGACTAAATTCAGGCCTGCAGTGCCGGACAATGAAAAATACTGGCAGGTCTTTGAAGGAGACAAACAGATTGAAGATTTCCTGATGGGCAGGAATGAGTTTGAATTTTCTGATTCAGACTCAAAATCTGATGACAGCTGCCCAAGTGAGGATTCCCCAGATGAACTAGAAACACCTTGTAGTATAGAAATAAATTCTTTTTCTGAAGAAACTAGAGATTCAGCCATAAAACGTGAAAACGCAGATAGAGAAGAAATGGAGGTGCTGCAAGCCAAAGACACGAACATACCAAGAGGCTTAGCACCCTTAGAGGACCTCTTTGATTTCGATGATGTTGCAAAGAAGCCCACAATAGAACATGCAGAATCAGATGTAGAAGAATGCAACATAGGCAATGAAGACAAACCCAAAATGATAAAATTGGCTAAGTCTATACCTGCAGACATGAAGAAAAGATACATTGACTTTTTTAAGGAATTCATTGATGTGTTTGCATGGAGCTACGAAGACTTAAAGGCCTATGACACCAACATCATACAACACAAGATACCACTGAAGGAAAATCAGAAACCTTTCAGACAAAAACTCCGTAGGATTAATCCAAAACAATTGCCTGCAGTAGAGAAGGAAATTAAAAAGATGTATAAGGCAGGCATAATTGTCCCTGTAAGGTTTTCTGATTGGGTTTCAAACTTAGTGGCTGTAAGGAAGAAGACAGGGGAGATCAGACTATGCATATATTTCAGAAACCTGAATAGAGCCTCCCTGAAAGACAACTACCCCTTACCTAGAATGGAACATATCTTACATAAGGTAGTAGGCTCTAAAAGAATCTCCCTGCTTGATGGTTTTTCAGGATACAACCAAGTTCTGGTACTCCCAGAAGATCAACTCAAAACAGCTTTCACCACTCCATGGGGGACCTTCATGTATGTGAAAATGCCTTTTGGATTGATGAATGCTGGAGCTACCTTCCAGAGAGCAATGGATATTGATTTCTCAGATGAGATTGGACACTTCATAGTTATCTACTTGGATGACTTAACCGTCTTTTCCAAAACAAAAGAAGAACACTTAAAACATCTGAGGAAAGTTTTTGAAAAATGTAGAAGGTATGGTCTGTCCCTAAATCCTAAGAAGACTGTTTTCGGGCTGCAAGAAGGTAAGCTTCTTAGCCACATTATATCTGAGAAAGGGATTAGGATAGACCCCCAGAGAGTTGAGGGAATACTTCAAATTACACATCCAAGAAACATCAAGGAGCTGCATTCCTTCATTGGGAAGATCAATTTCCTTAGAAGATTTATCCCCAACCTTGCTGAGCATCTTAGGAAAATGACTGAAATGCTGAAGAAAGATGCTGGAATTAAGTGGACTGTTGAAGCCAAGAAATATTTTGAGTCAGTAAAGCTTGCACTCACCCAGGCCCCTGTCCTTATCAGCCCTGACTTCTCAAAATATTTTCTAATCTTTTCATTTGCTTCCCCACACACAATAGCTGTAGTTTTGCTGTAGAAAAATTCAGAAGGTAATGAACATCCTATAGCCTTCTTCAGTAAAGCCTTAAGAGATGCACCCTTAAAGTACAACATCATGGAAAAGCAGGCCTATGCCCTGATTAAGGCCTTAAAAGACTTTAGGGTGTACATTCTGCATTCTCACACCATTGCTTATGTGCCAAATATAGTGGTCAAAGATATCTTGTCCCAAGACCCAGATGGGAAAAGGGGCAAATGGATTGCTACAATTTTAGAATATGACATTGAAATCAAACCCACCAAGCTGATCAAAGGTCAAGGCCTGGCCCAATTAATGGCTGAATCTAATCTACAGGCCCTTGATATTAACATGATGAATGCCCTGGATGAGCAGGAAGGATTGCCCCATCCAACTGTTGAGGAGCAGTTTCAGAACTCTCCTTGGTACACTGATATCCTTTACGTGCTCACACACCTCAATGCCCCTCCAGAACTGTCCAAAACAAAGGCCAGATTCATAAAAATCAAAGCTAGAAATTACTGCATTATGAATGAGAGTCTATATTAGAAAAATCCAAATGGTCTTTTGCTAAAATGTTTGCCTGAAACTGAAGCTGAAAGAATCAAACAAGAATTCCATGTTGGGGAGTGTGGAGGCCACCTAAGTTGGAAGGCCACTGCAAATAATATACTCAGGGCTGGGTACTATTGGCCTACACTCTTTAGTGATGTTCATAAAATGGTCCTCACCTGCCACAAATGCCAAATTTTCGAGGGCAAAAGAAAGCTCCTTCCCCTCCCTCTGCAACCTATCACCATAGAAGGTCCCTTCATGCAATGGGGCTTAGACTTCATTGGAGAAATCCACCCCTCTTCTTCCGGGCAACACAAATGGATCCTGACTGCTACTGATTACTTCACTAAGTGGATTGAAGCCATACCCACTAGGAATGCCACTGATTCTGTCATCATTAGGTTCCTAGAAGACTTCATCTTATCTCGGTTTGGCTGCCCAAGGAAAATAATCAATGACAATGCTGCTGCTTTCGGATCCAAAATAATGATTGATTTCTGTCACAAGTACGGAATTGCACTTGGAAATTCAACTGCCTATTACCCCCAGGGTAATGGCCTAGCTGAATCGTCAAATAAAAGCCTGGTTACAATCATTAAGAAGCTGTTGGAAGAGAACAAAAGGTCATGGCATAAAAAGTTGATACAAGCCTTGTGGGCAGACAGGCTCACTACAAAGAAATCTATTGGCATGTCACCCTTCCAGCTGGTTTATGGGACAGAAGCAGTCTTTCCTACTAGCCTTGGGATACCAGTGGTAAAGCTTATCCAAGAAATCCAATCAGAAGAGGACAGCATGATAAGGAGAATTAATGAAACAATCCATCTTCAGCAAACAAGGGAGAAGGTTTATGACAGAGCTGTCAAAGTGCAAGAAAACATGAAGAGACAGTTTGACAAAAGAACCAAAGCAAAAAATTTCAAAGTTGGGGACAAGGTCCTGAAGTGGGATTCAAGAAGAGAGGATAAAGGCAAACATGGCAAATTCGACAGCTTGTGGCAAGGTCCCTTCATCATTCAAGCCACTGTGGGTCCTAATGCGTTTTTCTTGCAAGAACTTGATGGTTCCGAGTTGTTTGGGGGTCCTGTCAATGGCAGGATGCTCAAACACTATTTCTGCTAATTCTCCATTTCCAGTTTCATTTCCATTGTATATACCGTTGCAAATTTTCATTTTCAGCAA
Source organism: Pinus albicaulis (assembly GCA_034641835.2). Classification (NCBI taxonomy): domain Eukaryota; kingdom Viridiplantae; phylum Streptophyta; class Pinopsida; order Pinales; family Pinaceae; genus Pinus; species Pinus albicaulis. Next base: position 547,098,398 of record CM076579.1, on the reverse strand, counting down.
AAAAGAGAAGAAATTGTTCCAAAAAACAGAATGAAAAGAGAGGTTCAGACATGCTCAAAACATGAACCTCTGAGGCAAAAGGATTGGCTCTAATAAACTCAAAATCTGAGCCAAAGGGAAGAAGAATAGCTGGTCCTAACAAGCTCAAAATCTGGATCAGCAGTGAAAGAAGATCCAGCTCTAATATGCCCAAAATCAGAGCTGGAGCAAAGGAAAGAAGTGACTCAAATATGCTCAAAACCTGAGTCACAAGAAAGAAAGAAGGATGTTTCACAATTGCAGAGTTCCATGCCTTCTCAGTTTTGTTTTCTTCAAGTTTCTGCCCAGCAAGTCAGACAGTCTCATCCTGGCTTGGCTGTGTTTAAATTTCCTGTCCTAGAATGTAGGTGAAGAAACCTGTTGGACAGTTTAATCCCAACAGGTAGTAGATTAGGTAGAGAATTATATGAGGCCAACAGTCTAATCTGGCCTCATGGAACAATAAGGGTAGAATTATAATATGCTTGTTTTTGTTTTGTAAAATAAAATGTAAAGGGTCTGCTAGCTCGAGTGCACCCAAGGGAAATTTGTAGGACTGTAGTTCGGGTAGGTAGATTGGTTGGGAAATCTTTTTGCTGATGCTTCCATCATATTGTGGCAGCTGAAATCGAAGAAACAAGATGGCTCATGACAACAGGCACCTGGCCTACTTCAAAGATCATATCTGGTTCCTTGGCTCCTCCAAGGAGAAGCCATCCCCATGTGGAGCCACTGTTAGCCCCCCTATGAAATTCTTGGCAAGCAAGCTGGGGGCTAGAATTGTTCTGGAGCCTCCAAGGAATGCCTTTCCTCTGTAAATTCGTCCTCCTTGGAGTCTCTCTGTGCAGTGCCTGAAGTGTACACCCTCTCTGCTGATCCCTTCCTCAAAAAGGGCCTTCATCCTTATACCCTGCAAACTTCCCCATTTCAACCTCTGTTTTCCGTTGTCAAAATCCCCTCCTTCCCTCATTATCCCTGTAAACCCTCCTTAAAATCCTGTTTTTGCACCTATCTTGGCCTTCCCTACCCTTCATTTCCCTATCGTTCCTCCCTTTAGGCCTAAAAAATGCTTCGAAATACGGAAAAACCATAATATAAGGCCTGAACCCCCTTAGTCTTAATCCCGCGCCCCCTCTTCCTCCATAGAACCCGGTGCCGTGACCGTCCCTTAATCCTCCGGGAGCTCAAATTATTTTAAACCTTTTAACGCGCCAGAAAATCATTCAAACCTTCGAAAATGCACGGGTATTGGTTTTAATATATTGTGTCTGGTCAACAGATCCCGACCGTCCGTTAAAAGGCCGATCCAACGACGCTGAATGCTCCCAAAGCCATGGACCCCGCCTGCATACGTCATCAGCCCAAATCCGCCGGTAATTCCCGCACCACCATTGCACGCAGGATGGTTTTCCCCGGAGAGCCAGCGATCCCATTCATTCTCTGCCGCGTGTCCAGGCGCACTTTCAGAAAACAGCCATCCTGCGCATTAATCTTCGGACGAAAGCCGGGTAGCAGAATTCGCGATCACCGTCAAATCTTGGAGCCCTCATCCGACGGCTGCCACCTCCCAAAGCTGCACGTTTGTTATCCCGTCTCCACCGTGCGTGTGGCCCACCGCCCGCCTACTCCCAGCGTCGATCTTTCGGTGATCAACGACCCCGATCATCCCCTTCATCGTTGACCATTCCACGGTACCCCACCTCACCCTGTCTCGCCACGTCATCGCCACATGTACGCCCCGTACATTCTCCGTCTCCATCACTATATCTTTGGTTTTGTCGTGTCTTTCAATGTTTTCGCTCCTCTATTACATGTATTCGCGCTGTGTCTCTTTTTTTTTCCCCACCAGAGCATTCTGTCGTCATTATTCGTGTTCTCTACCCAAGCCTCCATCTGCATGGCTGTTGTCCACGTTCACATTGTGTCCCCGCCACCTCTGTCGTCCGCTATCATGTTTTTCCTCACAGTTTGTTGTTTTGCAGGGGTTCCAAAGGTTGAAGACCGCCATGGTTTTACATGGCAAGCTGCGCAGACAATATTTAATCCGGGGTTGGTAATGTTATAAAATGGTCAAAGGAAGCGTCCAGGAGTATTTTCATCAAGGACGGAAGATAGATTTCGAGCGCTGAAATCTTTCAGCGCCATTCAAAGCCTGAGCTACCCTGTCAGAAAAGACGGAGCGGCAAAGTGTATCAGCACAAAACAAAAGGGAGATTGGAGCTGGTTTATGAAGATCCTGAGCTTTAATCTGAATTTAAAGAGGCAAAGCAGAAGATCACAGACCCCGAGGATCGATTCAAAAGATCCTAAGCGCAGACTAAAGTAATATCAGGGTTTCATCAGCAGAATGTTTTCTTCTTTGTCAGGTACAGGGCACCCATACAACTTTATTACACACCATGCCCCCGAAGGAGTTTTCCCACCAGGCTACAGCTCAAAGACAGTCAGACATTAATGAGACAGACCTTCCTAGCAGTTCATTTCATTTTTGTTCAAATCACCTGAAGTACAACGAGCTAAAATGTCAAGATCATATCCAAAGCAGATCGTCCTCTCACAGGAAGAGTAACAGAGATTAAATATACAGCATGTAAAGCAAAATGGGTTCCGGCCCTGCATTCATTGTCTTGTTTTAAGATACATTTAATTTTCACCTACCTTCTCGGTCGATCTCAGGTTCATCCTTTGCTATAAAGCACAGAAGGATATCATTGTAATGGTTGTTGATGCATTATCAGTGAATTGCAAGCATTTTTGTCCCGAGCCAAGTTCTCTGTGTAATGATTGTATGATAGGCTGAGAAATATGATGTATTCAGGCTGAATGTAAAAGCTGTGGGCAGTGATGTACTTGATTGGTATTGTGTTTAACATGATAAGCAATTTTCATTGGATCCTGATCTACAGCAGTTGGTGATGTTTTTCTCATCTCTGCGTTTATTTCCATTTCATTTCATGTTCTTATGACTGGCATCTGAACGCATGACATAAGATTTACCCTTGTTAGGTACCTTATGTCCCAGCTCTCTCAGTCTTTAATGTTTTCTGCTCATATGTGTATCTGAATATTATTTTTTAATTGACTAAACCAGTGTAGTGGATGATTATTGCCTGCTCTCTGATGTGCAAGTTAATAGAATCAATGTTCAGATGTTTTTATTAAGATTTAATTGAAAAAGGTTAGGAACATTGGGAGGTGTAAAGCCTGTCGCTGCCTCTTCATAACCTACCCCTTCCATATAAACCTTTTCAAGATCCCTTGTGTTGCCTATGGTTTTGTCCAAGCAGGCATGGAGTTAAATGACCTTTGGCCTGATCTATAGACGGAATCAGATGGTTCTCCATCCTTCATTCTCATTCCTTAATGTTCCATCCCACCAACAGTCTTTGAGATCCAAATGCTCTAGATGACTAGCCCAACTTAAGCTTACACATTGAACATAAGTAAATCCTTTCTTGACTCCATTGCCCAATGGCCTTGATGTTCCCTGAGTTATGTATCCTTGCCTAGCTTTCTTCTTTACCTATCCTTGTCTTATGGTGAAACCTTCCTTCCTTATTCTCAACAACCAAACTCAAACAATCAAACAAACAACCTTGAGCCTATAACTAGCCTAAAATCACAATTGAGAACTTCAAAGACATATATCCTTTGATAATCATAGAGAGATCCCTCTCTGGACCCAGGAGGGCTAGATCCTGAGGTCCCAAAGCATTTTTGATGTTGTCTCAACTTTTGGTCTTGCCAATCTGGCCAAAACATGGGAACCCCAACATAATGGCGACTTCGCTGGGGATTTCTGAGTACTTTCATCTAGTTGCATCTCCAAGCCTCAGAAAACCTAGAACCTCTGTTTAGGCTGGCAGTAAAACACTTATCCTCCCTTTTCCACTTACCTCTGGTGTGTTTTACCCCTTACTCTCAGACAGAGCCTGGTAAGGGCCAGGTAGCCTCCGGATCTCATCCTCTTTAGGAGGTGACACATCTGGTAAATGCCCTCCCAGTCCATCTCTGGTTTGAGTTTGTTGTGTTTTGTGGGATATCCCTGAAAATGATATTTCCTCATCACTGCGGTGGACATTGTACCCTCTAGAAACATCCTAAACCTTCCACCTGGTGACTCCATTGTTCCCAAACGAAAAGACTCCACTGGTGATCAGTAGGCCTGCTGATTACCTTGGTTTCACATAAGACTCTACTGGGAGACCAGATTCAAAACATAATGAAGGCTCCACTGGGAGACCAGCCCTGAGAAAACATCAACCACAGCAGAAATAACTAGTAGGGTTAAGCTGCTTGGCTAAAAATTACACTCTGGCTCACAGATCCATTCATACAAGAGCTTTCCCTGATCCAAGCCCACCCGAAATAGTTGATAATCCTGAGAAAATCCTTAAGAGAACACCTGTAAGTAGAAGATCAACTGTTTCCAGCAACATTCATAGAGCCAATTCTGCACCTGAAGATCTTGTAGCTCTATTATACCCTTTCTTCGACCGAGACCTTCAAAACAGATTACCTAGAACTAGGTCATTCAGCGTTTCAGCCCAGCCGGACCCTAGGGACAGTGAAACCCCTCCTTCCACACCACCTGATCTCCACTTTCTCCAAAACTTGGGGATTTCTCACCCAAGATCTACTCAACAGACTTCTGCTGGTCCAAGCATCCCTGTCATCCAAATACCAGCTGCTCAAGCCAACCCTATACTCCACCAGAACATCATCATGGCAGATGTATGCACCTCTAGTTTTACCTCAAATTTCTCTGGCCGCCCTTACCAAATGATTATCAATCAAAGATCCCGCACTTCCCCGGCTAAAGAGCCTACAACAACGCAACAACATGTAGATAAAATGGAGGACTCTTTGACTTCATATGGAAATTTATGATGAAACAATCAAAATGAGAATTTGCGCAAAGCTTGGAAGGTGAAGTAAAGAAATGGGTTATAAAACCTAAATTACTGGTATCCTCTATCCAAGATCTCCCTGCTTTATACCAGACTTCCATCAACAAATGGGAAACTAGAGCAAACCCTCGCCAGCTCCTAGCAGAATACATGTCCCTTAAGAGGAACGTAGGAGAGAGTGTTCATGATTACACCACTAGGTTCAACAACATTTACAACGCTCTTCCCCCACACATGAAACCTCCACAGGGTATGGCCCTGGCCAAATATCCTGATGGATTTGATGCTGACATGGCCTATGAGCTTAGAGATAAAGAGTACACCACATTGGAGGATATGCAGAAAGGGGCAGTAAACATAGAAGCGAATCTGACTGAGAAAAGGGCCAAACTGATGGCAGAGAAGAGAGTAACATACAAGGATGACACTATAGCCTCCACTTCAAATCCAAATGTTGACCGATTGTCTAAGAATGTGGATAAGCTATACCAAATGGTGGAAAAAATGGTTGTCACTCCGAACAGGAACCAAAATCAAAACTTTAGAAGAAACAACAACACTCCCAACAGACAGAAAGAGTCAGATCAACAAATCATTCCCCCGTTTCAAAAATTCCTAGATGAGGATGAGGGAATCATAGAAGAGTCTGAAGGGAATACTATTAACATGTTTGAAACAAAGGACTCAATTCTGAACTGTGACTCAGAGGATGATCAACCCTCATCTTCATATTGGGAGGAGGAAAGATTAGAAACTAAAGAGTACAGACTTGGGTTCCAAAATGCCATGTTACAGGTCAGAGAGCAATATGAGCTCAGGAGCAAAAAGAACCAAGACACTTCCAAAACCAAAACTCCCAAGGTTACCATCAAGAAAAGGCCTGAAAAATCTTCTAAAGTAACTGCTGTGAACAACAATTCAACAGCCAAGAGTTCTGAGAGTAACAAAGAAAAGGACAACCAAAGCATGGAAACAAAAAGTCAACAAACCAGTAGCACTAGCACCACAGTTAGTGCTCCTTATAAAACTGTTTCTACACATGTACATAATGAGAAAACACAAACCGATTCAGCCACTAAAACAGTGGCAAATAAAACAGAGTTGAACACTTCGAAGAGTCAATCCACTTTCAGTTTAGAAAGTGAGATTGCAAAAATCAAAATATATGTACCATTATCTGAGTTGGCCACTTAGGATGCATATAAGGGCCAAATTTTGAAAGCATTGAATTTAGGGGAAAACACTGATACTGTAAATCTGAATGATGACGTCTCGCCGTCTTGTTTGGTCCTAAGATTAAAGGAAAGTCAGAAGGGTAGTTCCACCTTTTTATATCAGTCTTAACATTCATGACAAGATCCTCCATAATGCCATGCATTAATCTGGTGCATCACACAATCTAATGCCTAAGGTAGTCATGGAGAAGTTAGGCCTAGAAATCACCCGACCCTATAAAGACTTGTATTCTTTTGACTCGAGTAGAGTAAAATGTCTTGGCCTGATCAAAGACTTGTGTGTGAGTTTGACCCAAATTCCTGCTAAATGTATGGTCATGGATGTAGTGGTAGCAGACGTGCCACCCAAGTACGGCATGTTATTATCTAGATCATGGGGAGCCAAGCTGAAAAGCACCATGCAGATGGATGGCTCATATGCCACTATCCCTATATTTGTCCAATCAAGAAGACTGTATAGAGAATCCCAAATGAAATTCCTAGTCAGTAGCCCCGAGAAACCTAAAAATTCACCATTATATTCTGTACATACTGACCTTGACTCCTTCATCTTTTGTAATGATGAACCCTTAGAAGAGCCAGAGTCCCAGAATAGGAATACAAATGAGAACACCGAGCCTATGGACCTCCACATAATGGCCACTCTGGAAGAATATGATCAGGAAGACCATGGGCAGCACACCGAAAATGAAGAGGAAATCAGCAATCAAGCCTGTAGGATCTGTGGTGGACCTCTCACTCCAAGTGAAACAGAAACAGCACAAGAACAGCAAGCTAACCACCTGCCTGACATCCATGGCCTCTATGAACAACAAGATAGTTTACAACCTAGCACAGACCTCCCAACTCAACCTAATGGCGAACCCAGCTGTAAAGGAGAAAGTGAAGTGGAAGTAAACAAAGAGCCCCTGTGGGAAATGAACTTTGATGGGTCCTGCACTAGGCAAAGCGCTGGAGCTGGAGTGTGGCTGCGTAACACTGAAAATGATCGCGTGAAGAGCCACGCTGTCAATCTGCATTTCAAATGCACGAATAACATTGCAAAATATGAGGCTCTAACCTTGGGCTTAAATCTGTTGAAAACATTAGGAGCCCGTAGGATAGTCGTGAGAGGAGACTCTGAGTTAGTAATAAAATAGATGAATGGTGAGTATTCGAAAAAACACCCCAGGCTTAGGGCATATAGGAATGATACTCTAGATTTGCTGAAAACGTTCATTGAATATGATTTAGTATCCATTCCTAGGGGTCAAAACGCTATTGCAAATGGACTAGCCTGCCTAGCTAGCTCTTATCCTAAAGCCCCAGTTGACCAACAAATCATCATTCAGACTAAATTCAGGCCTGCGGTGCCAGAAAATAAAAAATACTGGCAGGTCTTTGAGGGAGACAAAGAGATTGAAGATTTCTTGGCGGGTAGAAATGAGTTTGAATTTTTTGATTCAGACTCAAAATCTGATGACAGCTGCCCAAGTAAGGATTCCCCAGATGAACTAGAAACACCTAGTAGTATAGAAATAAATTCTTTTTCTGAAGAAACTGGAGATTCATCCATTAAACGTGAAAACGAAGATAGAGAAGAAATGGAGGTGCTGCAAGCCAAAGACAAGAACATACCAAGAGGCTTAGCACCCTTAGAGGATCTCTTTGATTTTGATGATGTTGCAAAGAAGCCCACAATAGAACATGCAATCAGATGTAGAAGAATGCAACATAGGCACCGAAGACAAACCCAAAATGATAAAACTCGGCTAAGTCTATACCTTCGTACATGAAGAAAAGATACATTGAAATGTTTAAGGACCATTGATGTTAGTGCTTTTCATGGAGCTATGAAGACTTAAAGGCCTATGACACCAACATCATACAACACAAAATTCCACTAAAGGAAAATCAAAAGCCTTTCAGAGAAAAACTCCGTAGGATTAATCCAAAACAGTTGCCTACAGTAGAGAAGGAAATTAAAAAGATGTATGAAGCAGGTATAATAGTCCCTGTAAGGTTTTCTGATTGGGTGTCAAACTTAGTGGCTGTAAGGAAGAAAACAGGTGAGATTAGACTATGCATAGACTTCAGGAATCTCAACAGAGCCTCCTTAAAAGACAACTACCCTTTGCCTAGAATGGAACATATCCTACAAAAGGTAGTAGGCTCTAAAAGAATCTCCCTACTTGATGGTTTTTCAGGATACAACCAAGTTCTGGTACTCCCAGAAGATCAACTCAAAACAACTTTTACCACTCCATTGTGCACCTTCATGTATGTGAAAATGCCCTTTGGATTGATGAATGCTGGAGCTACCTTCTAGAGAGCAATGGATATTGTTTTCTCAGATGAGATTGGACACTTTATAGTTATCTACTTGGATGACTTGACTGTCTTTTCTAAAACTGAAGAAGAACACTTGAAACATCTGAGGAAAGTTTTTGAAAAATGTAGAAGGTATGGTCTGTCCCTAAATCCTAAGAAAACTGTCTTTGGGCTGCAAGAAGGTAAACTTCTGGGCCACATTATATCTGAGAAAGGGATCAGGATAGACCCACAGTGAGTTGAGGGAATACTTCAAATTACACATCCAAGAAACATCAAGGAGCTACAGTCCTTCATTGGGAAGATCAATTTCCTTAGAAGATTTATCCCCAATCTTGCTGAGCATCTTACGAAAATGACTGAAATGCTAAAGAAAGATGCAGGAATCAAGTGGACTGTTGAAGCCAAAAAATCTTTTGAGTCAGTAAAGCTTGCACTCACCCAGGCCCCTGTCCTTATCAGCCCTAACTTTTAAAAATATTTTCTGATCTTTTCATTGGCTTCCCCACACACAATAGCTGCAGTTTTGCTGCAAAAAAATTCAGAAGATAATGAATAGCCTATATCCTTCTTCAGTAAAGCCTTAAGAGATGCACCCTTAAGGTACAACATCATGGAAAAGCAGGCCTATGCTCTGATCAAGGCCTTAAAAGACTTTAGGGTGTACATTCTGCATTCCCACACCATCGCCTATGTGCCAAACCCTGTGGTCAAAGATATATTGTCCCAAGACCTAGATGGGAAAAGGGGCAAATGGATCGCTACCATCTTGGAATATGACCTCGAAATAAAACCCACCAAGCTGATCAAAGGTCAAGGCCTAGCCCAATTGATGGCTGAATCTAATCTACAGGCCCTTGATATTAACATGATGAATGCCCTGGATGAGCAGAAAGGATTGCCCCATCCAACTGTTGAGGAGCAGTTTCAAAACTCTCCTTGGTACACTGATATCCTTTACGTGCTCACACACCTCAATGCCCCTCCAGAACTACCCAAAACAAAGGCCAGATTCATAAAACTCAAAGCTATAAATTACTGCATCATGAATGAGAGTCTGTATTGGAAAAATCCAAATGGTCTTTTGCTGAAATGTCTGTCTGAAACTGAAGCTGAAAAAATCAAACAGGAATTTCATGATGGGGAGTGTGGGGGCCACCTGAGTTGGAAAACCACTGCAAATAAGATACTCAGGGCCGGTTACTATTGGCCTACACTCTTCAGTGATGTCCATAAAATGATCCTTGCTTGCCATAAATGTCAGATCTTTGAAGGCAAAAGAAAACTCCTTCCCCTCCCTCTGCAACCGATCACCATAGAAGGTCCCTTCATGAAATGGGGCCTAGACTTTATAGGGGAGATTCATCCAGCCTCCTCTGGCCAGCATAAATGGATTTTGACAGCCACTGATTACTTCACTAAATGGATAGAAGCCATACCTACTAGGAATGCCACTGATTCTGTCATCATTAGGTTCCTAGAAGACTTCATCCTATCTCGGTTTGGTTGTCCAAGGAAAATAATCACTGATAATGTTGCTGCTTTCGGATCCAAAAGAATGATCGATTTCTGTCACAGGTACGGAATAACACTTGGACATTCAACTGCCTATTACCCCCAGGGTAATGGTCTAGCTGAATCATCAAATAAAATCCTGGTTACAATCATCAAGAAGCTGCTGGAAGAAAACAAAAGGTCATGGCATAAAAAGTTGATACATGCCTTGTAGCCTTGTGGGCAGATAGGCTCACTACAAAGAAATCTATTGGCATGTCGCCCTTTCAGCTGTTTTATGGGACTGAAGCAGTTTTTCCTACTAGTTTGGGAGTTCCAGTGATCAGGCTTGTTCAAGAAATCCAATCAGAAGAAAACAGCATGATAAGAAGAATCAATGAAACAATCCATCTTCAGCAAACAAGGGAGCAGGTTTATAACAGAGCTGTCAGATTCCAAGAAAACATAAAGAGGCAGTTTGAAAAAAGAACCAAAGCTTCAGATTTCAGAATTGGAGACAAGGTCCTGAAGTGGGATTCGAGAAGGGAGGATAAAGGCAAACATGGAAAATTTGACAGCTTGTGGCGAGGCCCATATATCATCCAAGCCTTTGTGGGTCCTAATGCATTTTTCTTACAAGAACTTGATGGTACAGAGCTGTTTGGGGGTCCTGTCAATGGCAGGATGCTCAAACACTATTTCTGCTAACTTTCCATTTCCAGTTTCATCTCCATTGTATATACCGTTGCAAATTTTCATTTTCAGAGAAAAGAAAAGAAATTGTTCCAAAAAACAGAATGAAAAGAGAGGTTCAGACATGCTCAAAACATGAACCTCTGGGGTGAAAGATTGGCTCGAACCTGATCAAAACCTGAGCCAAAGGGGAAACAAAATAGCTGGTCCTAACAAGCTCAAAATCTGGACCAGCAAAGGAAAGAAGTGACTCAAATATGCTCAAAACCGGAGTCACAAGAAAGAAAGAAGGATGTTTCACAGTTGCAGAATTCCATGCCTTCACAGTTTTGTTTTCTTCAAGTTTCTGCCCAGCAAGTCAAACAGTCTAATCCTGGCTTGGCTGTGTTTAAATTTCCTGTCTTAGAATGTAGGTGAAGAAACCTGTTGGACAGTTTAATCCCAACAGGTAGTAGATTAGGTAGAGTGATGCCCGTGGCCAACAAACTTCCAATCTGGCTCTTGGGAGGACCAAGGTAGAATTAGAATATGCTTGTTTTTGTTTTGTAAAATAAAATGTAAAGGGTCCTTAGGTCGAAAATTCCAAGGGAAATAAGGGAAAAGTTAGGACCGTAGTTTAGGTAGGTAGGGTTGGGAAATCTTTGCCGATGCTTCCATCATATCGTGGTACCAAATCGAAGAAACAAGATGGCTCATGACAACAGGACTCCGTCTTGCATAAAGATCATATCTCGGGTTCAATGGTTCCTCTTGGCTCCTCCATGGAGAAGCCATCCCATGGAGTTTCACCGTTAGCCCCCCTATGAAATTCTTGACAAGCAAGCTGGGGGCTAGAATTGTTCTGGAGCCTCCAAGGAATGCCTTTCCCCTGAAAATTCACCCTCCTTGGAGTCTCTCTGTGCTGTGCTTAAAATGTAATTCCTCTGCTGATCCATTTCTCAAAAAAGGCCCATTATTGCCCTTTATACCTTTGCAAAATATCACCTTCCCCTTCTCCCTTTGTCAAACTCCCCTTTAATTCCCCCATTATCCCTTTAAACCCTCTCTAAATCCTGTTTTTGCCCCTGTCTTGGCCTTCCCTACCCTCCATTTCCCTACCGTTCCTCCCTTTAGGCCTAAAAAATGCTTCAAAATATGGTAAAACCATAATATAAGGCCTGAACCCCCTTAGTCTTAATCCCATGCCCCCTCTTCCTCCATAGAACCTGGTGCCGTGACCATCCCTTAATCCTCCGGGCGCTCAAATCCTTTTAAACCATTGTACGCGCCAGAAAATGATTCAAACCTTCGAAAATGCGCGGGTATTGGTTTTAATATATTGTGTTTGGACAACAGATCCCGACCGTCCATTAAAATGCCGATCCAACGACGTTGAATGCTCCCAAATCTATGGTCCTCGCCTGCTCATGTCATCCACGAAACCACGCAGTAAATTCCGCACCGCCCATCTGCAGCAGGCAGTTTTTCGGAAAAGCTAGCGATCCCACTTATTAATTGACACGTGTCCCTTGTACGAGAATGAAACCACTCATCTCCCACACGTTATTGTTCGGTCGATGGAGGCCCAGCGGAATTTATACGGACCGTCAGATCTTTAAACCCTTATCCGACGGCGCTCATCCCTCGAACCTGCACGGTGTTTAACCTGCTGTCCCTCGCCCCCATGGCCCACGGTGCGTCGTTCTCCGCCGTCGATCATCGCCCGATCGACGGTTCGGATCTCTCTGTTCGTTGTTGACCACTCCGTTGTCCCCAGGCCTCCACGTCATTCATCCACCGTTGCTCGTCCCGCCACGTCGGTCCCACATGCATCCCCGTACAGTCTCTCATCCCATTGCATAAAAGCGTCCGAGGTTCGTGTTTTTAATGTTTTTCATATGTTTTCACTCTCCAAATCATTAACCCTCTGCCAGAGCTCGGTTCACCATTTCGTCGCGTTCCCATCCCAGGTCTTTGTCCACATGGCTGTTCTATCCATTCGCATTATGTCCCCTCCACCTTCGTCAACCGCCGTCATGTTTTCCCTCACGGTTTCTTGTTTTGCAGGGTTTCCAAAGGTTGAAGACCGCCATGGTTTTACATGGCAAGCTGTGCAGGCGCATTTAAATCTGAGAGCGGTACAGTTAAAATTGTCAAAGAAAGCTGCTGACAGGAGTTGCATTAAAGAAAAGTAGATTTCCAAACTCTGAAGATCTCTCATCGCTATTAAAATCCGAGCTACCCTGTCAGAAGCAAATGAAGCGACAAAGTGTATCAGCACCAAACAAAAGGAAGATTGGAGCTGGTTTATGAAGATCCTGAGCTTTAATCCGAATTTAAAGAGGCAAAGCAGAAGATCACAGACCCCGAGGATCGATTCAAAAGATCCTAAGCGCAGACTAAAGTAATATCAGGGTTTCATCAGCAGGATGTTTTCTTCTTTGTTAGGTACAGGGCACCCATACAACTTTATTACACGCCATGCCCCCGAAGGAGTTTTCCCACCAGGCTACAGCTCAAAGACAGTCAGACATTAATGAGACAGACCTTCCTAGAAGTTCATTTCATTTTTGTTCAAATCACCTGGAGTACAACGAGCTAAAATGTCAAGATCATATCCAAAGCAGATCGTCCTCTCATAGGAAGGGTAACATAGATTAAATATACATTATGTAAAGAAAAATGGGTTCCGGCCCTGCATTCATTGTCTTGTTTTAAGATACATTTAATATCCACCTACCTCCTTAGTCAGTCGTCTGTGTCTCTTCTGCTATAAAGCACAGAAGGATATCATTGTAATGGTTGTTGATGCATTATCAGTGAATTGCAAGCATTTTTGTCCTGAGCCAAGTTCCCTGTGTAATGATTGTGTGATAGGCTGAGAAATATGATGTATTCAGGCTGAATGTAAAAGATTTGGGCAGTGATGTACCTGATTGGTATTGTGTTTAACATGATAAGCAGTTTTCATTGGATCCTGATCTACAGCAGTTGGTGATGTTTTTCTCATTCTCTGCGTTTATTTCCATTTCATTTCATGTTCTTCTAACTGGCATCTGAACGCATGACATAAGATTTACCCTTGTTAGGTACCTTATGTCCCAGCTCTCTCAGTCTTTAATGTTTTCTGCTCATATGTGTATCTGAATATTGTTTTTTAATTGACTAAACTAGTGTAGTGGATGATTATTGCCTGCTCTCTGATGTGCAAGTTAATAGAATCAATGTTCAGATGTTTTTGTTAAGATTTAATTAAAAGAGGTTAGGAACATTGGGAGGTTTAGAAGCCTGTCTCTGCCTCTTCATAACCTATCCCTTCCATATAAACCTTTTCAAGATCCCTTGTGTTGCCTATGGTTTTGTCCAAGCAGGCCTGGAGTTAAATGACCTCTGGCCTGATCTATAGACGGAATCAGATGGTTCTCCATCCTTCATTCTCATCCCTTAATGTTCCATCCCACCAATCAGTCTTTGAGATCCAAATGCTCTAGATGACTAGCCCAACTGAAGTTTACACATTGAACATAAGTAAATCTTTTCTTAACTCCATTTCCCAATGGCCTTGATGTTCCCTGAGTTATCTTTCCTTGCCTAGCTCCCTTCTTTACCTATCCTTGTCTTATGGTGAAACCTTCCTTCCTGATTCTCAACAACCAAACTCAAACAATCAAACAAACAACCTTGAGCCTATAACTAGCCTAAAATCACAATTGAGAACTCCAAAGACATATATCCTTTGATAATCATAGAGAGATCCCTCTCTGGACCTAGGAGGGCTAGACCCTAAGGTCTAAAAGTGGTTCTATGTTGTCTCATCTTTTGGTATTTCCAACCTTGCCAAAACATGGGAACCCCAACACTGATGATGAAAAACCCAGATATTACCTCTTACTGATGTTCAGGACCTCCAGATCGATCCTCAAGGTCTTCAAAATGATGCTTCGCCTCTTTAAATTTCTGATTTAGGGCTTAAGATCTTCGTTTATGTGCCCTAATCCCTCTGCTCTGTACTGAAAATCTTTGCTGCTCCATTACTGCCTCTGTCGAGTTAGCTCGAGCTTTAAATGGCACTGGCAGGATTTCCGGCGTTTGAACTCCGCTTTTCTTTAATGCAAGTCCTGACAGCCCCATTCCTTGACTCTCTCATGACGGTACTAGTTTATTGGATTTGATTTTGTCTGCGCCGCTCGCCATTTGAGATAGTACACTGAACAGCGGTAATTTTCTTCCTCTGGAAACCCTGCAACATAGAAAACCTGTGAAGAAAACAATGGACAGAGAAATGGACGCAGTGTGGACGGAGGAAATAACAATGCAGATGGAATGGAGGAAAAAATTGCAGGGGAAATGGTGAAAAATTTCTCTGGTAAGTTTGGCGGACGTCGCAGAGTGAAAAATGCATGAAAAACATTAAAAAACCACGAAAATGGGGCGTTTTATGAGTCAGATTGGTTGAATGGTACAGGATATGCACGTGGGGTGACGTGGCATTCGGACAGCCAAGTGGACAGATGACGTGGGGAACCAGGCGATGGTGGAATGGTCAAAAATGCATGGACTGATCTGGACCGTCGATCAGGCTAAGATCAACGGTGGAGGGCACCGGATGGTGGGCCGGAACAATAGCTATCGCGTGGGCGATTTCATTAAATATCGTGCATCTCTGGTGATCGGGGGCCGTCGGATGGAGCTTTCGAGATCTAACAGCTAACACGGATTTCGCTGGGCATCCTGGGCAGGAAGTTAAGGCGCGGGGGATGGATTTAACGAGCGGGAAAAGCGGTTTTGAAAATCGTACAGAGGACGCGTGGGGGGATATGAATGGAATCGCTGGGTCTCCGGGGAAAACTGCTCGGCGCCCAACGGTGGTGCGGAAAATACCGGCGGGTTTTGGGCGGATGACGTATGGCTGGCGGGGTCCACCATTTCGGGCGCGCTCCGCACCGTCGATCTGTCGGGCGAATGGACGGCGGAGATCAACTACAGGGGGCCAAGGCGTACGGGCGCGGGAACTTTAGAGCGACCCCTCGTAGTGAATTACCACCATTGATCGGGCTTTCCCACATCCCGAGGTGTCAACTACGGGGGCTTCGTGGTTTGACTCTACGGATGGAGAAGAGCCCCCGGAAGGAAAAAACCTTGGTCACGGTGCCGGGTTCTATGAAAGGAAAAGGGCGCGGGGCTATCAGAAGAAGGGCTAAGACCCAAAAACATAAAATTTATCCTTTTAATTCATTTTTAATGCGTTTTGGGGGCAATCAAAGGGTAACGGTAGGGGAGATTGGGGGGGGGGGGGAACTAGGGAAATAAGGGAGATTGAAATTTAAAGGGGATTTCGGGGGATTTAGGCATAGAGAGGGGGAATCTTGGGGGGGGAAGAAAGGGAATTCGGATAAAGGGAAAAGAAGGGGAATTGATGTATTTCGCAGGGGTAAAGGAGGGAATAATAGGCCCTTTTTGAGCAATGTAGTAGCAGAGAGGATTTTCACTGGGCACAGCAATTGAAAGACTTCAAGGAGGATGGGTTTTCAGGGGAAAGTAATTCCTTGAAGGCTCAAAACAATCTAGCCCCCAGCTGGCTTGCCAAGAATTTCATAGGGGGGCTAACACAACCATTGTGAATGTGAAAGGGACTTTTACTATTTTGAGCATTTGGACCGTGTAGAAGGCTGAATTGAAAATTGAACTGGAAATACCAAGGCTTTGATTTTGGTTTATTTTGAATGATCACTCTTTATGGTGTCCTCGTCCTACTTTATGAAATAAAATTTAAGAAGAAATTTTTCTTCGTCCTTTAATTTTTCAAAATAGCCACTAACAATATCAGAGAATTTTTTTATGCTCAAACATGGGAATGTGTCTCTTTCCCTAGGTAGAAAAAAAAGGTCAAGGTCACCAATATTCATAGACATGTCATCGAGCAGGTCAAGGTGATCATCCCGAACTTAATATTCATGAAATTAGGCTTGAAATCCTCTACAACCTAGTGGATGGAGTTGAATTTGAACTAGGTTGAATCCTTTACAAAATGCATGCCAGTGAATAGCACTCATAAGGCTATGGCAGCAAATAAAATGGGAGAAAACTTTTCTCCTATAAATTATCCACTTAGGTGTGTAATACTCACTACACCAATTTCCTAATAGGTTTCTCTCTTAGGGTACATGTTCATTTTTTAGTAGCTTGGGAGGTACTCTAAGCCCTGGGGATTGAGGGTTGCAGGGAAGAGTGCCAAAAGAGTCACTTGTGGGCTTGGAACCCAAGCATGGGGTTTTTCACCCATTAGGATTTGGGCCAAAACCATGATGAATTTGAGAATGAAAAAAATTGAGGTGATAGATCTTGGAATGGCAATTCGAACGCTTTGAATATCACTCCAATCGGAGATCTAAAATGAAGTTATAAATTTTTTTAAGTTAAGTGTGGGTTTGCACATGTATGTCTAGTTCGGCTTGATGATATTAAACCATGAGAAAGTTGTAGAAGCCCTAAGAAGATGTTTTGGTGAAGCCCCTTCGATGTGTATATATAGGAGGTGAATGGAGGTTATTTCATCATCCATTCTGTGCAACACAATGGATAATAAGAGCTTGTTGGAGAAACTCAGATTAGGGAAATTCATACCTCTATTTGGGTTGTAGGAAGATGGGCACTTCAGTGAAGTAGAGAGGTTGTTTTGGAGCATTCTTGTGATTTTTTGAAGGGTTATTTTCACCTACAGGAAGGCCAAGAAGGAGAGGTGTAACTGTAGATTTGTTGCGGCATATTTCAAGGTTAGTATCCATTGTTTCATGTAGGTCGTAAGAATATCAAGGAGATGTAGGTAGGTCACAGGACTTAGTCACCTTGTTGTAGGGTTGCGTGGGTCTGTTTGAGGGAAATAAGTGCCCTAATCAACATCATGGAAGCAGAGGACTTATACAAGGGTAGGCCACAAATATTTGAGGGTTTTTGGTGACCTGGTTAAGGGTTGTTGCAGCATGTGTGTACCTTAACCAATCACCGTTAGGAATAACAACAAAAGAATATTTTGAACAACAATTTGTCTCTTGTATTGGGTTAATATTGTGACCAGTTTTGGAGTAGATTGTATTGTAGCTTTTGGAAACCAAGAAGGTTGGGGTCAACTAGGTTGGTTAGGAGCCCTTTCCTAAGAGATATATTCTGCATTGAATTCGTTAGTTTGAAGGGTACTTGAAGAAGTGTTGAAACGGTGATTTAGGGATAGTGTTGTGCCCTAACGAGTCCTCTAGAAGCACAAAATTCAAGGACGAGAGGAGAGAAAGAGAAGGAGTTACATATGCCCACTTGATGGATTAATGATGAGTACATATTGAAGTCTTTCAGTGTCCATGTGGAGGGGTTTCATGGATGTTGGATTCCCTAACTAGGAGCGGATGCTACAACGAGGATTGCTCACTCGTGGATTGTTGGAGGGCAGCGTCAGAGTGGACCATGTGTGAATGTTTATTAGGAATTTATGGTACACCAGAGGACATCGTGACATTGCGAAAGTTGGATCCCAATGTGCAACACTTTGATGGACAAAAGTGGTTGCTAGTTGGGAGGCAGTTGTTGAGCTCAAGGGTCTGATCAACGAGGTGAATTTTTATGCAGCCCTAGCCTTATGTGTGGAGAAGGACTACTATAACCAATGACGGGGAACCCTCCTAGATCATGTTCATTGTGGGATATGGACATCTTTCACTAATAGGTGGCAACCCTATGTGCCCTATTTTACTCTTCATCGAAGCAACGTAATAAATACCAAAGTTGGTTGGCTGAGGAACAACGGGGGGAAGATTGAGAGTTTTTCACAAGTGGAGTTATGGACACCTCATTAGGAGTCTCGATTTTTTGATGCATTGGTGGATGAGTGATCAGTTTTTCATCAGATTGGATAGCTAATTTTAGTGGTAAAATGGTATTGATAGAGGTAGGAGTCATAGATTAGGAACCGAAGGATCAAGAAGGTACATGGTATGACCGAGAAGGGATGAGAGAGTTGATTTTATTAGCCAAATGGTTAGAGTATCTTGTTGAGGGTAGATTGGTCATCGATGTACTGACCTCAAGCCAAAATTTTCATCTTGTACTAGTGGATGATTGAGGGTCATTATCCCTAGTACGGGAGCCCTAAACTGTTGTATTATATGTTGTTTAATATAACGAAGTTGGGTTGAAAAAATGTAAAAAAAATCTATATTATGTGAATGTTTGATTTACTATTGCTTATATTCCCTTGTGCAAATTAGTATCATTGAGATTCTTGGTTTGGTAGCCTAATATATTTTAAGATTCTATCCTTGACACAAGGTCATGGAAATTCAACATGGTATCAGAGAGTATCTGAGATACATTGAAGGAAAGAAAATCAGAGTGTGCACAATGAAGAAACTCAAAGCCAGTTGTCGGAATCTAGATCATGGAGCAAAGGGTTCAGCTAAATACATGGAGATGTGGTCTTGATTGGCTTGGCAACGATATTGAATGGTAGCTCTGGTGGATTAGTGGTGAGCCTGGTGAACAATAGTTTTTTGTAGAGAATATTTTTTATCATGGACTTCCATTTATTTTTCATGGATGGTTGGGACAACTCAAGGGTTTCTTTGGATTGTACAAGATCAGGTAGATCGATATGGCTTCATGTGATGGACTTAAAATTGGTAGGCTATAATCTTCATCAGATCATGATGTTGCATATCCGAGATTGGTGAGATTTGCACGAGTGGTATTTTCCCTAGGAGGATGAGCACCTCATAGGGAGAAGCCCTATGGAATTTTGAGATCTTCAGGTTCATAGATGATGAGACATAGATACTACCGATATCCAAGGTTCATTCTATAGATTATTTTGCAGGGATGTACACCAGATGGGCTAGTGTCGTCGGATGATGATGGTGACTTCCTAGTCTTGGAATTACCTCCCTTGCTAAGAGGGAGTGTTTATTTTTTAGTATCTTGGGAGGCACTCCAAGCCCTAGGGTTTGAGGTTCAGAGGGAAACATGCCATAAGCGTCACTTGTGGGCTTAGAACCCAAGTATGGGGTTTTTCACCCATCAGTATTTGGGACAAAACCATGATGAATTTGAGCATGAGAAAATTTAAGGTGATAGTGCTTGGAATGGTGATTCCAATGCTTTGAAGATCACTCAAATCAGAGCTCTAGAAATTAGCTTATGAAATTTTGAAGTCTAAGTGTGGATTTGCACATGTATGTCTAGGTCGTCCTAATGATATTAAGTCATGAGACAACGTTACAAGCCCTAACATGTCGTTTTGGTGAAGCCCCTTCTATGTGTATATATAGGAGGTGAAAGGAGGTTAATTCTTCATCCATTCTACAGTGACTTAGTTAGTTTAAAGGGTACTTTAAGGAGTGTTGAAGCAGTGGGTTAGGGCTAATGTTGTGCCCTAACTAGTGTTCTAGATGCATCGAATTCAAAGGCAATAGGAAAGAAGTAGAATGAGCTACAAATGGCCTCTTGATAGATTGATGATGAGTACATATTTAAATCTTTGATAATCCATATGGATGGGTTTCCTAGATATTGGATTCCCTTACTAGGAGCAGATGTTACGACGAGGATTGGTCACGCCTGGACCATTGGAGTAGACCAAGTGTGGACGTGGATTGGGTATTTATGGTGTTGTTACGACATCCCTCACCGAGCTGGGATGTCTACTGATAAGGAGCTTTATTCTTCAAAGAAAATACAACAAGGGCTGCATGAACTGTCAAAGCCCCTTTTTCACCTATCGAAACCCTCAAAATCCTTCAAAATTCTTCATTTTTAGTCCAAATCCTTCATTTTTAAATATCAAGACTCAAGCCCCTTTCGCTTAAGCCCGAGCCCCTTTTCTTCCATGAGATCGGGCCTCGTGACCAAGCGCTAAGCCCATCGGCGATTGCACGTCGCTCTTTCCAAGTTCTCCCTTCCAAGTTTTTTGTTTCACTGATGGCCGATCCTTTGATAAGATCTAGACCGTCCATTCCCCAAGATCCGAAAGCCATCGCATCACTCCATCGCATCGGTGCATCGCATTAGGGTTCACCCTCTCCCTTCCTCCTTCCCTTCTCCACCGATGATCATCCCCTGTCGATGGAATCCTAGTCGTTGATCTCTCCCAGATCCAACAGTCGTCGCTCCATCGCGCCTTCGCAAATTTCCCGAACAGTCATCCACTATTGCATTCCCCGCTCTGATCTAGACTATTAATCTTCTTCATCCAACAGCCAACTCACCTCTGCCTTTCACCCCGCTCACTTTTCTCCAATTTATCTCTGCCGTTCATTGAGCCCGATCCAACGGTCACCGCCAGTATTTCGCTCGACCCAGAGGCACTATTAGCGCACGAGTTAACACCTTGAGTGCCTCTGCATTTGACCCAGTTGACTGTAGAAGATCTCAGATCAACAGCTGAAATTTTCTGCGGAGGCACAGGCCAAGAAGTTGATCCGTACCGCCAAGCGCCCCTGCAGTTGATGTCCTCATGATCCAACGACTCTCGCTCCATCGGCATATCACAATCACTCCCTCTGCGTTTCCTCCCCCCGTCTGTCTGGATCTCCAATATGAGAAGCCCCCAATTCAATCGCAGCTGTCCATTTCTCCAGATCCAATGGCCCATATTACTCCTGCATTTTCAACCCTGCCCTTTCCATTCTCCTTCATCGGCAGATCCCGACCGTTGATCCTCACGATCCAACGGCTCCCATTGATCCCCTCTTTTCAACTCCGCCCAATAGCTTTTTGCTACCCAAACAAACTGATGACATCATCCTCCGGGTCCCACCTTTCTTCCTCCCGCACTTCCTTTCTCCCTTCACATTTGATCTCAGTCGTAGATCTCCCAGATTTGACGGTCTAGAACTGTTTTCACGCCCAATCCACTAAAATAATTTAACCCCAAAATTCAACGTGAAATGGGTGGTTTTAGAGGGACATGTGTCAACACCTGAGCCTTATCGCATTCGACCAGGGTAAAACTACTTACCGCCCCGGCCCCGTGCAAAAACCGCCTCTAGTTTTCCGCAAAATCGCCTTTTGCACAGTTTCACACCAGATTGGATTCAAACCATGTTTTCACCATGGAAATGCTTTCGCTGCATTCCCTACCTCCGCACTACTCCTCTGCCTTCACCCGAGCCTTCTGAAGCAGTCTACTCCTCATCGTAGGATTTATTTAACTGGTTTTCTGTCTATGCAGGTTTTCATGGCATTTTAAGTATGCAGGCCATCTCATAGCTAATCACAGTGGCTCGAGGCTAAGTTTGATGATCCTCCATGCCCACAAAGCAGAGAAATAAGATGCAGAGGGTCCATTCCACATCTAATTTAATGGATCGTGACCATTGGCCATTCTATAAGACCCTCCAGCGTAGAAGGCCATTTTTTCCACTACTAGCAGTACCACATTCTCCAACACAAAAGGCCATCTCTTCCACTACTAATGGTATCGCCTTCGCCAGGAGTAGTAGTGGCTCTGCCTCATCAAACATCAATGATAATTCATGACCGGGCATGTGTGGCCTTTTTACCTTATGTTCTTTTCACTTTGTCATTTCGGGTGAAATCTTTATTTCACTCCTATAGTTTTTACTTTCAATTAGTAAATTTTTTACATTTCAGTTAGAAACGGCTTTAGGCCTGCGTTGTAAGATGATGAGAGGAAATTCTACCTCATCATTATTTCTATTTTTATTTAGACCTGAAACATCATACAAGCATGCGGGGAAGATATTTTCCCAAAATATCTTCTCACGCATAGGAATCAGAGGTTATAAAAACAGGAAGAAAACACTAACAAAAGGTTCCAGATTTTCCGAAGGACTCACTAGCTCGAG
This sequence comes from Pinus albicaulis, assembly GCA_034641835.2. Classification (NCBI taxonomy): domain Eukaryota; kingdom Viridiplantae; phylum Streptophyta; class Pinopsida; order Pinales; family Pinaceae; genus Pinus; species Pinus albicaulis. The sequence continues at coordinate 547,075,910 of CM076579.1, read as the reverse complement.
TATTCTTTATGTATTTTGTATGAAATTTGATAATGGATGTTTGAAGATCCCGTAGGGATTAAGTAATAAGAATTTTTGCTGGAATTGGGGATTCCGCTCTGGATGATTCACAATTTGTAACTCTTCTCCATGTTTTTTAATACAAATGTTCATTTCGTACCTCTTTACATTTCTTGTATCTGATGCTCTAGAATGCGAGTGCTCCCATGCTTAAATGTGAATTTATCATAGCAGATACTCATATTTACTCATCTACAACGCTTTAAATATGGCTCAGGCATGATATTTTTTTTCATTTTCTATCTCTTCCATCGTTCTTTCGATACTAACTACAATGGACTCCTATCTTTGAACGAACCCAGATATATGGATTCTTATCTCTGAATAAGCCCAGTATATATGGATTCTTATCCTTGGATCAGCTCGGTTATAGTTGATATCATACTCTATCTTCTGCCATAGTCATCACTCACGTATAACTTGATAACTGTGTATTCATTTTAGAATTTGGCCCCCTTTTACAACATTATGTTTTAAAGCTGTCTGATGCATTTACTTATTGCAATTTGTACTTAGTTTCTACAGTTTTCCTAGTTGTTGTGTTTAACTTTGGGGTTTTGGTTCCACCCTTATTAAAACCATTCATCTGAGTGATGGTTGCAAGAGAGCCAAACATTTCCAACTGCAGTCAGTTGAGTCATATGCTCCTTGCATTTAAGACGTCCTAGGCGCTGGTCTTTATACAACTCAAGGCTGTCTCTAGGAGCTACAACATATGGTCTGCTAGAGGATAGCATGATAGTACCCAATTTGGAGCACGTTGTGCAACACTTTGATCGAAAAAAGTGGTTGCTAGATAGGAATTTGTTGAGATAAAGGGTCTGATCAACCAAGAGTATTTTTATGCAACCCTAGACTTGTGTGTGTAGAAGGAATTATACAGCAGAGGATGGGAAGTCCTCCTAACCCATGTTCATTGTGGGAGATGGAAATATTGCAATGATAGGTGGCAAACCTTCATGCCCTATGTTGAGCTTCATCACAGTGCCGCAAGAAGACCATAGTGGGCTAAATTCCCTAGGTAGTTGAGGAACATCAGTGGGAATATTGATAGTAGTTCACAAGTGGATTTGTGAACAACTTGATAAGAATATATATGTCTTGATGCATTGGTGATAAAATAGTGATCAGATTGGACTTGGAGCATTGATAGAGGTAGGAGTTGCAAATGAGGAGCCGAAGGACCAGGCCAGTATAGGGTATCACCAAGAGGAGCTGAGAGATTTGATCTCATCAGCCATATGGTCAGAGTATCTTGTTGAGGGGGGATTAATCATTTATATACTGACACCAAGCCCTAGTTTATATCTTTCACTAGTGGATTATTGAGGAGCATTATCCCCGGTATGGGAACCCTAGACTATTGTATTATATGTTGTTTAATATAATGAATTTGGGTTGAAAAAATGTAAAAAAATTTCAATAATCTATGCATGTATCATTTACTTTTTTTTTATATTCCATTGTGAAAATTAGTATCGTTGAGATTATTGGTTTGGTAGCTTCGGAGATTTTAAGATTCTATCCTAGACACAAGATCATGGAAATTCAACCGCACAAAGTATCTTATGCCATCAACTTCCCTAGAGATCAATATATTATTAGAATTGGAATTATATTTCTTGTGTGTAAGAAAAGATATAATTCTTTTTTAGATTTTAACAAGGGCCAATATGCTCAAATTTTTACTTGGGAAAACAAAGAACTTATGCCCATTTTTAATATTTATATGCAAATTATTTTTCAAATGAAAAATTTATTCAGATGTGCAACATCTATGCCAATTGCAAGAATATATAGGGGATCTATTTTGCATTATGATCAGGAAGCATTCTATTGGTTCTCATACTCCCTCTGCTTGCTCTAGGGAATCCCAAAGTTCTATTAGAAGGCCAAGGAATGGAGCTAGTTCTATTGATCACTAAAGGAGAGAATCACAATAACTATATCATGTAGCCCTCCACCACTTCCCCAGATTGATAAGCTGCTAAAACTTTCCCTTGTTATTCCAAAAAAAAAGAAGCTAACCAAAGATGTTTATCATGTTCTTATTTTTTCTTCTTTGTCACGTGTTTAAATATAGGAATAACACAATAAAGAAGTTTGTCTCTATGTTAATAGTATAAACTACCAAAATACCTTAAAAAATATTAAATCCCTTTTATAATGCTTGTCAACCATGCTATGTAGCACTAGATAGTAACATATCTAAGATTTACTATTTGTGCTAAAACCCATCCCACAAGCCAATTTTCATACTGTGGTGATTGGAAAAAACAAGAACATGTTCTACACCTAACAAGGGCATAATGACTCTGGAAAAATAGGTAATTTTTTGATGCATATTAACTCTGAAAAAATATATCACAATGCCAATAAAGAATGATTATATGGTCTACGTAGTAATGAACTTCAACTTAGGCACTTCTACATATACGAAGAGTAGCATTAGAGAACCCAATTTTCAAATTAAGCAAGAATTTATGAAATGGAATTATTTTAATATTCATGAATAACCATAAAAAATTAATGGGACAAAATAAAATTATTAGCATGAGATATAAGACAAGGTGAGGTGGGGGCTCACTAAACAACTTCATAAGATGTCAAACAAGAAAATGAGAAAATGAGAAACAAGCAATATTTAGAGCATTATACAAATGTGAACCCTAGGAATTTTAAATGGTCTAGCAAGGATATAGACAAAACCAATAAGAAGTTGATGATGTGAATAGTTTGGGTGCATGATTACTGGTTCTACAAAGCACTCTATCTGACTAATAAATTATGTTGAAGATCTTAGGTTTCAACTGATTTTGAACTTTTTTTATCTTGTAAATTCCAAGATGAAGTTACGGTGAGAACCCTAGGAATTATGAATGTTATTGAAATGGTTTTCTCATGAAAGAACATTTAATAAAAATGTTCTTCTCTGTCACAATTGCAACACAAGAATGTTCCATTAGTATGAATGATCAAATTTTTCTGGCCAAATTGCATTCATTTTAGGCAAAAGAAGAATATGACATTAAGGTCCATGGCAGGACAAATTATCCCAACATGGTCATTGAGTCAATACTTACCATGTGTTTCAGAGCCATAGCGCAAGTTGGATTTGAGGGTGTCCTCCCAAAGCCTGTGCTCTCTTGAGATGACATTGAATTCATTCTCTCTTAGGGTTGCAAAGTGGCATTGATAGACTTAGTTTATTTCCTTACTAGTACACTTTGAGAGGGATATCTCCTTTTATATATACCTTTTTCTATCATCTTCCTGCCAACTGAAATGGGAATTTTCATGCCGTGAACTACATTACCATGTAGTTTGGTATTTTGCAAACTAGACCTATCACCAATAAGGTTTTCATACCAAAATATTTCTCTTGCTCTGATCGATGACCATGACCAATTTCAAGAATATTTAGGGGATCTCTTTGCATTATGAGCAGGAAAAATTCTCAGTGGCTCTCATACTCCCTCTGCTTGCTCTAGGGAATTGAAAGTTCTAGTAGAAGGCCAAGGCACAAAGCTAGTTTTGTTGATCACTAAAGGAAAGAATCAACATAGCTAGACCAAGTATCCCTCCAACACTTCCCTAGATTGATAAGTTGTTAACACTTGCCCTTGTTATTTCAAATAACAAGAAGCCAACAAAAGATACTTATCCTGTTCTTCTTTGTTATTCTCTTCCACGTGTTTAAATATAGGAATAACACAATAAAGAAATTTGTCTCTCTATTAATAGTATAAACAACCAGAATACCCTAACACTTCTTAAATCCATTTTGGAATTCCTGTCAACCATCATATGTAGCACTAGACAGTAACATATATGAGATTTACTATTTTTTCTAAAACGCATACTACAAGACATTTTACATACTGTGGTTATTGGAAATTACAAGAACATGTTTCTACACCTCATAAGGGCATATTGACTCTACAAAAATAGGTATTTTTTCTAAGCATAATGACTCTGAAAAAATAGATCACAATGCCAATAAAGTATGATTACATAGTCCACTTAGTAATGAAATTCAACTCAGGAACGTCTACATATACGAAGAGCTGCAATAGAAAACCCGATTTTCACATTAAGCAAGAATTTAGGAAATGGAATTATTTTAATGTTCATGAATAACCATAAAATATTAATGGAACAAAAGAAAATTATTAGCATGAAATATAATACAAGGCGGGGTGGGGTCACTGAAAAACCTCTTAAGATCTCAAGCAAGAAAATGAGAAAATGAGAAAGAAGAAATATTTAGAACATTGTGAAAATGTGAACCCTAAGAATTTTGAATGGTCCAGCAAGGGCAACCAAGACCAATAAGAAGCTCATGATGTGAATAGTTTGGGTGCATGATTAATGGTGCAGAAAAGTACTCTATATGAATGATCAATTATGATGAATATCGTAGGTTTCAACTTATTTTGAAATTTTTTTATCTTGTAAATTCCAATATGAAGTTATGGTGAGAACCCTAGGAATTATGAATTCTCCAGAAAGGATAGCCAAGGCCCAAAAAAATATGGTGATGAGGGTTCTTTGGGTGCATGAGTGTTGCTGCTCAAATGTTTTTCTTTTGAAAGAACATGTAATAAAAATGTTCTTCTCTATGACTATTGCAACACACACATGTTCCATCTGTATGAATTATCAAATTTTGCAGGCCAATTTGCAAGGAAAACTGAAAATGAATGGGACTGACAGCAATAAGAGGAGCGGGGTTAATCCATTATAGCAAGTACCATTGATCCCATATGTTTCATTCCTTCATATTATATTATAATGTTTTTTGTTGCTACACTGGAGATAGTACTGTATAGTACTTGAGAGTGGTGTGAAAGCCTTTTGTTGGCTTCTGCTCCTACCTGCTTCCTTTATCCATGGAAATGGAACCCACCCCACATGGTTTTTAATCCATCTTAATCTTTCTTATTTTTCTCTCGCAGTAAGATATTATTTTTATTTTGGTTGTTGATATCTTGTCTCTCTTCATTTCTTAGATTGGTGGGTTCCTCCAGGTTGTGTAGTTTACAAGGAACTTCACCTTCTTCTGCATCCTCTACTATTGTTGCTTCTTACGTTCTCAACTGTACTTTTTCTTGTTCCCCAATTCTATTCCATACTTCATGAATTTTTATTATCTCTTCCACTTATTCATCTTTGTCTACACCCAAAATATGGATCAAGAATCTGTTGCATTTTATTGTTGTGTTTCTAGCACTGTTGCCATATGATCACATGCCAAGATATGCCTAGAGATTTCCAATAGAATTTTTTTTGGGTTTCCAGCCTTATTGCCATATGATCACCTTCCAAGGAGCGGAAGGACTACACCTACAAGAGATTTTTTGATGCCTTTTTGCATCAAGAAATGAGCATACTTAGCATTACATTAGAAACAAGGATTAATGAGGATATTAAGAATATTATGTAGTTATCATATCAAGTGAGAACTGGAGACTGGTAATTGTACCATAATTACACAGAGATCATAATTTATGGGTGTGAGCTAGCCCCTTACAAGCTGCCAAAGTTCCTCCCCATGAAGATATTTTCCCTGGAGTGCATAAGGAAGATGATCAATGCAGATGAAGTACACTTTGTTTCTACCAAAAAGAACTGCCAATTTAGGATAAAGTCCCAAATTGGTCCTTTTATTTACAATAGTAGAGCAACAGGAGAGGAGGATGACAGAATGCTGAGAGAAATGAAGTTTAATCACAGATTCACCTGGTCTTATGACCCACTGGGCATCATCTCAAAGAAAAGGGTGGAAAAAAAATCAACCCCATATATCCACACCCATAGGCATGAGATTGAACAGTTTATGAACCAAGAAGAGTGGGTAGAAGATGCACTGTAGGAAGCTGAATAGTAGGTGATTTATTCCTCAAGCTTACAGACCCGTACACCAAAAGAAAAAAAATTACAGAAGACAAGGGAGACAGAGTAAAAGAACAAGAGAAAGATACAACAAGAAAGAGGTCAAGAGATAATCAGTCTGCTATGGGAATTGATACATATAGTAGATAATTCAAGATGAAGTACTGAAAGAGAGCTAGAATCCACATGGATATAGATCAAAATAAAGAAATTGAGCATCAAACAGTCATCACAATCAAGGATTCTCCTAGTTCTTCTCTAGCAGGTGGCCAAACCATATTCTCTACATCTTAAGCCACAATCCCATTTCAACAAAAGCATCTACAAACCCCTACATCTATTTTTACTACAAGGGGAAAGGAGGAAAACATCTATGATACTTCCAGCAAAATTAAAAGGAAGAATGAAATCTTGAAAACTAGCACCTACAACCAGTTTTGGAAGTAGACCAGCAGTTCGCAAAGAAATATTTTATCATCCTTTGATTCAGAGAAAGGAAAAATGAGAATGGATTTCCTAAAATATCAGATCTCCCAGCCTAAAACGCCTGCATATTTCAAGCACACTGCTTTTGAATTCGATGTCAACGACTTCCATCCAGTCGACTAGATGGAGATGCATAAACAGACTGAGAGATGATTTACTCCACATTTACAAGCACTGCCATGAGCCTATCGAAATTACAAGTATGTTTGGCCAATTTTCAATCCAAGCTTAAAATGGAGAATATTTCTTCTTTCGCTAAGGATACTAGAATCAAATCCCTGGAAGACTTAGGAGTAAAGATTGGGTATGACCCAACAAATGTAGAGGCAGTGGAAGAGATCCTGAAAAAGAAGAATTCTGATATAGCATCCCTCAAAAAACAACTCAAAATGTCAACTATTGAAGACCCTCTTATAAAGGACATTGAGGAGAATGAAGCACAAAAATAAGAAGTGATGAAACTAATAATGGAGCAGTCAGCGCAACAGAAACAAATGGAGACAGATATGAAAAAAATGGTCAAGGAGAAAGAAAAAGTAGTAGAATTGGCCATTGTTCATTTGGATGTTGTTCCTATCGCAGTCATCCCTACAACTACATGCACATCAGGTGGTGCAAAACAGCTAGCCAAAGCCATGGAGAACATGACCATATAGACAATAGAAAACAAAAATTTGGAAGCAGAAATCAACACCATGAAGGATTGAAGAAAAGTTCAGATAATGCTCATGAAATTGAGATACAAAGAGCTCAAAAATGAATTGAAAAATTAATAAAAGCAGAGAGTGAAGCTTCCATCGGTCAGACAATTGGTTATGCAAAAGAAATTATTTGGACAAGCATTGCTGATTCCATGAATGAAATATGGCCTTCTATTCAAATCATTTTTTAACAGAAGGATCTGATTGGATTGGTAAGTGATGCCATAGAAAAAGCAAACAAAGAGCTTGCAGGGATGCCTGAGACAACCAACAATATTTTTAGATTCTTGAATTCTAAGAACAAGTTTGAATTAGAGGCACTAGGATTGGAGGACAGAACAACCACCATTTTAGAAGTCAAGAAGGTGCTCAACAAAAATATTTTGGTCACACAGTTAGAAGAAAAGTGTCATAATTTAGAAATTGGTGTTAGAAGATTCTTCAATAGAATGGAACTACTGACCAAAAGAGGATTTACATCTCTTTTTGTGATAAATGATAAGCTCATGCATAGGCAGGATTATGTCAAGAAAACGAAAGAGATTGTCGAAAGGCACACAAAAATTTGCAGGGATTAAACGTTCAATGACAGGAAGAGAATTTATCGAAGCTATGGACAATGATTTATTCATACATCATGAAATCAAGCATATTTTTGTGTTAAGGCCAACTTTTATGAAATTCACAGAGACAGATGAGATCTATATAAAAATGATCAGGATTAAAATCCCAAATGAACAGCAGTGGGAGAAATTGTGTGATTACCAAGAAGGGTGACAACTCAACGCATCAACAGAACATCCAACTCAGAAAATCAATTAATTCTGCAAATCAGTGTACCATCTCAGTGTATCAGCATCAGATTATCTAAATCTGGTAGCACAACAAGAGATTAAATCACACAGTAATGACCTTCTGGAAATTAGGGCCACATGTCATAGTCATTTTATCGTGTCCATTATGTGGTCACATTAGCCAATTTTCGATTATTATTGTAATTAATTAACAGATTGCCCATGTAGATAAGACAATCACTCTAGGTGTTAGTTAAATACTGCATTTCTTTTCATTATCAGAGGTTGGACTGTAGATTGTAAAATTTTCTATTGGAGCATTGTATTCTGGAGCTGGAGCATCAATAATAAAAGACCATTTTGCAAGATTATTGAGCTATGTTTATTTGGTGATGTTTTTCTTTTTTGTGTTTAATGTTTTCCACTGTTATTTCTTTCAGTGTATCATTTAATTCTAATTGTAAAACAACAATCTGAAGAATGAGATTTGTTGCATAGAGCACCTTAATTCTGGTCGTGTTTACAATATAAGTGTTTCTCTTCTAAAGTATGGTTAAAAAATACTTAATTTCTTTTTAACCACTACTGAATTCACTCTTTCTTTCATTCCATAATTTATCATGTTTTAAAGATCCAGTAAGTGTAGTTATCTTTCCTTGCAAATGATCTAGAAAAATTGATGCAACAACCCAACCTGTTATGACTCCATAGCCCAATGGAAATAGTTTAAACAAATCCCCTAATCCAACCAAACTATCAATCGAAAAAGCAACCTTCACAATCAATATAACTAGCCTAATATCAGAAATCATAAAAACAAAGCTAAATCTTAAAGAGATATCCCTCTCTGAGTCTAGGAGGGATAGATCCTAGGCTCCAAAGTGGTTTGGATGTTGTTATTTTATGATTATTCATCCCAACATTAAAATTATAGAACAATAACATAGTGGAAACCATACTGGGGAACATAAACTGAAAAAATTGTCTTTCAATTTGAATTCAAAAACCCCGGTTAAAAGCACTGTACAATAGAAGTATTTTCTAAGATTGGTTTCTTTCAATTTTTAAAAATAATAAGTTTTTATGTGCTTCTGATCTGAATTCGGGCTCCTAAAATAATATCTACTAGATCCCATCTTGATCCAAATCCTCCTCCTATAGTGGACAATCCTGAGAAGATTTTACGAAAAACTCCTAGAACTAAAAGCCAAAAAAGTAGTAGGTTTCTCCACAGAGAAAATTCCCTCCATAAAAACTTTGTCACTTTACAAGACATTTAATTTGATTCACATTTATAACAAGGTTTATTTAGGACTAAATCTAAGAATTGGACTGGCCAGATAGTATTTGATCCATTTATTTTGCAACAAAGTCTAGGAAGAGAAGCTTAGTCAAAAATTCAATCTAATATTCAGCTTCTTCAGGATTTTGATACTCTCCAAGATTTGGTAACAGATTTTACTTCAACTGTTTATGATGCTTACCCTCAACAATCTGTAGAATTAACTGCATTAACTATAGCAACTTCTTATATTACCTCTGAGACTGCCCATCTTAGGTCAGCTAGTACTACAGCTTCCACAATCCCCACCATTTCTTTATTCTTCCTCACAAGAGCACTCAAACCTCCACACATACAACTTCTCCTATCATCCATCCTACTTCATCCACTCTTCACCTTCCTCCTCCACTTCCACCAATCATGGCAGCTAGATATGCCCCATTGGTGCTGCCAACACCTTTGGTACCAATGCCACATGATTACCAATCTGAAATTACATTATATGATGGAATTGGTCCTATAACTTCCCAACAACATGTTGAAAAAATGAATGAATGTTTTGACCTTCAAGAGGTAGATAAAGAAAGTTTTAAATTAAGGATGTTATCTCAGAGTCTTAGTCGAGAAGTTAGAAAATGTTTCAAAGCTTTGCCTGCAAACAGTATCAATGACATCCCGGCTTTTCACCAAACATTCTTAAATAGGTGGGAAGTCAAAAATAACCCTCTTCAAATCTTATCTGAATATGTAAATATTAGAAGGGCCCTAGCTAGAAGTGTTCAGGACTATTGCACCAGATTCAATAGTTTATATAATGCAATACCTGCTCATATAAAACCACCACAGGGTTTAGCCTTGGTTAAATTCCCAGATTGTTTTTGAACGAGAGATTTCTTAGTAGCTAAGGGAAATAAAATCAGCCACATTAGAATAAATGCAAAGGGATGCAGTGAGTGTAGAATCCAACCTGTTAGCAAAAAGAGCTAGAATGAGAATTGAAAGAAGAGCTACTATAAGAGAAGAACCTTCAACTTCCACATATGATGCTAAAATTGACTCATTGGTTAGAACTATGGAGAGAATGGTGGAGAGAAACAATTTAAATGAGAGAAATATTCCTAGGGAAAATCAACCACCTCCACAAAATAGAAACCAGAATCCTAGGAGAAATCGTCCTCATGTAAGACAAAGAGATAAAAGAGGTCTTGATCAAAAAATTAGGCCTCCATTCCAAGAGAATTATGTGGATGAGGATGAAGGAGTAGTTGAGGAAGTAGAAGAAAATCAGATAAATTTTATGGGAATTAATGAAGATGACTATGTTTTTCTCACCGAAGAAGAACAAGAATTATTTTCATTGACTCAAACAGTGTTAGAATCTGAGGAATATGATGATTATAAAAAAGGATTTGAGAATGCTGTCATGGAGGTTAATAGAAAATATAACCTTAGAAGCAAGAAAATTTTTGACAATTCCAATAAAAAGAATTCAGAAAATACTGCCAAAAAATTCTCTGAAACTGATCTCAACAAAACAGCAGAAAGTCCAAAGAAAACAATGAATAATTTAGAAAAGAAGAACATAGAAAAAAATACTAAGAGAATATTTGATATCCCTGCCAAAATTGATCAAGCCGATATTCCTAGTATAAGTAAACAAACTTAATCTACCCAAAAAGTAGTTGCCGAAAGAACTAATTTTTCAAATCTGCTCAAAGTTCAAACACCATTCAACATTGAGAATGAACTTGCTAAACTGAAAATATCTATTCCTCTCATTGAATTGATGAACAAGAATGTGTATAGTTCTCAGGTCCGAAAGGCACTAAACATAGGGGAGATTACTACTATTGTTAATTTAAATGATGATCAGCCTGAACTTTTGTTTGGACCAGAAGTTGATGGTAAACCCCAAGAAGGAGGTGTCCCTCCATTTTGTATCAGTCTAAATGTTCATGACAAAATTCTCCATAATTCCATGTTGGATTCAGGCACATCACATAATATTATGCCAAAGGCTGTCATGGAGAAGCTTGGTCTTGAAATTACTAGACCTTACAAAGTTTTGTACTCATTTGATTCTAGCAAAGTTAGATGTCTAGGTCTTATCAAAGATCTTTGTGTCACTCTAGCTTAGATACCAATAAAGAGTATATTGATGGATATAGTAGTATTTTACATCCCTCCTAAGTATGGCATGCTTTTATCACGCTCATGGGGAGAAAAATTACAAGGGACCCTTCAAATGGACATGACTTATGCTACAATACTAGTGTTTGGTCAACCAAGAAGACTATATAGGGAAACCTTAATGAAGTACATGGGGATTAGTCAAGAAAAACCACACAATTGTCCTATGTACTCTATTCATACTGACCTTGACTACTTAATTCTTTATAATGATGGAGACATTGATTCATAGGTTATCCACACAGAAAATGATCTTAAAGAAAAACATGACGGTCAAATCCAAATTGTACAACAAGGCCATGATAATGAGCCTCTTTGGAATATGAGTTTTTATGGCTCATGTGGCAAAGCAAGCTTAGGATTAGGCATTTGGGTGTATAATGTGAGGAATAATCATGCACAAGGTCACTCATACAAGCTAAATTTTCAGTGCACAAACAACATAACAGAATATGAAGCCCTACTCTTAGGATTACAATTGTTGAAAAGATTAGGAGCTAAGAGGATTTATGTCCATGGTGATTCCAAATTAGTCATAAAACAAATAAAAGGAAAATATGCTACAAAACATCCTAGGTTGAGAGCATACAGAAATATTTTTCTTGATTTCTTTAGAACATTTGATGAATATGATTTAGCAGTTATCCCTAGAAATAAAAATTTCCTAGCAAACAGTTTAGCCTTTTCAACAAGTACATGTCAATTTCCTCACCCAAACAAACAATACACAATAGAGATTAAACATCGTCCTTCTGTGCCAGATAACATGAGATATTGGCAAGTATTTGGTCGTTACAAACAAATTGAAAGTTTCTTACAATCTAAGGATGAATTTGAAGATAGAAAAATATAGCTAGATTCTGAAGAAGACATTCATTCTGATGTACAAATTAGTGTGGAAAAACAATATGTTGTTTCCGATGTAAATATTTCAACAAATAAAATTGTACATAAAACATACATACATAAAGACCCAGAAAAAGAGGAATTTGAAGTACTTCAACTCAAAGATAATACCTTTCCTAGAGGGTTGGTCCCTTTAGAAGAATTGTTTGACTTTAATGATGTAGCCAAGAAACCCAAAATGGAAACAACAAGGGCAAATATTGAAGAATGTAACATAAGCACTGAACAAACCCCCAAAATCATAAAATTTTCAAAATCAATGCCTATCATTACAAAACAAATATATATAGCTCTGTTTAAGGAATTCATAGATGTATTTTCTTGGAGCTATGAGGACTTAAAATATTATGACATTGGAGTCATACAACACAAAATTCCAATCAAGGAAGATCAAAAACCTTTTAAACAAAACTTGCGTAGGATCAATCATGTCTTAATGCCTTTGGTTGAGAAAGAAATCAAGAAAATGTATGAGTAAAAAATCATAGTTCCACTCAGATATTCTAAATGGGTATCAAACATTCTGCCTACAAGAAAGAAAACAGGTGAAATCAGATTTTGCATTGACTTTAGGAATATGAACAAAGTATCTCTTAAGGAAAACTACCCTTTACGAAAAATGGACCACATATTGCAGTGGGTAGTAGGTTCTATTAGGATCTCTCTGTTAGATGGCTTTTCAAGTTATAATCAAGTTTTAGTGCATCCTGATGATCAAGCTAAAATAGCTTTTACTACTCCTTGGGGGACTTTTATATATGTGAAAATTCCCTTTGGATTAAATAATGTTGGTGCTACTTTTCAAAGAGCCATGGACATTGCTTTTGCAGATAAAATTGGCCATTTTATTGTGATCTATCTTGATGACATTACTGTATATTCAAAAAAAAATGAAGAACGCTTAGCACATTTGAGAAGAGTTTTTGAAAAATGTAGAAAGTTTGAAATTTCCCTAAATACCAAGAAAACATTGTTTGGTCTTGAAGAAGGAAAGTTGTTGGGTCATATTATTTCTCAATATGGAATTAGAATTGATCCTAGAAGGATTGATGGCATACTCAAAATTAGTCATCCCAGGAATCTCAAAGAACTTCAATATTTCATTGGTAAAATCAAAATTTTGAGGAGATTTATACCCAATCTTGTAGAATTTTTGAGAAATATAACCAACATGCTTAAAAAAAATTCAGAAATTAAATGGAAAGTTGAAGCTAAACAATATTTTGATCTAGTAAAGCAAGCATTGACAAAAGCTCTAGTCCTAATTAGCCTAGATTTTACTAAAGACTTCATAGTTTTTTATTTTGCATCTAAGCACACTATTGTTGTTGTTTTAGTGTAGAAAAACAGTGAAGGACATGAACAACCAATAGCATTTTTCAGCAAGGCATTGAGAGATGCATCATTGAAATATAATATCATGTAAAAACAAGATTTCCCTCTGGTTAAAGAATTAAAGGATTTCATATTTTACATTATACATTCACATATTATTGCTTGTGTGCCCAATGCAGTAGTCAAAGACATTTTAACACAGAATGGTCCTAATGGAAAAAGAGGCAAATGGGTTGTTGTTATTTTGGAATATGATGTGGAAATAAAACCTACCTAATTGATTAAAGGGCAAGGATTAGCCAAATTAATGGTTGAATCAAATTTTCATGCACTAGAAATTAACATGGTTCATTCATTGGATGATCAAGAGGAACTGGAAACTCCACAAATTGTTGAAGCATTCATAAATTCTCCCAAGTACGCACATATCTTGTATGTTTTGTTTAATTTGAATGCTCCTCCTGGTTTGTCCAAAACTAAAGCAAGATTTATAAAATTGAAAGTTGTCAAGTTCTGCATTTTATAAAATATCTTGTATTGGAAAGATATTGGAGGTATTTTACTCAAATGTTTGCTAAAATATGATGCAAACAAAGTTATGTAGGAATTCCATGGAGGTGACTGTGGTGGCCATATTTATTGGAAAACCACTGCTAATAATATCATGAGGGTTGGTTGCTACTGGCTTACTCTTTTTAAAAATTAATTGGGTCTGCAAGCCTAAATGCACCCTGCAAAGGAACAAAAAATGTTGGATTAGTGAAATGGATAGGTAGAAGTGAAAGAAGAAAGTATGGAGCAAACATGAGATTTATTCTAAAAGTCCAGTCAAAAGAATTCATGTGTTCTTGATTAAAAGGGGAAAATCAAAAGACAAAGGTGTTATTTATTCTAAATTTCGGGAATTAATCCTTTATTGAAAACACATTTGAAATATCTATGTCATAATCCCTATATCCTAAGTCTCGAACTATACCGCCACTATTCATTCACTCACCCGACCCCACCATCCACTCACATCACATCACCGCTTAAAACCTCATCACTTTCCACCTCATCTCCGCTCCCTCCATCCCATCTGATGACTCAACATTGTTTTCGGCCCCCCCTCATCCTTCAGACGTTAACGTCGGGGGGGGGGGGGGGGGGGGAGGGGCTATGAAATAGACGGTTTTCCAAACCACCCCGCCTGCTACATGTCACGCGCAAATCATTTTTCACCCCCTCCACTCCTTACTGCTTACCGGTCATGCCCCCCTATGAAAATTTGCTTCCTATCGCTATAAAACCACTATGACTCTGATCGTTGCATCCCCACCATAACCGTTGCATCCATTACCATTGCACCACGATAAATTCCTCCTGTCACCTCCATCCAATCAGCTATGCTGCCACCTTAATCACGTTATACATTTAATGGCTTTAGTCATTAGCCAAAGGGCCAGTGTCAGATCAAAAGTAACTCAATCACTCTACAAAACCAAATTACTCGGTTGTTGCAAGGTTTACAACTGATTATGCACTCTATTTGTCACAGATGATCGCAGTTAGAGTTTTCAGAACAAAATAAGGCACATAGAACATTTTAATTCTTTAACAGGACAAACAGAGTTCTTTTGCAATCCCCTTTCTTCTCCCCATTCCCCATTATGATTTATAGAAGCTCTCTTCCTTTATTCCCCTCTTCTTTTAATCCCTTTCTGTACATTTTCTCTTAGTTCCTTTTCAATGGGTAGAAATGCCTCCAAAGAAGGAACATCAGCCATTTAAGCCAATGGTTTACCCTCAGGTAGACCTGGATCATGTGACTCTGGCTGATAGAGACTACAAAATACATGAGATAGAGTCAGAATTTTACTTTTTTGGTGTCTATTGTTGGCTAGAAGATAAACTAATTGAAGAAATTGATGATAAAGGGTGGTGGGAGACTAAATTTCCCTATTTCATATTCCCAAAGACCCACATCTGCATCGAATTTGTGAGGAAATTTCATGCATGTTATGATATTAAGCAGAGAGATGTAGTAGCCCCCACAAGAGAAGTCCTTTTTACTGTCAGTTCCCACTCAATCCTGCAAATGATGCAAGCCCCTACTATGGAAGAAAACATTCCATTTTCCTATGAAGCTCTTAGAGAACTATACCAAAAGTTGGAATTTTCCAGCAGAGCTAAAACATTAGAGTTATTCATGGCCACTGACACCCCACTTCCCAAAAAAAATCCTCCATCTCCCTCATCCACTTTCCCTAATAGGACCCAACACATTTTCTCTGTCGTTTCATATTTATTAGGGTATCATTGAGACCAATGGATAGATGAGGTCATGATAGTTTTCCTTTCCATTCATTCATCAGAGTCTAAGCCTTCCATCATGTTTAACTTCAGCCAATTCTTATATAATTCCATCCATGATAAATTTGTAAAGTTTCACACAGAGGAAGTGTTTAAGTACACTTCAGTTTTGGTTTACATGTTTGTCTATTTTCAGGCCAGCAGATTCAAGCTCACAATGAGGAAATTTAATGAATATTCCCAACCTTTATCAGTAATATTTTGGATAGCCATGCTAATGAAGGAGCAGAAGGACTACACCTACAAGAGATTTTTTGATGCCTTTATGCATCCAGAAATGAGCATACTCAGCAATACAGTAGAACCAAGGATTAAGGAGGATATTAAGAAGATTATGTAGTTACCAGATAAAGTGAGAACTGGAGACTGGTACTTGTACCAGAATCACATAGAGATTATAATTTATGGGTGTGAGCTAGCCCCTTACAACCTGCCAAAGTTCCTCCCCATGAGGATATCTTCCCTGGAGTACATAAGGCAGATGATCAATGCAGATGAGGTACACTTTGTTTCTTCCAAAAATAAGTCTCAATTTAGGATTAAGTCCCAAATTGTTCCTTTTATTTGCAATAGCAGAGCAGCAGGAGAGGAGGCTGACAGAACGTTGAGAGAAATGAAGTTTAATCACAGCTTCACCTAGTCATATAAACCACTGGGCATCATCTTAAAGAAAAGGGTGGAAAAAAATCAACTCCATATATCCACACCCACATGCCTGAGATTGAATAGTTTGTGAACCAAGCAGAGTGGGTAGAAAACACACTACAGGAAGATGAAGAGCAGGTTATTTATTCCTCAAGCATACAAGCCCCTACACCACAAGAAAATCAGA
This sequence comes from Pinus albicaulis, assembly GCA_034641835.2. NCBI lineage: Eukaryota > Viridiplantae > Streptophyta > Pinopsida > Pinales > Pinaceae > Pinus > Pinus albicaulis. The sequence continues at coordinate 547,059,077 of CM076579.1, read as the reverse complement.
CTACAGAAGACAAGGGAGATAGAGGAAAAGAACCAGAGAAAGATACAATAGGAAAGAGGCCCATAAATGATCAATATGCTATGGAAATTGATACATCTAGTAAAGAATTCAATATGAAGTACTGAAAGAGAGCTAGAATACACATGGATATAGATCAAAATAAATAAATAAATAGAGCAGCAAACAGTCATCACAATCAGGGATTCTCCTATTTCTTCTCCAGAAGGTGGCCAAACCATATTCTCTACATCTTCAGCCACAATCCCATTTCAACAACAGAATCTACAAACCCCTACATCTATTTCTACTACAAGGGGAAAGGAGGAAAACATTTATGATACTTTCAAGGAAATTAAAAGGAATAATGAAATCTTGAAAACCAACACCTACAACCAGTTTTGGAAGCAGACCAGTAGTTCACAAAGTAGTATTTTATCATCCTTTGATTCAGAGAAAGGAAAAATGAGAATGGCTTTCCTAGAAGCTCAGATCTCTCAGCCTAAAACACCTACAGATTTCAAGCATAGTGCTTTTGAATTCGATGTCAGGGACATCCATCCAATAAACCAAATGGAGATGCATAACCAGACTGGAGAGATGATTTCCTCCACATTGACAAGCCCTGCTGGCCAAATCCATGGAGAACATGACCATACAAACAACAGAAATCAAAAATTTGGAAGCAGAAATCAACACCCTGAAGGATTTGAAGGAAAGGTCAGATAATGCTCATGAAATTCAGATACAGAGAGCTCAAAAAAAGATTGAAAAATTAATAAAATCATAGAGTGAAGCTTCCATTGTTTAGACCATTGTTCAAAAAAAATAAATTATTTAGAGAAGCATTTTTGATTCCATGAATGACATATGTCCTTCAATTCAAATCATTTTTGAATAGAAGGATCTGATTGGACTCGTAAGTGATGTCATAGAAAAAGAAAACAAAGAGCTTGCAGGGATGCCTAAGACATCCAAAAATAGTATCATATTCTTGAATTCCAAGAATAGGTTTGAATTAGAGGCAATAGGACTGGAGGACAGAACAACAACCATTTTAGAAGTCAATAAGGTGCTCAAAAAAAAGAGATTGGTCACGCAGTTAGAAGAAAAGTGTCATAATTTAGAAATTGGTGTCAACAGATTCTTTAACAGAATTGAACCACTAACCAAAAGAGGATTTCCATATATTTTTGTGATAAATGATAATCTCATGCACAGGGAGGATTATGTCAAGAATTTGGAAGAGATTTCCAAAGATAACAAAATTTGCAGGGATTAAAGGTTCAATGATAGGAAGAGCGTTTCTCGAAGCTATGGATAATGATTTATTCATACAACATGAAATAAAGCATATTTTTGCGTTAAGGCCAAATTTTATGAAATTCACAGAGACCGATGAGATCTACAGAAAATGATCAAGAATAAAATCCAAAATGAATAACAGTGGGAGAAATTGTGTGATTACCAAGAAGGGTGACAACTGAGTGCATCAACAGAACAACCAACTCAGCAAATCAATTAATTTTGTAACTCAGCGTATCAGCATCATATTATCTAAATCTGCTAGCACAACAAAAAATTAAAGCACACAGTAATGACCTTCTAGATATTAGGGCCACATGTCACAATCATTCTATCGTGTCCACTGTGTGGTCACATTAGTCAATTTTAAATTATTATTGTAATTAATAAACAAATTTCCCATGTAGATACGAAAATCAATGTAGGAGTTAGTTAAATACTACATTTCTTTTCAGTATCAGGGGTTGGACCCTAGATTGTAAAATTTTCTATTGGAGCATTATATTTTGGAACTGGAGCATCAATAATCAAAGACCATTTTGTAATATTCTTGAGCTATGTTTATCTGGTGATGTTTTCCTTTGATTTGTTTAATTTTTTCCACTGTTATTTCTTTTAGTGTATCATTTAATTCTAATTGTAAAACACAAATTTGAAGAATGAGATTTATTTCATAGAGCACCTTAATTCTAGTTGTGTTTACAATATAAGTGTTTCTCTTCTGAAGTCTGGTTAAAAAATACTTAATTTCTTTTTAACCACTACTGAATTCACTCTTTCTTTCATTCCATAATTTATCATGTTTTAAAGATCCATTAAGTGTAGTTAACTTGCCTTGAAAATGCTATGGAAAAATTGATGCAACAACCCAACCTGTTATGACTCCATAGCCCAATGGAATTAGTTTAAACAGATCCAGTAATCCAACCGAACTATCAATAAAAAAAGCAACCTTCACAATCAGTATAACTAGCCTAATATCATAAATCATAAAAACAAAGCTAAATCTTAAAGAGAGATCCCTCTCTGAGTCTATGAGGACTATATCCTAGGCTCCAAAGTGGATTTGATGTTTTCATTTTATGATTATTCTTTCCAATCTTAAAATTATAGAACGATATCATAGCCCTTGACATGTATGACCCCACTTCTGAAAGAAAACTGACTGGGTGGATCTTATAGGATTCCTATTAGATCATAGCTTTGAATTTCGTACCAATACAATATGTTCTAGGGTGAGAAGTGACAGTTGAATTATGTCTCTTATAATATTCAATCTTGAGTGCAACAATGCATGCTTTGTTGAAAATTAGACAAGCCTACTCATAGTGTAACACAAAATAAGGACTTTGCTGACACTCCATAGATAGGAAAATGAGTAAATATTAATTAGCTCAAACCTAACATGTATTATCCTACAACCGTTGCTGAAAGAAATAAGTAGTGTGTAGGAATATATTGAGAATCATCATGGCAAATAGATGTTTTTAAGTTTCAGGATAGTTACGTTATGTTTAGTACTATGTCATCTCTTTTGTTAAAATTGTTTCGGACTCTACATTAGATTTGATTTTTCTTCAATTAAAAAATTCAACTAAAATTGCATTCATTTTAGGAAAAAGAAGAATATGGCCCTTAAGGTCCATGCCAGGACAAATTATGCGTACAAGGTTTTTGAGTCAATACTTACCATTTTTTTAAGAGCTATAGTGAATTTTGGCTTTGAGAGTGTCCTCCCAAAGTTAGTTCTCTCTTGAGATGACATCGAATTCATTGTCTCTTGGGGATGCAAGAATATGGCATTGATAGAATTATTTGATTGCTTTATTATACTTTGAGAGATAAATTTCCTTTCATCTATACCTTTCTCTGCCATCTTGCTATGAATTCCATTACTATGTAATTTGGTATTCTGCAAACTAGGCCTGTTGTCGACAATTATTGTCTCCCCTAGAGACAGTCTAGAGTTGCTATAGACCAGTGCCTAGGACATCTTAGCATAGCAAGGAGCATATAATAAGGTTGGGGTGTCAATCCAAAATCTCTCCTACTATCTCTTGTAAAACAAGGAAATTGATTTAAATGGGACCAAACCTCTCAAAAATTGCCACAGGGGAAGTAATATTGTAGGGACAAGATGCAAAGCTCCAACACAAAAGCATCAGACAGTTAAGAGACAATTTACTGTAAAGAGGGCTGATTCAAATAATATGTCACAGAAATCAAGTTATCAGAAGGAGTATGGAGTGAAAGAAACAGGAGGAGAATACTAGTTAACCTTGAGCTGATACCCAGATACACAAAAAAACCATATATGGGCTTATCGATTTAAGAATCCATACATGAAAATGGCGTTTTAAAAGCACCCTCCCAAAGCAACTAATATAGCAGAAATATGGATGAATGAACATGGAACAGTATATCATGCCTGAGCCATATTTAAAGTGTTTGACTGATTCAAGTATGGGCATTAACTAGGATGAATCCTTACCTAAAGCCAGTGAGCCACTCGCATTCCAGTAACATGATACAAGAAGATGTATGAAATGAAATATTGTATTAAACACATAAAATAAGTTTACATATTGTGAGATATCAAATACCAGAATCCTCTAAAATAGACAGAACTCCTCCTCACTGAGACCCTACAGGCTCTGAGCCTTCATACAAAAGCTTTACAAAATGTATACAAAAAATTCCTTTCACTGCACAATTCTCTGATAAAAACCTGGAACCCCTGCAATGTCTTTCTTCCCCCTTTTTATAGAAGAAGGAGAACGGAAACTCATAAAAGAAGTAGGTAAAAACAATTAATTGTTTCATTAAAACAAAATGGCGGAAACATTCGTTCCCATACTGTTTGACGGCCATGAAATATTACATGTACTCTGTGGCCAGCTCCATGAAGTAAATGCACTGGGCAAAAGATCTCTTTAGAGGTAAGGTGTGAAGAATAAAATATATAACACTCTGTACTTTCCTGAGAGCAAAGTCTGTTGAAGTAAGACCTGGAGGATGAGATTTTTATGTACTTGTACTCTCTGACTTCTGGATGCCGAATTGGAATTTAAATTCTCAATGCCAGACACTGCATTCCTTGGATCTCTCATTGATATTGTTTGCCGCGACAATTAATATCTTCATCTGTAAAATCTGCATTTTGAATTTCTCTGGAGGTTTCGACAAATTTTAGCCCCTGTTTCATTTAATGTTGGTCATATCATAGCGGCTCCCGGGCCTTTCTTCACAAATTTTGCTCCTGAAACATGGTCCTATCATGCATTCTCGACTTCTGTAATGGGGACGGTGAATCATGGCAAATTTTTCCGCCGTTGCACACCTGCAAAAACCACAAATATGTTAAGAAAACTGGACACAAGGGTGGTGGACGCGGGTGTGACCACAGACTGATGATGTGGACTGGTAAAAATGACGAGAAGATGCAGGGTGGTGGAAACACAGATAAATGGCGGAGAAACGAAGGGTGGCAATGGAATATACAGTGAAAAGGTAATGAACGAATGAGGCGGATGTACGTAACATAAACCATGTAATATGACACGTAAATAGAGAATACAAATGGTGGAGGCGGACGCAAATGACACGTGGGCGTACGAGAGGCTAAGTGGAAGGGACGACGTGGAGGCGGACCTGGTCAATCAACGGGATGCGTGAACAATTTTGGGCCATACAATCAGAAACGGGATCAACGGTTAGGAATGCATTGTACAGCGACAGAATGGTGGAGTTGAGACACTGTAGACCCACTTTAACACCCGCGCAACTACTCCAAGCAACCGCCGTTGGATGGAGGCTCATATATCTGACGGCTCACGTTGATTTCGCTGCGCATCCAGGATAGAAATTTAACGCGCGAAATGGGGCGGTATTGTAACAGTGGCCTGGGACGCATGTCGCATTATGTATGGATTCGCTGCGATTTGCGGAAAACCGCCAGCCCTTCAAAAGTGATGCGGGGAATACAGCTGGTTTTAGGGGTAAGGCGCAGCGGGGACCACCAGAAAGGGACAGGCTGCGGACCGTCGATCCATAATTGATCGTGTGGCTGAGAACGGGCCCGATAGCATTTAAACGATGAGCTCCTTTTGATTTGGCGCAGGGTTACGCGCCCGGGTCAGGTGAAAGACTAGCTATAGGAGGCTAAGCCCAAAAGGGCTCGGATTCAAATCTGTCAAAAACGAGCCTTTCGGCCTTCGGTTATGAAATCTGGGTGCGGAGGAGGGCAACGATAAGCGAAAAAGGGTCTCTTAGGCCACGGTAGGAAATTTGAAAGGCTCAGGAGGGGCTAATGGCCAAAAATTTGAATGAAGGGGCTAACATGTACAACATCGGCTCCATCTGGGGACGGCGCGTTCATACTTGGATGCGTCGAGAACCTGCAAACCGCCTGATGCTCTTTTGAATGAATCTGCTACTTAGTCTCTCTGCATTTATGTTTCCCACTTGATAATTCACCAGCACGTTCACCTGGATTAAACCAAACTGATACCAAAATTATATACAATATGGTACATCAGGCGTTCCATGCCTGAATCAGAATTGGAAGTAGGGTTTTAGAAACTGGCCGTTTACAGGGGCATCCAGCAGATCAGCCTATAAGTTCTCCAACATAAAAGTATTATTTCCCCCTTGTTCGACAATTTTTAAAGGCCCAAACAAAAGGGGATCGAATTTAGCATGTTTTCCTTTTTCAGCCCTCCAGACATCCCACCTGAGCACCAGGTCACCAATCTACAGCTTTCTGTCTTTAGCATGCTGATCAAAAATATTTTTCATTTTCTCCTGATACTCAATTAGCCTTTGACTCACTTGATTCTGTGTTTCTTCTAATTCCACTAGCTAGTTTATCCTTCTGATCGTGTCATCAGGTTCCTCCTGACTGTCTTGCATGAAACATGCCACTGGTAAGGCCAGATGCACATGAAACACAGCTGCTCGTCCATATACCAACTCATATGGAGATTTTCCAGTTGCTCGCTTGATGGTGATTCTACTAGCCCACAGAGAAAATTTCAATTGGGAATCCCAATTCTTCTGATTTTCATTTATAGTCTTTTTCAGGGCTCTCACTAGGGTTTTGTTGGAAGATTCTGCCAAGCCATTCCCCTGTGGATAGTAAGATGTGGAGTGCTTCAATGTAATATTATATTGTTGGCAGAAATTCACAAATTTTGCAGATTTGAAGGCCTGTGCATTATCAGTCACTATTCTAGCAGGACAGCCAAACCTGGATATGATGTTCTCTTCCATGAATTTTATGATAACAGTGTCAGTAGCATTCCTTGCAGGTATGGCTTCCACCCATTTTGTAAAGTAATCTGTGGCTGTTAATATCCATTCATGTTCTCCACTTGATGGGGGATGTATTTCTCCAATAAAATCTATTCCCCATTGTTGAAATGGCTCATTCACATGAACTGGAATCAGGGGCAGAGCTGCCAACTTCTATCTCTCAGCAAATTTCTGACACTTATCACATGCTCTGACCCAAGTAAAAACATATCCAAATAATTTAGGCCAGTAGAAACCAGCCTTCAAGATTTTATGAGCTGTGGCTCTCCAGCTATAATGGCCTCCACAAATTCCCTCATGGAATTCTATCATTATATTTTCCACTTCATCCTCTGTGAGGCACAGGAGTAGAATGCCTGAGGGGTCTCTCCAATATAGCTAGCCATTAGCAACTATGTACTTTTGTGATTTTAATCTTAAAGCCCTGTATTTTACCTTATCACAGCTGGGTAGGAAGCTGAGTGTCAAAAGATATTCAACTATTTCTTTGTACCATGGGTTGGTGAGGTATTTTATCTGTGCTTTCTGAGTAGCCATCTCCAGCCCTTGCTGCTCTTTTTCTTTTTCAGACTCTTCATTTTCTACCATGGACAAATTTATGCCTAAAGCCTGATAATTTGATTCAGATAAATCTTGGCTAGCCCCTGTCCTTTAATTAGCTTAGTAGGTCTGATGTCCAGATCATATTCCTGTATTTTTGCAATCCATCTTCCTCTTTTTCCTTCGCTATCTCCCTGAATGAGAATATCTTTAACAGCTGCAGTAGGGACATATGCAGTAATGTGAGACTGCAAAATATACATTCTAAAGGCTTTGAGGGACTTTACTAGGGCATATGCCTGCTTTTCTAATATATTATATTTCAATTCAGCGTCATGAAGCACCTAGTTGAAAAAGGCAATAGGCTGCTCATATCCATCTTCATTTTTCTGCAATAACACTCCAGCTACTGTATGAGTTGATGCAAAAGAAAAGATCATAAATGGTCTAGTATAATCAGGTCCAACCAGCACAGGGGCTTCAGAAAGTGCAACTTTAATTCTAGCAAAGGCCTCCCGTGATTCTTGTGACCATTTCACCTCATTATTATTTTTCAGCATATCCGTTATATGCCTAACTATCTCAGCATAGTTAGGGATGAATCTTCTCAGAAAATTTATGCGGACTAAAAACACCTGCACTTCTTTCTTATTTCTGGGGAAAGGGATGCTATTTATAACCTCTACTCTTTTGGGGTCTATCCTTACCCCATATTTAGTTACAATATGTCCCAAAAGTTTGCCTTCCTCTAATGCAAATAAATACTTTTGTGGATTAAGAGAAAGACCATACCTTCTGTATTTTTCAAAAGTTCTTCATAAATGTTCAATGTGTTCAGCATCATTCTTTGAGAACACTGTAATATCATCAAGGTACACCACCAGAAATTTATCTTTCTCACCAACAAAGGCTATGTCCATCGCCCTCTGAAAGGTAGCTCCTGCGTTAATCAGCCCAAAAGGCATCCTGGCATACATGAATGTTCCCCATGGTGTAATGAAAGCAGTCTTTTTCTGATCTTCTGGAAGTACAACCACCTGATTATAACCAGAAAAACCATCCATCATTGACATTCTAGAGGCTCCCACCACTTTCTGCAGGATGTGGTCCATCTTACGCAGTGGATAATTATCCTTTAAAGATTCTCTATTTAAATTCCTGAAATCCGCACATAGCCTTATTTCCCCATTTTTCTTTCGGACAGGGACAAAATTAGCAACCCATTCAGAGTACCTTAATGGCACAATTATTTTGGCCTTTAGCAACTTCTTGATTTCTTTTTCAATAGAGGGAAGCAGCAGAGGATTTATCTGTCTGAGCTTCTGCTTATAAGGTCTTGCATCTTCCCTCAAAGGAATTTTGTGTTGCATTATGCTAACATCAAAAGTTTTCAGGTCTTGATAAGACCATGCAAATACATCTTTGTACAATTGAAATAATTTCAGGTATCTTTCTTTATACTCCTCTGGGACCTTCTTGGATAATTTTACAATTTTAGGATCAGCCTCAGTACCCAGATTTAGATCTTCTACCTGATTTTCTTCTACTATTTTGCTAGGTTGCAATGGGATATCATTCTTGTCAAATCATCTTTCTAGAGGCACCATCCCTCTAGGTATAACGTTTCCCTTCAACTGCAGCACTTTACTACCTGCCATTTTATCTTCCCACTTATTTTCTGAAATATTTTCAGCCTCATCTTCTTCACAATCATCAATCTCCATATTGGAGAGTTCTCCCACTGTCTCCAGGAATCTCTTCATCTGTTCTTCATCTTCAAATACCTGCCAGTGCTTGATATTATCTGGGATTGATGGCCTATAACGTACCTCGATTTCATACCTCAAGAGGGGGTTCTGAGGTGGACGAAATGTACTGGCAGCTACAGCAAGTGAATCTGCCATTCTATTCTGTTCCCGGGGCATGAACTGGGTATTGAATGCTGAGAAGAAATTATCCACCATGTCCCATACTTCATTCTTGTATGCCCTCAACCGAGGGTTCTTGGTTTGACATTGATTTCTGATCTGTCTGACCACCAACTCAGAATCTCCCAGAACCTTTAAACATTGTATACCCATACTCTTGGCTGCCTGCAGTCCCAATAGTAGTGCTTCATATTCAGCCACATTATTAGTAGCCTCATAATCCAATTTAAAAGAAAGTGGCACCCATTTTTTTGTGGGGGAGATTAATAATACTCCAGCCCCATTTCCTTCTCTTGAATTTTCTCCATCAAAATGTAGATTCCATACTCCTGCTTCATGATCTTCTAAAGGACGCTAAGTCTTAATTTGACAGAATGATGGTTTCTGAGCAAAGTTTTGATCTTCTTCAAGCATAAAACATGAAAAATCTCCCTCCTTACTATAGACTTGTGAATTTTCTGAGCCGTCAGCCTTGGTCACCATCTTGACAAATATGGTTTCTCTGTATAACCTCCTCTCCTAGCCCCCAAAAACTGGAATGGTGGCATATGTTAAGTCTAGTTTGAGTGACCCACCAATTTTTGTTCCCCAAGACCTTGACAACAACATGCCAAAGCGTGCTGGGATGTCAGCCACCACAATGTCCATTACTACACTTTTTGCTGGAATTTGGGCCAGATTGACCACTAAATCTTTAATCATCCCCAAGCATTTAACTCTTTTGGAATCAAATGAATATAGATCTTTATATGGACGTGTGATTTGTAGACCTAGTTGCTCCATGACTGAAAAAGGCATATGATTATGGGAAGCTCCAAAATCTAACATACAATTTTGTAACAGCAGGTCATGAATAACTAGAGAGACATAGAAAGGAGGAGTAGAAGGGTCTATCTCCTCGACATGTGGGCCAAAAACTACCATGGGTCTTTCTTCTTGAAGATTAAGACTGTCTGGGATTATTGGTGCTTCAGGAGGGAGCAATAAATAAGTGACTTGAGATTGATATGCAAGTTGTTTCAATAGTTCAGTCAAAGGGACTGGGATTTTGACTTTCTCAAGTTCTTTTTGAAAATTGAAAGCAGGAGGGGACTTTTCTGTTATAACTTCTTTTGACTCTTTATTTTCAGCTGAAGGTTTAACTTCTTTTGATACAGACTCAGCATTAGGAGGAGTGACTATTTTTGAGGAAGAAGGAATTTGATCATCAGACTGCAGAGGTTTGTTTAGAGGACTCTTACCTTTATCTGTGAATTTTTGCTTTGTTGACTCCTTTTGAGCAAGTGTCTCCTTTTAGGGAGGCTCTTCTTCATGTTCTTGAGTCCAAGTTCTCTTTCTGGAGGATCTAAGATCATATCTCCTATTGAAATGTGCTTGCATGAAATCATTAAACTGTTTGCAGTAGTGATCAATTTCTGCATATTCTGTGTCTCTGTTCTCTTCTTCTTCTTCTTGCAATGGGCATTCTATTTCATCATTGTTTGAAAAGGCAAGATTTACATCTTGCAGCTCATAGGCAGCATCATTAGTGGAGTCATCTATTGGGCCTTCCAGGTATAATGGGTGTGGAACTTGATCTTGTTGCTCCTTTTCTTCCCTTGGCAATATTTGCAGGGGTGGCTTTCTATACTGAGGATTGTAACCCCTATTTGGAGCGTTCTAAAAATTCCTGGAAGCTGAGCTCTTGGTCTCCAATTCAAGCTTGACAAGTTTATTAGAAAGATTCTTTATCATTTTGCTCATTTCTTCAATTTTATCTGAATCTTTATCCTGATTAGAAGTAGATACTTCTTCTTTACCTCTTCTTATGGTATCATGTTCGGCTTTCCCTTTTAATTTTCCAGTGGAAGTAAAGTTTGCTTCCAACTCGAGAGCATCTGACTAAGCATCATCTAGGGTGGCAGGCTTCCTTTCCCTGAGAGAGAAACCGAAATCTGAGTCAAAGGCTGCTATGAAAAAAACTTTGGCAGCATTCTGATGAGGCTTCATATCTGCAGGGAGGTTTAAATATAACTTATTAAATCTCTTAATAAATTCTGACACCCCTTCATTATATTTCTTCTTGAGTGTATTGAACTCAGTAAGACACTGTCCATGATCTTTCTTTTCTCCCCATTTTCTGAGAAAATTATTCTCCATATCATCCCAAGTGGTTATGGAACGGTTTCCCAATGTTTTGAACCATTTTCTGGCTTCACCGTCCAGAGATTGCACAAACAGTCTTAATACTACGTCTAGATGTTCAACATTAAAGTTTTCTGCAAAAGAGCAGAAAGTCTCAAGATGTTTCTGAGCATCAATTTCATTTTCTCCAATGAATCTGGGCAATACCTTTAAATAATCCTGGGGCATATCATTCATCACTTGAATTAATGTCAGGGGATCATATTTATTCAGCAAAAAGGCAGGAACATTTTCCATTGGAGGAGGTGGGGGTTGTGCAACAATCTGATGTACCAATGGAGGAAGAGGAGGAGGTGGAAGCAGAGTATGAATAACAATAGGAATATATTGTACAACATTCTGAGGTGTATATGGAAACAATTAACGGTTAACAGGGGCTACTTCTGTAACTTCTTTAACTTCTTTGACCTCAGGAGTTGGACAAAAGTTTTCTTTGGTTCTACCACTTCCCCTGGGTGGGCTATCTGAGTAATATTCAGGATTTTTCTCAATGGGATCGGGATTTTCTACTGGAATTTATTGAGAGGAAGATGATAGATAATCTTCTGTGGAAAACTCAGGGATTTTAGCACGGGCTGATTTCTTTTCTTTCCAAACTCTTCTATGTATAATCTTCTCTGGGTCAGACACAGAGGGTATCTTCGATTTGGACGTATCCGACCTTAAATGTGGCTTTCTAGGAGCCAGGACTACCAATAGATTTATCAAATGAATAATAGTGGAGTCGCCAAGGTGAGAGATATGCAACTCTTCAACTCTCTGCGCTCACCTGATTAGAGAGTGAATTGGATTTGTCGAGGCCCAGGGAAACTGATATTCTTAAATTCATCCCCGGAAACGGCGCCAGAAAGATGTTGTCGACAATTATTGTCTCCCCTAGAGATAGTCTAGAGTTGCTATAGACCAGTGCCTAGGACATATTAGCATAGCAAGGAGCATATAATAAGGCTGGGGTGTCAATCCAAAAGCTCTCCTGCTATCTCTTGTAAAACAAGGAAATTGATTTAAATGGGACCAAACCTCTCATAAATTGCCACAGGGGAAGTAATATTGTAGGGACAAGATGCAAAGCTCCAACACAAAAGCATCAGACAGTTAAGAGACAATTTACTGTAAAGAGGTCCGATTCAAATAATATGTCACAGAAATCAAGTTATCAGAAGGAGTATGGAGTGAAAGAAACAAGAGGAGAATACTAGTTAACCTTGAGCTTATACCCAGATACACAACAGAACCATATATGGGCTTATCGATTTAAGAATCCATACATGACAATGGCATTTTAAAAGCACCCTCCCAAAGCAACTAATATAGCAGAAATATGGATGAATGAACATGGAACAGTATATCATGCCTGAGCCATATTTAAAGTGCTTGACTGATTCAAGTATGGGAATCAACTAGGATGAATCCTTACCTAAATCCAGTGAGCCACTCGCATTCCAGTAACATGATACAAGAAGATGTATGAAATGAAATATTGTATTAAACACATAAAAGAAGTTTACATACTGTGAGATATCAAAGACTAGAATCCTCTAAAACAGACAAAACTCCTCCTCACTGAGACCCTACGGGCTTTGAGCCTTCATACAAAAGCTTTACAAAATGTATACAAAAAATGCCTTTCACTACACAATTCTCTGATAAAAACCTGGAACCCCTGCAATGTCTTTCTTCCCCCTTTTTATAGAAGAAGGAGAAGGGAAACTCATAAAAGAAGTAGGTAAAAACAATTAATTGTTTCATTAAAACAAAATGGCAGAAACATTCGCGCCCATATTGTTTGATGGCCATGAAATATTACATGTACTCTGTGGCCAGCTCCATGAAGTAAATGCACTGGGCAAAAGATCTCTTTAGAGGTAAGGTGTGAAGAATAAAATATATAACACTTTGTACTTTCCTGAGAGAAAAGTCTATTGAAGTAAGACCTGGAGGATGAGATTTTTATGTACTTGTACTCTCTGTCTTCTGGATGCCGAATTGGAATTTAAATTCTCAATGCCAGACACTGCATTCCTTGGATCTCTCATTGATATTGTTTGCCGCGACAATTAATATCTTCATCTGTAAAATCTGCATTTTGAATTTCTCTGGAGGTTTCGACAGATTTTAGCCCCTGCTTCATTTAATGTTGGTCATATCATAGCGGCTCCTGGACCTTTCTTCACAAATTTTGCTCCTGAAACATGGTCCTGTCATGCATTCTCGGCTTCTGTAATGGGGACGGTGAATCATGGAAAAAATTTCCGCCGTTGCACACCTGCAAAAACCACAAATATGTTAAGAAAACCGGACACAAGGGTGGTGGACACGAGTGTGACCACAGACTGGTGATGTGGAATGGTAAAAATGACGAGAAGATGCAGGGTGGTGGAAACACAGATAAATGGCGGAGAAACAAAGGGTGGCAATGGAATATACAGTGAAACGGTAATGAATGAATGAGGCGGAGGTACGTAACATAAACCATGTAATATGACATGTAAATATAGAATAAAAATGGTGGAGGTGGACGCAAATGACACGTGGGTGTACGAGAGGCTAAGTGGAAGGGGCGACGTGGAGGCGGACCTGGTCAATCAACGGGATGCGTGAACAATTTTGGGCCATATGATCAGAAATGGGATCAACGGTTAGGAATGCATTGTACAACGATGGAATGGTGGACCCGAGACACTGTAGACCCACTTTAACACCCGCGCAACTACTCCAAGCGACCGTCGTCGGATGGAGGCTCATAGATCTGACGGCTCACGTCGATTTTGCTACGCGTCCAAGATCAAAAGTTAACGCACGAAATGGGATGGTATTGTAACAGTGGCCTAGGACGCATGTCACATTACGTATGGATTCGCTGCGATTTGCGGAAAACCGCCAGCCCTTCAAAAGTGGTGCGGGGAATACAGCTGGTTTTAAGGGTAAGGCGTGGCGGGGACCACCGGACAGGGACAGGCTGCAGACCGTCGATCCATAATTGATCGTGTGGCTTAGAGCAGGCCCGATAGCATTTAAACGATGAGCTCCTTTTGATCTGGCGCAGGGTTACGCGCCCGGGTCAGGTGAAAGACTAGCTGTAGGAGGCTAAGCCCAAAAGGGCTCGAATTCAAATCTGTCAAAAGCGAGCCTTTCGGCCTTCGATTATGAAATCTGGGTGCGGAGGAGGGCAACGATAAATGAAAAAGGGTCTCTTAGGCCACGGTAGGAAATTTGAAAGGCTCGGGAGGGGCTAATGGCCAAAAATTTGAATGAAGGGGCTAACATGTACAACAAGGCTATCACTAGTAAGGTTGTCATACAAAACTCTTTATCTTGCTCTACTCGGTGACCATGACTGTATTCTCGGACTGCTTACACATATTAGATAAAGTTGTCTTTTATGGCATTTTGGTCCTTAAATTTGCAGGCATTCCACCTGAAAAAGTAGGTATTAAAGAAGGCTACAAAGGATTTTTTTCACTTTGAGAGAAGTTCCTTGTGATGTTACTGAATTTATAGACGACATGATGCTATATTTTCTCATAGAAGAAGGTTATGGAGGAGGATCTGAATTCTTCTGACTTAGTTTTGGCATGGAATATTGAAACTGTAGTTTTGATTATTACAAGGATGACCTTGGTGAGGACTTAGATGCAAATAATACTCACTTTGAATATGGGTTAGAAGACCTTAAATAAGCTATAGATTTTGGTGTTGTCACTGAAAGTTTTTGTGTTGTTGTCTTTGATCTAGACATAATTGACCTTGACAAGGGGATTAAAGACCTTGAAGAAGCTCTAGATTTGGTTGTTCTCACTCAAGTTTTTCATGTGTTTCTATTTCTTAAACAATAATTTCCATCGGACGTCTTTGGTGCATAGATTCTTGACTTTGATGTGGGGATGGAAGACATTGAAGAGGATACATCTTTTGGTGACATCACTGATGGTTTCTTTGTTATTTTGTTTGTTAAACATTTTATCCCAGAGGAGGGTGTTATCCAACGTGAATTTGAAACTCCCCTCGCATTTTCCAATGAAGGTTCTATCTGAACGGTTAGGGAGTCGCACATTATAGAAATTCAATCTCATGTACCAAAAACTTCACAGACATACCCAAAAAAAAAAAACAACCTATTATATGTCAATTAAATCTACATAGAACTAGCAAGCAATATGGTAAATTCTAAAATTACCAATCCCTTCAACTAGTAAAGAAAAAACAAGAAGAAAGAACACAGAGGACCACAAATAACAGTAAAGTAGAGAAAAATAATAGTATCTTAGAAACTATAATTGCAAGGCATAAATTAATATCCTATATTCCAATTGAAGCACTGAAAGAAAATTAAAAATAACATAAAAGTATAGACAACACTATATTACACAAGTAAACATTGTTAATGGAATGATGCAACATGGATTGGTAGAATCATGTCTATATCAGTTCAATTTCATGAGACGATTGAACAGTTTCATGTTGACAATATTTAAATAAGTTAAAGAAAACCCTTGACCTATATTGTACAGTTTCTGGGATGGAAATCAATATGTAGAAATATTCACTTGGTTTTAATTGGGTAGAGGAGGAATAAATTAGAACGATATTGTATGTCTTCTCATTTTAGAACTCAAATTTTCAAGAAGTCTTTAAGTATCTGCATTTCAAGAATCATTGGAATGTGTTGATAAAGAATATAGGAAAAAAAAACTAACCAGTGGTGTAATCAACGGCTTTCTTGGGAGGTAGATTGACATTGGCCAATGCAATGTTGGAAGCAAGTCCAATCTATTAGCATATTGATGAGCTCCATCATTAGGTACATTTGGAGGGGTTGATGGTCACCTTTTTTCCTTTTTAAGTCTCTATTTCTTTCATTTTAATTATATTATGGTATCATGTTGCTAGTGTTGGTGGTGATTAAAGCTTAACATACTTCGAGTACCTAACATGAGTTAAATGCATGAAAATCATGAAGATATTTCTTTTTTGTGAGATTTTGTCATTAATACTTAGATTAGACAACAAGGAGAGATTATTTTGGGTTTTCCACCCTCCTTAATTCCCAAAGGTATCCAAGGGATCCTCGAGATTCCCTCCAACAACTCGAAATAAAAGGCAACCAAGAAAACTCAATATCAAGTGCACTTAAGCCATACTTCACTTGCAGTCAAGTGGACTCATCACCCATTTTCTAGGGAGATGTCATTAGCTACCCTTTAGGTTAAATGGATCTGAGCAAGAGCTTATTAGGAATCAAACTTTGGAGAAATCCATTACGCTCTTTTCTCTTGTAATCAATTTTCAAGACTTTTACATTGGTGTAATGAGACTATCTTTTGAAATTAAATGAGTATTCGAAATTTTCTTTACTCATCTATTCAGAGAGCTAGGCTTGTGGGTCAGGGATCACTCCATGTCTCTCAGCCTCTATTATGTAATCATTCTTTACTTTCATGTCATTTAGCTAGTTTCTCTTATGAATATTTAGCTAGTTTGTTTATATTTTCATTTACTATTTTTAGTTTGCTTCAGTTTGTATTTTGTTTTAGATTTAGCTTGCTTACATGTTGATGGAATAGGTTATAACTTCATAAAGATGTGACTCAAGCCTCCCCATCTCATCTCTGTCAATAGAGATTAAGGAGGGTAGACCTTCCCCAGAGACCAAAAATGCTTCTTAGTTTATGATTTCTTGGAATAGATAAGATTAGTTTTTGTGACCCCATGGATATGTTTATAATGTTTTGTTAGATCTCTGTTTGTGAATTAGAGTAGATTTTATTTACAAATTCAAGTCATATTTTCCATTTTCTTTATCCTAATTTTTCCATTTATATCACATGAATAGGTAGTTCACTTGTAGATACATGTAGCACATCCAAGGAGAACTTCACCAGCACCTTCAAATTCATCTCTCACCCTTCATCAGCCCTTTTTTCATCAAAATCACCATCAACCTTGTTTTCAGATTTTCCATCCCTACACCATGAGCAAATCCTAGGGGTACAAGACAAGCCTCCCAAGAGTTTTTGAGCTTTTCCAAGGGGTGTGACACCTTCCACCCATCCTAGTCCATCTTCACTCCACCTCCCCTACCATTTTTCCACCTATTTTTTTCCTTGGATTTCCCTCGGCTTGTTTCCTGTAGTAATTCAAGACTTTCCAGTAGGACTACACGAACCTCTAGCAGCACATGAAATAGCACTAGTGGGCCCCTCCTAAAGCCCAGAAACCACCATCCCCATCTTCTAAACCTAAAAAAACCACTCATACACCTCCATCCTTTCCCCCATGTGTTCAAGCCTTCCATGAGCCACCTTAGAACTTTATTTTGCTAGCTGAAAAACAACACATTTTCAAGCATAGTTAGGTCATGAGTAGTTGCATGATTAAAATCATGATAGATAGAGAATAGAGTACATAAATTGTGTTTATCCATTTGGCCCATCAAAGTGTGATTAGATTATTTTCCTTTATGTCATTTCAATTCAGCAATTTACTTCATGCAAGATGCCTAGGTTGCTTTCGTTTCTTATCATAGTATAATGAGTATATTTCTTTCATTAAAAAATGGTTAGATGTAGTTGTTTGATGTAGTGTAGTTCTATACTTTCTAATTGTGCCATGGCTTTGAATCATTTGTAGCCCTAAGCCTAATTTCAGAAGTATGACAGACTTCACCTAGAAACCCTAGAAGTAGCACCCTTTTGTAAAGCTCATAAGAGGATGACATGAGTAGAATGCATCTACTGTGTATATAACACTGTAACCTCCAAGTTTGTACAAACCCTGGGTTGATAAAATAAAGTAGGGCAACATCTAGATGTTGCATTATTCTTGGTGCAATACCATGGCCCACCATGTTTTGGAGTCATTGTCAAGGAGCTGTCTAGTAGATGCTTTTATTTTGTTTTAGGATTATTTTTTGCTTTCCTTTTACATGTTTTTTCAAAAATATTGAAAAAAATACAAAAAAATATGATTTTCATGCCTTGTAGGAATAGGGATACTCAAGTAATTTTTTTACCTAAAACCCCCACATCACCACATAGTCACCCTTCACTCTTCTTCAATGGTTGTGAGGTTGAACACACCATATGTGAGCCTTCTGAAAATTTTGAAGAATATATTGGAGAATAAGAAGATATTCTTTCACTTGAGTAACTTGCTTCACCTATCTCCACCATGGCTGACATTGAAGCCCAAGAATCCTTTCTCGTTAGAGAGGAAGATGGGGAAAATAAGATGAAAAACATTAGCCCCTCAGCCCTTCCACACTTTCATGGACTTACCTCCGAATATCCTGACACATTGATGTTTGAATTTTTTGTTGTCTATAGGACCTATGACTATGCCTCAAATGATCAGAAGATGAAGCTATTCCCATCCACCCTTAAGGATGTAGCCTTGCACTAGTTCATGTGTTTATCTGGGAACAACATCACTACCTTAGAATAGATGCAAGAGGCCTTCAACAACACGTACAAAGACTATTGTAGGTCCAAGAAAACTAAGGATGAGATATTCAGGATGACCCTAGGACCTGATGAATCCTTAAAAGACTATGAAGAGAGGCTATAGTTAAACTATAAGAGAGTCAACTTTTCTCTTGATCCTCGATCACTTAAACTATTACTTATCCAAGGGATGAGAGAGGAGGTGATAGAAACCCTCAATATGTTATTAGGAGGAGGTATCTACCAACTGACTTATGAAACAATCAAATATGTCTTCAAAAACCAATCTAGGGCAGCTAGGAAGAAAGGAAAAGTTGGCCAAAGCACATCCAATACCCCTTCCCCTTGTACCTCCATCAAAAATGAGATTGGAAATATGTTGGATGAATTAAAGAGTGACATGTTGCACACGTTTTCTTGCAAATGGACACAATGCAGGTCTAAAGCAAGCAAGAGGAAGAAAAAATAGCCTTGGCTATATTTTTCCCCAGATGTACCAGAAAGCACCTTCGAAATGAATGTCCATTGAATGTCATAGAGGTTTTCTTAGTCTGTGAGGAGAATCATGCCACAAAAAAGTTCCCCTCCTTACCTGGACCTAAATATATATATCAAGGTGGGGAAGTAGGACCAGAGCAACTATGTTTCATCAACCAGAGAAGGCCTGAAGGCCCTAGGTCATATCATTAGGGTATGCAAGGTGCACCTTACTCTCACTATCACAATAATCATAATACACCCATGCAACCTTGGTACACCCCCACTCCTCCATCCTGGCATACACCTCCTACTTGGCCTTACAACCCTCCATATCATCCTCAGCCTATGAACCAACCATTTCAATAGTATGCTCCTCAAAAACCTCAGTGGAATAATCCATCCCAAGGGTGGAGGCCTCAACATAATCAACCACCTCCTCTAATGCCTCCATCCTAACCTAAACCTCATCTTACTCATCCTATTCCATCTAAGTTGTCGCAAATGATTACACAACCAAATCTAAACCTGAAGAACAGACAAGCACAACAGGTTTATAGTGGAGAGACATCCTAGCCAGCTTATGTTTTTGAGATACATGAGATTAATCTTAGTTCGAGAAGAGTAATCCCAGACAACCACCCTCCATATCCACCTATAGAGGTTAAGGAGTGAAAGGAAGAAGGTAACACTCAGATCCAACAACCTCCTTTTCCTAAGCACTTGATACATTCTAGTCAGCACACCCCATAGGAGACTAAAATTTTGGGAGAGTTGAAATTTTGTGTGTAAATATACTGCTTCTCCAGACCATTAAGGATGTCCTTATTTACAATAGGATCATCAAGGAAAATTTCTTCAAGAAACCTGGGAGAAAGAAGAAAGATACCCCCACCATCAATGTACTAGGAGAACTGTCTAACTTAAGGTTGGGAAGGGTGATATTTCCAAAGTACCTGGACCCTGGCAGTCCAATTATAGATGTGCAAATAGATGATGGCATAGTCCCCAATACTCTGATTGATCTAGGGGATTCCATCAATGTCATGACCAAGGAAACTATGTTGAAACTAAACCTCTAAGGGAATTTGAGGAAAACCACAATAGTTTTGTAACTTGCAAATCAATCCATAGTAACTCTGGAAGGAATTGTTGAGGATGTTATGGTTTCAATTGAATCTTGGGAGTATCCTACATATTTCCTCTTTCTACAACCAAAAACCAAGTTCAATGGATATCCTCTCATCTTAGCGAGACCTCGGTTAGCCACTGTAGATTCTTATATCAATTGTCAGGCATGAAACGTCACTATTAAAAATGGGCCCTTGTCTAAACAACTAGTATTATATCCTCCAGTCCAGCCTTCCATTGATCATGATCTACCTATATGGTTGGAGGATGAAGAATATGAGGTATATAACACTACCCCCATTTGTACCATAGATGTTGTTCTTAGCGGGGGACAACTTGATGAATACGAACTCATCAAGAATGCCATTCAAAACCATGCCCCCACTAACAATCCACTTGAAAACCTAGTCAAAGACTTTGAAAGTCAACCTTGGATGGAATTGCACTCAGTTTATTCAACCTTTGAACCCATAAGTGTTGTTTAGTTTGGCCCATCCATATCTTTGAAAATCAACTCAAACCTCTCAGATGAAGAATAAAAGCAGCTATGCCAGATTTTAAAAGAAAACATAGATGCATTTTCTTGGGATTATAAGGACATGAAAGGGGTGCATCCTTCAGTGCGCAGACATCATGTTTACATCAAAGAAGGATGCAAGCCTTTGTAACAACCCCAAAGAAGGATGAACCCATCTCTAAAGGACATAGTCAAGTAAGAGTTGCAAAAAATATTGGATGTTGGTTTCATTTATCCTATATCAGACAGTGAGTGAGTATCTCCTCTTCTCCTAGTCCCGAAGAAGAATGGAAAATGGAAAATTATTGTTGATTATTGGGAACTTAACAAAGCCACAAAGAAGGACCATTTCTCGTTGTCCTTTATATACCAAATACTGGATGGCCTTGTAGGAAAGAACTTATTTTCCTTCTTCGATGGGTTCAGTGGGTATAACCAGATCCAAATTAGCCATGAAGACCAAGATAAGACTAATTCCATCTACCCTTGGGGTACATTTGCTTATAGAGTCCTACCCTTTGGGTTGTACAATGCCCCAGCTACCTTCCAAAGAGGTGTCTTGAGAATTTTCTCTGAGATAGTCGATGACTCTGTTGAAATATACATGGATGATTTCACACCCTATGGGGATGAATTCCAGGAAGCTCGCTCCAATTTGGGAAAAGTGCTGAGAAGGTGCATTGAGATGCATCTCTCCCTGAGCCCATAAAAGTTTGAATTCCTGAAAATAGTAGGAGTTTTATTAGGACACTAATTCTCCCAAGCAGGAATATAGGTGGACCTGAGAAAAATCACTATTATCAAAAGAGTACCCGCTCCTCAAAATTAGAGAGATTTCACGAGCTTCTCAGGGTTAGCTGGATATTATAGAATATTCATCAAAGATTTTAGTAGGATGGTTTCACCACTATTTGGTTTATTGGCCAAAGATTATGAGTTTACCTGCTCTAGTATTTTCAAGAGGCTTTTGAGCTCATTAATGGAAAGTTAACTACTTCCCCCATTCTCTGAGGTCCAAATTGGACTTTTCCTTGCCACATCCACACAAGTGCATCCATCAAAGCTGTGGAGGAAACATTAGGGCAGTTAGAAGTCAAATTACCTTATGCTATCTATTTCATTAGTAAGAACTTGTCTAAGGCCGAACTCAATTATATTGTCACAGAGAAGGAGATGTTAGCCAATGTCCATGCTTTAAACAAATTTAGACATTTTCACTGGGTATTAGACCTTTGTGCACACTAACCATGCAGCCATCAAATATTTAATGAACAAACGAGATGTTAATTCTAGGATAATTATATGGTTGTTAATTTTATAGTAGTATGACCTAACCATTGTTGATAAACGTGGAAAGGAGAATATTGTTGCATATTTTTTATCTAGGTTAGCTTTATCTATAGGTGAAGAGGGAATGGTGGATGACCAGCTTCTATATGAACATCCCTTTGCTATATCAACACTCTCACCATGGTCTGCTAACATAGATAACTACTTGGTTGCTGTAAATTTCCCTCCTAATCTCGCATTCAAGGAGAAAAGCAAGATCATCAGAAAAAGTGCCCTTTTCACATGGATTGGGGGAAATATTTTCAAGCTAGGCCCTGACCAAATTCTCAGAAGATGTGTGAGGGAGGAAGAATTTTTTGATATCCTCTATGCATGTCACAATAGCCCTTGTGGAGGAAACTTTTTTGCAAAAAGAAATGCCTTGAAAGTTTTGTAGGTAGGGTATTATTGGACTACCCTTCACTAGGATTCTAGAAGATACACTAGCAGGTGCAACTAGTGCCAAAGGATGGGGAAACCTACACAAAAGGATGAGATGCCTTTGCACCGTCAGGTGGCTCTTGAGCCATTTAAAAAATGGGGCATGGACTTCATTAGACCTATTGATCCACCATCTGGACATAAATAATATATCATAGTCTACACTGAATACCTGACAAAGTGGGTTGAAACAAAAGCTGTGAAGGTAGCAACCAAGGAGAAAGTAGCAGAATTTCTGAGGGATGATGTGTTTTACAAGTGTGGGTACCCTAGAGAAGTATTCATTGATCAGGGAACACAATTCACTTCTCATCTCATTGAGAATATTCTGAGGAGGCACAAGATGCCTACCACCCTTAGGAAAATGTCCAAGTGGATGTGAACAACAGAGCCTTGGAGAGTATCCTCACCAAGGTTGTGAGCAGTAGTAGGAAAGATTGGGTGGATATATTGGTAGAACTACTTGGGCCTACAACACTACTTTATAAACAATAATACGATTCACTTCTTATGACCTAGTCTATGGCAAGAAAGCTCTTATTTTGGTTGAATTTTAATTTAAGACCTTAAGGATGGAAACTGAGTTAGAACTAGATATATAAAATGCCCAAAAATAGAGGTTTTTGCAATTAAATGGATTGGATGAGTTCAGGATGCAAGCACTCCTTCACATAGAGGTAATTTAGATGCAAAGGAATTTTTGGCATGACAAGAACATTAAGGAAAATAACTTTCAAGAAGGATATTGGGCGTTGTTGTATGACTCATGTTTTAAGGAATTCAAAGGAAAATTGATGACAAGATGGATCGTACCCTAAAAAGTGGACAAATGTTATGATAATGGAGTAGCTCATGTCAGAACCATAAATGAGGAAGGAATTCCCCTACTTGTCAATGGTTACAGGCTCAAGGTTTACAAGAAACCCCTCTCTAGGGAAGAATTTATAAATTCCATAAAGAGGGAGGTGCATGTCATGGGAAACTCAATAGTTTCCAGTGTCTCCTAGAAAAAAAAGAAAAAAAGAGAAAAAATAAAGAGGCATGGGTGAAAACCTCTCTGAGGCATGCTAGGCCAACTCCAGGGTTTAAAACCTCATTGAGATAGTCCTAGAGCAAGAAAGAAGAAAAAAAAAAGAATAAAAACAAAGAATAAAAGATCCTTGGGTGAAAATCTCTGTGAGGCACTCAAGGTAGGCCTCTGGGTTGAAAACCTCTATGGAGGCAGCCCACTTGTCTTCAAAAAAGAAAAAAGAGAAAAAAAATACCTATGCATTTATGTGTTTTTCTATTTTGTAGGTTAATCATTAGAGATGGTTTTTTGGATCCAGAGGAGCAATTTCTATTCCTTATTTCTTCTTCTCTGCTTGCACATTCCATAAGTCACTCCATCATGCATTCCTTCATCCATTTCACCCATCAAATAGGCAAAAAATTCATTTTTTCCCCTAAATTGTAATTGCTACAGGAAAATAAGGCAGCTATAGGATTCTTGTAGCACTACAGGAAACTCTTGTAAATGCTACAGGAAACTCAGTTTTGAAGAAAAAATATTTCCTAAAGGTTTTTGAACTTCATAAAGGGTATGATAATTCATGTTGTTCCTATACCTACCATTCCCAAACCCCTATTTCACTCCATGCACAAGGCTTCCCTATATAAACCCTATGTTTTACCTTTGCAGCTAAATCATTGGAAACATGGCATAGGAACCCTTTCACTTGCATATCCTCCACTCCATTCATGCCATGACTTCCTCCATAGACTCCATAAATAATATCCCTCCATTAATGAGCAAACTGAAGAAAGAAGAGGCAAGTAACATACTGCTACATGTATCAAAAAAATTTCTATAGCAAATGTGTGTGTGGCACAGTAAGGACAAAAGATGAAGGAAATATGATGTAGATGACTCCAGGAGACCACAAACAGATTCCAGAGGGACAAGCACACCAACCATTTCATCTTAATTTCTCCAAGCAGTACCCTCAAAAAGAAAAGAAAAAAACAATAAAATGGTCAGCATCTCACTTAGAAAAGACAAGCAGCTCACTCAGAAAAAGTTGCTCACTTAGAAAACAAATAAAAAAAATGAAGACACAAAAAATAAAAAAACTAAGGATGCCACCACAAACTCTAACTCCATGCACCAGCTCCTTCAACACCTCACCAACACCAGGTAAGCTCAGGTATGGCCTATCACCTCTCGTTGTGCATCTATAATGGCCAAAATAGTTGAATGTCGAGTTTTAGAAATTTAAAAGGAAGAAAGGTGGCCAGTTAACTTGGCCACCTTCGTAAAGTGAAACTGGAGGAAAATTGAAAGTTCATGCCACCTTGGAAAGTCAAATCAAGTCAAGTAAGAGAGGATGGGTATGAAGGGAAGTGATCACAAGGTCAACAATTATTAATTGAAGTGGGGGGCAACGGTCTCAAAGAGGAAACTCGTGTTAAGTACGAGTCACCACAACACTCCAAATTTAGTTAAAAATCCAATAAAGGTAATATTTGTCTCATTTTCACCATTTCATTGAGCATTTTTAAGAGTAGCAAGAGTAGGAGAGCAATGGGAGCCATTGGAAGAGAAACATCAAGGTTTGGGGTTGCATGCACCATTGTGCTACATGAAACAGAGTTTTGCTACAATCAACTTCAAAAGAATACCACCAAGGGCTTAGAGGGAAACACAAAGTCACCTATGGGTGAATTGGATTCCCAAAGCCTCCATATCTCAAACCAAAATACCAAAGGACCAAGGTAAGTGGATTGACATCCTCTAGCACTGAAATTTCTCCATACAATTCGCACTCAGCAAAAGTAAATTTGAGAGTTAAAGGGTCAAAGAATTTTCTTGCATTTTGTTTCAAGGCCTCCATCTCCAAGAAATACCTCTAAAATCTCTCACCACTTTCATCGCACAATATTAAAATGGGAGGGGGATTCAACATTAATATAATTAGACATCACGCTCATGTTATGGAAATCTTCCGAAATCACTAGTGGCTAGGGTTCTTTAAGCTATTGTAAGGTTATGATGATGAGATATCTAAATAATTTGTAGTGGCTCTGCAGTCACATTCAGAAGAGAGAGCCACCACTGTGATTAGAGGCTTAGCCATCACACTATCTCCTGAACTCATAAGCAAAGTTATAACCTTTCCCTTAAGAGTCAAATGGGTTAAGGAAAGAATTCCTACCACTGCAGCCAAAAATAATTTCTTTCTACCAGGAGAAGAGTATATTGAAGAAAAAAACGGAGTGAGGAGAGAGAGCCTTCCATACCCCTGGGATGAAGTTTCCTTCCACATCATGAAGTTTATTTCTTACGAAGGCAAATTGAGTGTGGTATATGGGCAACATTTCATATTGTTAAATGAACTTAGGTTTCAAGGAGAGCTCCCACTTGAACAGAGATTAAGTGGCCCTAACTTCCTCCTAAAGTCCATCATTAACATGAGCCATAAAGTGAGGCAAAGGAAATATCATCACTTGGCCCATCATGGCCTAATAAAACTAATTGTAAATGATGCTTTGAGAAGGTTGAACCTACCTGTATCCTAGTCTTCTTTCATAGACATGGATAGGGAAGCATTTATAACTACCGAAATAGGGAAAACCTCTTCTTCTAGCCTTAGAAAAATAGAAGAAGAAGAAGAGGAAGAGGTAGAAGAGGAGGGAGAAGAGGAGGTAGAAGAAGAAGAGGCAAAAAACAAAGAAGAAAAATAAGAGATAGAAATTGAGACAAAAAACATATAGACAACAAAAAGAGAGCAAGAAGAAGATGAGGGAAAGGAGGAAGAAGAGATTGAGGAAAAAGTAGATGTGGACCCTATCTTGGGCAATGAAACCTCCCCTCAAGACACGAGCATGTCACATAACATCACAGATCAAGAGGTAGCTTCCACCCTAACTACTTTGAGCACACCCACCAAAACAAAAAGAAAGAGGTAGACACCTATGTACTTTAGAACTCGGAAGAGACAAAGGGCGAGACAGGGAAAACCACCAACTCCCACCAAGAGCCATATCACAATTGAAGAATCACCAAAGAAGGAGGAAGAAATCATATTAAAGGAAGGAAAGGTGCAAGAAGTCACTTCACCTATAAGGACCCCTATAACATATATCATAAGACATTTAGCTAGATTGGAAGCCCATACACCTCATGCAACCTACACAGACCCTTCAAGTAGTGAAAATAGTGAAAAACAAGGAAAAGAGGGTCTTTAGCAAGAAAAACAGATTTTTCTACAGGAAACTCTATCTTTGCTACAAGAAATTCTAACAAACACAGATTTGGAGAAAAAGACCATGGTTGAAGAGGAAAAGACAACCACAGAGGGGAAAGAGGTCAAGGAAGCTAATGGCAAGACACAAGAGGGAAAAAATGATGAAAAATAGGGAGGAAAAGATGATAAATAAGAGGCTACCTCACCAAAATAAATCCCCAAAGATGTTACAATAGTTCCAAACCCTATCCCTCAACCCAATATCAGCTCTTACTACACATACATTGAGGGGGGTAGATTAATTCCTCAAAATTTCACAATTCCTTTGTTTTATCAGTTGGAGGAAGAGAGGGCACACACTCATCATTGGATGAAGCTTGCCACATCTAAAGGAGTGTATGACATAGGAGTCATGGAAGGAAAAGTAGCTGAGTTGGGGGAGGATTTATCTGATGTGAGGCTTAGAAAGTCAGTTTTGAAGGAGCAGCTTCAGAAGGTGCATGCTGAGAATGTAGCACTACAAGAGCAGCTTCTACAAAAGGGTAAACAAGTGGTCACCATGGAAAATTTGTGCATGGAGACCATTCAACATAGATATCCTTCATATTCATATGCATTTGACCTCAAGGAGTAGTGGGTCCTCTTTCAAATTAAAACTTTAGCCTCCCATGGATCTTGACCTTTCCAAAACTGTAGATAGTTCATTGATTTTTGCAATCAAGAAAGCATGGTTGACAAGGTGAAAATGAGAGATTTTTATAAGCATAACCTTGTGTTAACAGATTTAAATATTTGGGACACCAATCCTAGGATGGGGGATATGAAATTAATGGATTTGGCATCATGGGTGGTTAATGAGGAGACAAGAGCACAAGAGATGAGGAGGGTAACGAGAAAATAAAACAAAGAACCCTTACACATTAGGGAAGAATTGTTCATCCCTAGAGGAGTCATCAATAACCATCCGAAAATTGAAAAGGATCCTAAACTTGCTGAAAGATACCTCGATTCACAAGCTCAAACACTGACCCACTTTGATGATGTTTCTAGGTTGTTGGGAGTTGAGTGCATAATGGCTAGCCAAAGAATATGAAACATCCTCCCTCACATCCTTAGAAACATGGAGTAACACACACCAGAAAGATTGAGGGGTGCCTTGGAGAGAGAAACATTGTACAAGAGGGCCATGCATGCCAAAAAGATTCAATGGCTTGGCTTGAAGCTTAGTCCACCCTTGTTGTTGGGGTTGAGTGATGGAAAGGACCAACTTGAGCATAACAGAGAATGGGAGGAATCAGAAAATAATTATCGGTTTTACCCTCTTGAAGGGACTCCCACACTTCTTCCTTGGGAAGTCAGAGGGTCCACCAAATCCTTAAAGGAAATTCAGAAGGAGGATTAGGTACTTAGAGGATGAGCAACCATTTAGTAGGGGGGTGATGATGAGCTCCATCATTAGGTACATTTGGAGGGGTTTATGGTCACCTTTTTGGCTTATTAAGTCTCTTTTTTTTGCATTTTAATTATATTGTGGTCTTATGATGCTAGTGTAGTTGGTGATTGAGGTTTAACATACTTCAAGTACCTAACATGAGTTAAATGCAGGAAAATCGTAAATATATTGCATTTTGTGGAGATTTTTTCATTAAGACTCAGAATAGACAACAAGGAGATATTCTAATGGGTTTTCCACCCTCATTAACTCCCAAGGGCAGCTAAGGGATCCTCAAGATTTCCTCCAACAACTCGAAATCAAAGGCAACAAAGCAAACTCAAGATTAAATGCACTTCAACCATACTTCACTTGCAGTCAAGTGGAATTGTCACCTATTTTCTAGGGAGTTGTTGGTACCTACCCTTTAGGTTAAATAAAGTTGAGCAAGAGCTCATTAGGATTCAAACTTTGGAGAAATACATTAGGCTCTTTGATCTTGTAATCAATTTTTTAAAAAATTACATTGATGTAATGAGACTATCTTTTGAAATGAAATGAGTATTCAGACTTTGCTCTATTGATATAGTTTTAGAGAGCTAGGCTTATGGGCTAGGGCCCAATCCATGTACCTGCCTCTCTTTTTTAATCATTCTTTACTTTCATGTCATTTATCTAGTTTTGCTTATGAATATTTAGCTAGTTTTTTTGTATTTTAATTTACTATTTTTAGTTTTCTTCCATTTATCTTTTCCTGTAGATTTAGCTTACTTGCATGTTGATGGAATAGGTTATAACCTCATAAAGTTGTGAGTCAAGCCTCCCCCTCTAATATATGTCAATAGAGATTGAGGACGGTAGACCTTCCCCACAAACAAAAAATTATTCTTACTTTATGATTTCTTCGAATGGATAATATTAGTTGTTGTGATCCCATGGATATGTTTAGAATGTTGTGTTAGATCTTTGTTTGTGAATTAGAGAAGATTTTCTTTAAAAATTCAAGTCATCTTTTCCATTGTCTTTATCATGAATTTGTCCATTTCGATTGCATGAATATGTATTTTTCTTGCAGGTATAGGTGGCACAACCAAGGATAACTTTACCAACACCTTCAACTTCATCTCTCACCCTTCATCAACCCTCTATTCATCAAAATCACCATTAGCCCTATTTTCGGATTTTCCATCCCTACACCGTGAGAAAACCCTAGGGGTGCAAGACAGCCCTCCAAGAGGTTCTGAGCTTGGACAAGGGGTGGGCCACCTTCCACCCATCGTAATCCACCTTCACTGCACCTTCACTACCCTTTTTACAACTATTTTTTCCTCAGATTTCCCTCGACCTGTTTCCTATAAAAATTTAAGACTTTTTTGTGGCACTATAGGAAAATTGTAGCAACACTTGAAATACCACTAGTGGGCACCTCCTTAAGCCCATAAAACACCATCCACATCCTATAAACCTGAAAAAAATCACTCATACACCTCCAGACTTGCCCCCATGTGTTCAATCCTCCCATGAGCCACCTTAGCACTCTGTTCTCCTAACTGCAAAACTACACATTTTCAATCATAGTTAGGTCATGAGTAGCTGCATGATTAAAATCATAATAGATATAGCATAGAGTAAGTAAAGTGTGTTTAGCCATTTGTCCCAACAAAGTGTGATTATATTATTTTCCTTTATGCCATTTCGATTCAACAATTTACTTCATGAAATATGCCTAGGTTGCTTTCATTTATTATCATAGTCTAATGAGTAGATTTATTTAATTACATAATAGTTAGATGTACTTGTTTGTTGTAGTATAGTTCTGTACTTGCTAATGGTGCCATGGATTTGAATCGTTTGTAGCCCTAGGCCTAATTTAAGAAGTGTGACAGACTTCATCTTAAAACCCCAGAATTATCACCCTTTCATAAAGCTCAGAAGAGGATGACATGAGTAGAATGTGTTTTCTATGTATATAACATTAATGTCACCTCCAAGTTTGTAAGAACCCCGAGTTGATAAAGAAAAGTAGAAAAACCTCTAGGATTTGCAGCATTCCTGGTGCAATACCAGGGCTTACCACATATTATGGCATACATCCCTAAGGGGTACTGAAATAATTAGAAAGAAATGCTTTAAATTGTTTGTTGATTAGTAAGAGGAAGAAAGAGAGCATTCAAGTTGTCAAATGCTAGTCCTTGTCTAAAGCAAAAGAAACTAGAATTTTGGATTTCAAATACATTCACTTCTTTGGCAAAGTTCTAGCTACAAAAACTCCATGGAATATTATTTCCAAATAGGGACTATGGAGGCAGGGGATATACCAAACGCACATTGAACACCTTAACTTGGAATAATGAGATAGGGAGGAAAACAAAACTATCCAAAATGGGTATATAGTTTGGAAGTCACTGGCACTGACTTTCACTTTTGTAGGTGTATCGTTAGTATGGGGAGTTGGAAAAGGGGATCAAATCAAAATAGGAGCTAATCCATAGGATTTATGTGGAGAATCCTACAAATTACCATTTAATTTGATTTCTATGTTGCAACGTCAAGGAATTCATACCCGGGGTTAGGGAGCCGATGCAATATCTACCTCATTTTGGCAGCAAAGATGGAAGAAAGGAAAGGATTTTGGTTTGAAAAAGAGGGAAATGCACCACTTGAAGGTATTTTTGGATCAACATAAGAATATTCATATCAAAATAAGAAAGAAGGATGTTATGTTGTACTCAAGGAACCCTTCCCTTATGGGATATACTCCTATATTAGTGTACAAAGAAAATTTTGTAGATACAACCTAGGAAGAGGAGGCCTGGAGGTGAAATATTCCATGGAAATCTTATGCTCCTCTAAATTCAAATTTTTGTATGTTATTAGCTAGTTAAATAAAAATTTCAGAAAGAATGGTCTATGGTGGCATACACTACATAAGAAAGAAAGGGAACCAATTGATCACTTATTAACAATTCCACATATGCAGGTAAGGTATGGGAAGAGATGAAGTTTTAAAATTTCCAACTAGGGAAAAACTCCACCTTGGACATCTCATATGATGGAGATGATATTTTTTTTGGATTCCTCTCTCCGAGAGGTGCAATATTGATCTAAATATCATCTTGTTTGGATGAGCATAAGTGATATTTTGAATTTAATTCTCACACTATGAAAATTGTCAAGGTCGGCCAGAAGTCTAATGTAGGCTCATAAGTCCCAATAAATGTGTCTCCTCTCTAAAAAAATTGTATAAATATGAGAGAACTCTTCATCATTTTGAAGATCATCACTCATCACATTCTCTCTCCTCATTGGTTCGTACAAGGAGCAACTTATATCTTCTTCACATGTGTGACGAGGGTAACTGATCATTTTTTAAATCACAGATATGTTTTCAGGCTAAATTGCAGATCATTGACCAACGTTGACCAAGGGTCAACTTCACTCTTTTTGCTGTGTTTTTTAGGCAATAATTTTGATCTTTCTAGGCAGCATCTTCTCGCACGGAAATTGAGAAAATTTGAGCAGGTTGACATGTGTTGACCACAACAGCTTTGATCGTAGTGTTGAATTTCTGTTGAGTCTATTTGACTATGATTTTTGTATCTGTTTTGGGTTGTCTTGGTTTATCCTTGTAGGCCTCATTCACTGGTTTTGACTTGGCTGATTTGGAGGAATATTCTTTCTAGTTTGACTAGCGCTGAATTTCTTGTTACGGCATCCTGTTGACTTCAGTTTCACTGGACTATTTTGGCAGTGATTGGGCAAGTGTATTTTGTATATTGTAGTCTCTCTCTACTAAACTTTTGAAGAATAATAAGAATATTTGATCAAAGTTTTTTCCCACATTGGGGTTTTTCCCTGACATCCACAAAATATTGTGTCCTCTTGTCTTGGCTTTTCTTCTGCTTATTGTTTATGTTCTATCAAAATTTACTATCAATATTATTGTGATTGATAATCTGTAAATTGATATTGGGATGATAAGATAAATTGAAGTAAATTTATCTAAATCATAGGGGATACCATTTTTATCTAAAATTAACATTGTATCAGATCTGAGGTGAAGATAATGTACTAGTAAGAGTGAGAAAATAAATCACTGAGATTTGTTGGACAAGGACAAGGGTCAATGGCTTCCACATATTTCTTCAAATCTGATGAAAATCTCAATGATAAGTCT
The DNA here is from genome assembly GCA_034641835.2 of Pinus albicaulis. Taxonomy (NCBI): domain Eukaryota; kingdom Viridiplantae; phylum Streptophyta; class Pinopsida; order Pinales; family Pinaceae; genus Pinus; species Pinus albicaulis. The sequence goes on along the minus strand of CM076579.1, from coordinate 547,026,638 downwards.
AATTATCATGCACATAATATGTCCTTGGACTTGACTTTGGAAGAGCATGATGCTATGGAATTTGCGTCAAGAAAGATTTTTGAGCCTCCTTAAAATGCACCGGCTTCCACTAAGACGATGTACAAGAAAGGTGAAAACAAAGATAAGAAGATAATCAGGGATTCTATTCACAAACATTTAGTTTCTTACATCTTCAAGTTGGGCACATCTATGGAGATGTATGACAAGTTGGTTAGCATCATCACGGATAGCAATGCAAATCAAATTATCTTTATCAAAAACAATCTAAAGAACATTAATATGGATAAAGGGGAATCCATCCAATTTTTACTTCATGAGTATTACCGAAATTAAAAATCATCTTCTATCTATAGGAGAGGTTATTGATGATTGGGATCTCACTCTTATTTCCCTCGTAGGTCTTCCCCGATAATGGTATGTATTCAATACCACTATCCTCAACAATGATAAGATTCTAGATTTTTATGAATTATTGACTCGATGCACTCAAGAAAAGACAAGGGTGATGGAAAGAGACATGCCTTCAAATGTAAATAATCCTACTGCATTTTCCATTCGTGCAAAAATAAAGAACAATGTTGGTCCAAGAAATCAAGGACAAGGAAGACTGGGATTCAAATAAGGAAGAAAGGGTAGATGTTTCAATTGTAATAAGTTTGGCCACTATGCTAGATAGTGTCCAAACAAAAGGGATACACCAAGATATGATGATTACAACAACAAAAATTTCAATGGAAATGGAAATCAAAGGAATAACAATTTCAATAACAAAAGAAATAGAGATGCTCTAGTTGCAAAATATGGACATATTTAACCCTCCAAGAGATCAACAAACTCGAAGTATGCTGAATCTAATGTTGTATATAACAATAAAAAATATATATTCTTATATCTGCTCTCTCTTCTACCTCTCCTCCCAACACCTTGGATAATTGGTTGATTGATAGTGGTGCCTCAAGGAATTTCACTGGATACAAAGAGGCCCTCTCACATTTGATTGAAAAGGAAACCTATTTGGAAATCGTACTTGGAGATAATGCGACCTATCCTGTGAAAGGGACAGGGTCTGTTACTCTTCATTTAAATCAAGGTCAAATCATTCATATACAAGATGTATTATATGTATCTCACTTGAAGAATAATTTGGTATCTATTTCAACAATGGAAGAAAAAAGGATTCAAGGTGCCATTCATTAATGGAAAAGTACATGTTTGGAAAATGAATTTCAAAGAAGCATATACTCTTGGAATCAAGGTTCATAATCTTTATCAGGTTGGAGGAAGTCTGTTGGGAGCCATGACATGCAACACTACTCTTCAATCTGAATTATGGCACCGAAGGTCTTCTCACCTTCATTATAAAGCTCTTCCCGAATCTAGGAAGATGGTCACAGGTATGCCAGATTTCAAAGTTGACCATGAAGGTGTTTTTTTGGGTTATGTTGAAGGAAAACACACAAGGGGACCATTCCCCTCAAGAGATAGTAATACAACCGGCATTATTCAATTGATTCATTCTGATTTATCTAGTATGTTTCCCATAACATCCTTGTGAGGATATTTTTACTATGCCATTTTTGTGGATGACTTCTCTCACAAAACATGGATATACTTCTTGAAGAAAAAGGACAAAGTATTAAAGTGGTTCCTCTCTTTCAAATCCTTGGTTGAAAATCAAATAGGGAATAAGATCAAAGTATTGAGGATAGATAATGGAACCGAATATGAGTCAAATGAGTTCAATGAATATTGTAGGTAAGTCAACATGAAGAGGGAGACCACCACTACTTATACTCCTAAACAAAATGGAGTTGCCAAAAGAAAGAACCAAACCATTATGAAGCTACTCGTGCCATGCTTCATGACAAAGGCCTACCGAATTTCCTATGGGGAGAAGTTTCCAACACTGCCCTGTATGTTCAAAATATATGCCCACATCAAGCATTGGACTCCAAGACCCCCAAAGAAGTTTTCAACGATAAGAAACCTGATGTTTCTCACTTTATAATTTTTGGAAGTCTTGTAAATTTTCATGTGCCGAAAGAAAAGAGAAACAAGTTGGATGTTTTTGGAAAGAAGGGAACATTTTTGGGCTACGTTGAAACTTCAAAGGTGTATGGAATTTATGTGTCTGGTCAGAGGGAAGTAGAGATAAGTCATGATGTCACCTTCGATGAAGATTATGCCCTTGGGAAATTTACATATCTTCCTATTTCAAAGGAATACAAAGATGAAAATTCAGGAAAGAAGGAAGAACCGAAGGATGAACCAATGTCAACTGTTGAAGGTCCGATGGATCCCATTGATCCACCTCCTAAAGAGCCCTCTTGTTCAAAAATAGGACCTTCATGGCTTAGATATACTATCTAAGATGTTGCGAGACATATTGCACCAAGGGGGACATTTCGTGAAAGTAGGAAGTCGAATAGGTACCAAGGGTACTTAGTAGCCATGAATACCATTGTTCAATCTGAGCCTAGAATGTTCAAACAAGACGTGAAGCACCAAGCTTGGAAGGACACAATGAATGAAGAATATGAGTCGATCATTAAGAATTATGTCTGGGATGTGGTCCCTAGACCAAAGGTTAAGTATTTTTTCACCTCTAAATGGCTTTACAAAATCAAACATGGAGCTGATGGGAGTGCTAAAAAGTTCAAGGTCAGGTTCGTTGTCGGGGGCTTCTTGTAAAAGGGAGGTATAGACTATGATGAGATGTTTGCATTAGTTGCATGATATACCACCATGCATTCTATTATTTCTCCTTCTACCTCAAAAGGACGGAATTTTCATCAAATGGATGTCAAGACTGCTTTCTTGCATGGATCGCTTAAGGAGGAAGTCTATGTGGAGCAACATGTGGGGTCAAAGTTGAAGGTAGAGATACACATGTATGTAGGTTGAGTAAAACCATCTATGGGTTGAAGCAAGCCCTTAGGTCTTGGTATGAGAGGATCGATAGCTATCTAATGAAGATGGGATTTACAAGAAGTGAAGTTGATATGAACCTTTACTTTAAGGTTGATAATGACAAACCTCTCATTTTGGTGATCTATGTGTATGATATTTTTCTCATAGCTGTTGATCCTCTCATTCATTAATGTAAGAGGGAGTTGGCTTCTGAATTTGAGATGAAAGACCTAGGACTGATGCAATACTTCCTAGGCTTGGAGGTCTGGAAAAATCCAGGTGATATTCTCCTTTATCAAGGAAAATATATTGTGAAGTTGCTTGAAATATTTGGGATGGTGGACTGCAAGTTCGTGACTACTCCGATGGAACTCAACTTTAAGAAGCTATGTGGAAGTGTTGTCGGGCCCAATTTGGGAAATCCTTCCGAGTATCATCAACTCATGGGGGGCCTGATTTTCTTGGTGACTCTCATCCAAACATATGCTTTGCAGTGAATACATTGAGTCCATTTATTGTTGAGCCTCATCACATACACTGAATTGTTGCCAAGAATCTTTTCAGATATCATCGGGGAAAATCAACTATGGATTTAGATACACTAATAGGAATTTGAGGCTCCTTGGATATACTGATGTTCACTAGGCTAGAAGTGTGGTGGATCGTAAGAGAACATCTAGATGTTGCTTCTCTCTAGGTTCTGCTTCGATTTCCTGGATGAGCAGGAAGCAGAATTCGGGCTTTAAGCACCAATAAGGTTGAATACATTGCAGCAAGTATCGCTTGTTGTGAAGTTGTTTGGTTGAGGAATATCTTTAGTGATTTTTTTGGGCATGTGATAGATACCACCTTGATCTACTGTGACAACCAATGTGTGATTTGACTTTCAGAGAATCTCATGCTCCACGACCGCTCCAATCATATTGATAGCAGTTACCACTTTATTGGATATGGTACAACGGGGAGTAGTAAGGATTCATCACATTGGGACTGATGAGAAGGTCACAAATATTCTCACAAATCCCCTGGGGAAGGTAAAATTATTAACCTTCTGTGAGAGACTTGGAGTCGTGGAGAGACCCTCTTATGAGGGCCCTGCTTGAGTTGGACATTGAGCTTTGGGAGCTCCAGGGAGCTTGTGAGTACTTCTTGGAGCTATAAGAGACCATAGGCTGAGGTTCACCTTTCCCCAGTGGTGTTATGTGTATAGGGTGAATGGTTCAACTTCCCCTGTGATACCCCCATTGTTGGTTTATATATGAGTAGGTTCACCCTCTCTTGTTGATTCCCTTTGTTAGTATGAATCTTAATCGCAAGTGTACGAAAAAGGCTCACTTTAGTCGCGCATAGCAAACAACCCTAACAGCAAAGATGGCTACCAATATCTTTAGATCTGTAATTAGTTGACCAAGATAAATGCTGAAAAATCAAGATCTATGCATTAAAAGACATTAAGCAGTAAATAAAAGCAAGAGTTTCTCCATGCATCCAGTAAACAAGACAAGATTGTTTTAAAGAATTTTTTGTATTTATGACACCTAGGAGGAGAACATAAAAGGATGTTACCAGTCCTCCTCAATGGGATGGGTTCTTGTAAGTCCTCAACACTTCAGATCTAAAATCCCTCTCCCTTGATGGTGTAGAAAACCCAGACAAAAATGTAACTCAAAGGGAGCTCACAAGAAAAATGGTAGCGAAATATGAAAATGATGGTGGATCAAAGTCAAACCAAAATTATAGATCTAGAGTGATCTTTAGGCAACAAAAGGTAGTGAGTGAATGGAAAAAACCTTCTATTTATAGTAAAATATTGAGTTAGTCTAGATATTGGTGCATAATTAAAATATTATTAACCAATTCTAGATCCAACTTTTATGGAATATTTTATTATATTTGTTGGAGGGAAAAAGGATTTGACTTGGGTCAAATCCCTTTATTTGTAAATGATAAATAAATAAATGATTTATTTATTATTTTAAGGATGTGGTTGAGTAATAATCAAATAAATAATGATTTATTTAATTATTTATGAGTGATTTAGTCAAATTTAACAAGGAATATTATTTAACTAAAGTTTAAATAATTATTCCCAGAAAATAATAAAATAAATAATAATTTATATAATTAATTTTCCTGTTTTGGGTTAAATATGACCAGGAATATTTATTAAACTGTTGTTTAACTAATTATTCCTTGAGGAAAATCATACAAATGTGGATTTATTTAATATTTCCTCATGGGGTTCCCTGTTTAGACCATAAACAACTTAATAAAGGTGGTTTACTAAGTTATTTTTCATAGTGAAAGCAATTTTACTTAGGGTAAAATTGGTCTTACATGGTGTACTTAGGTCCATCTAATAGTAACAAGTTAGATGACGAAAAAATGGTGTAACAAATTTCCCCCCAGCGTACGAGTGTTAGGAGTTAATCGTATGACCGAAGTACGTTGTAAGAACTCAATCACTAAACACAGAAGGGGAAGTCAGAGAGAGAAAAATATAAGGTATACCAAAGCGCTAGAGGATTATACCCTGAGGAGGCGAGACTTACAGGTGTGACAGGTCTCTTTTATGAGTGAGTACCTGTGCTATAGACGGCGGGGGAGGCATACATATGCCCACCGACGCAAAGTACAAAGGATAATGCATCCAATAAATAAGATACTGAACAATATAGTACATGCTGGCATAAACATGAGCCAGGTAAAAACATGATAATGAATCCCACATACATACTATGCCTGGGATAACAACTAGGACTTATACAATAATATCTGAGTACATGAGATATAAGTACAACCAATATTCCCTTGTAAACAAGAAAGGGATCTGAAAATATGACTTGATACATGCAAACTAAAAGGCGCTACAAGCGACTGAGGCCGACATCATCAAATCCACGGAGCTGCATCGAAGGTTGTACTGAAGAGGTCATTTGGGCATGTGGGGGGATACCTGAAGGTCTGCCCCCTCATGAGGTCTGAAAAAATCTCACACACACCCGAGAATCACCGATATCATCTGCTTCATCACTGAACCATCAACTATACAGATATCGAACATGCTATAAATAGTTGGGGCTGAGAAAAAATCAAGTCAAAGGGAAATAAGGACTCCCTTTTCCTGATCTGAGGTGCAGAACAAGAGTGGAATATGGAACTAAGGTACACCGCCCTCTAGATCTATCTTTTGGAATTAATGATCTGATGTCAACAGAAGGAGGTCCGCCATAGGTGAGGCAATAAGGGATACTCAACTAAGGCACGAGAGAAAATAGTAGAGAAACTGACAGACTGAAACCAGGGATTATGATGAAATAGAGGGTACTGAGTAGCGGACGGACGACTTCCCTTGTTAGAGCATAAAGGGCATGGATGCCCTGGAAATGACTGACACAATATCAAATGGGATAGGGGACAGTAGGACTAGAGGTCATAAGCTGCAACATGAGAGAGGAACCAATCAATGGAGAATGGAGGAATATAGCGGGATACAAAGGGACTCACGATAGACTCTATGGATGCGATGATGACTCAACTTGGATGCTCTAAAAAAGGGCGACTCGATGATGCTGCCACATACAAAAGGTCCAATGGGGACCAGAAAAACATGAGTACAAGATGGTTACTCATGATGAAAATCAACATGAGCATGGACAAGTATGGAGGCAAAGTGGTTCCCCACGTACAAGTGTTGCAAGTGAATAAATTCGATTTTGAGGAGTGGTTAAGTGACCCTTCTTGGACAGAATGTGTCTTGGTGAAGTATCAAATCATGAAAAACTAACATATACCCATTTGAGGGCTCGGTGAGAGCTTTCCAACAGTATAGACGATTTTTCAAATTGAGCTACGGTTTGGCCGCAATAGGCGAAAGAAAAATCAAGGGTTTCTCTTTTAATAAGGAATTTACCCTCCAAATTGACTCATTTGCAAGTGGAGCTGTGGTGAATGTAGAGAGGAGAGAAGGCCCTAAATCTTGTCGTGATCGTAGCAGACAAACCGACCGTTGGAATTGAGATCCGTTAGTTGCAGGTAAGAGGCCTAACCCTACTCTTTCATTTCAGTGGATTGAAAATTCAGTTTAGGTTCCTAGAGCTCAGGAAGAGACCCCCGATCCTCTTCACGGCTGGGTCGCACTTTTTGGGGTAAAAAATGTGACTTGGAAGTAGGTTTTGGGCAGAAAACTGCAACTTGTCCCAAGATTAGGCCTGAAAAGTGTGACCTAACAGAGAGGGGTTTTTTTGTGTTGTTTATTGGCTGAGAACTGGGTTTTGATGTTTGGATACAGTCTTTCCTATCTGTACACTGACAAACATGATGGTTTTGTGTAGATATGGTAGAATTATGGATCAACTGGAGAGAGAGAGACCTGGACACATTACGGTCAGAGATCCGAGAGGATCAGGGTGTCCACAGTGCATTGGCCAGGTTTGGGGTTCTAAATTTTTTGGAGAACCCTCTGAGGAGAGACGGAGAGCCCTTTTTGGCCCGGATTATAAGTTATTGGGATTCAGACCATGAGTTATTTATATTGCAGGGGCACTAGATCGAGTTGACGGTCTAGGATATATATTTTCTGACTGGTCTCCTACCACTTGGGATGGTAGGGAATACTCAGCCAGTGTTACCACGAGGGTGGAAAATCATGGAGTTTGTAGAGCACCATTGTTGACCAGGTCTCCATGTCAAAGGGACATGGATACCCATAGGATATCTAGATAGGTTAGAGACCTGTGTTGTGGCCACAGCAGTGCTGCAGATCCTGGGCAACCAAGCACTCCACCACATCACTAGAGGGCAGATGATGCTTGTGGAGAGTGTGTTGAGTGGGACCTACTATGGGTGGGCCTAGATGATGGTGTCGTCGTTGAAACGATAGTTGTCACTATGTAAGCCGCAAGTGAACCATGACTGTGCTTATGGTACAGTATTGTGCTCTCTCTTCTTTGAGAAGATCCTGACACTTCGACCTCACATACAGCTCTAGGATGGGGGCTCGAGGGAGCCCAGGATTCACCGGTGGGGGAAACTACTGTGCAAAGGAGGAGGTGGGGCAGTCGGACGGGTGTTTTGACTCGAGTTCTTTGCTCATTGGGATCAGATGCCATTGTACATATACAACTATCCATATAGTGGGATGAGTTATCATGGGGACCCATATTTTCCACTACCGCCTAGTCGAGTATGGGGGCCTGATGGTAAGTGAAAAATTACTAATATTTTATGTGCATTGTAAAGTTTCAGAATATTGTATATGGTACTAATTCTTCAACTTTCGGTATGCAGATAGAGCACCAGTAAAACCGGCCGGGTATATGGGACAGCCTACAGTATCAGGAACTGCCAGACCTAGTGGATTAATAGTGCCACAAAATGAGGATTCAGTAGCTCTCCTAGAGGACATCCATCATAGATGTGAGAGGCTTATGACCAGTGTTTCAGAGTGCAACTGGCAAGACTTGGACGACCAGTACATAGATCCATGTATTGGTCTACCCTCGCAGTGGCAAACGGTCATGCGGCGCATGGCGATGGCCGGGCAGGGGATGCGTGATCTACGAGCTGCATGAGCAAATCCATTGGCTTGATATCCTCCAGATAGTGATTAGTGTGTAGGGACATGTGGTGCCCCCAGTTTTGAGTTTTTGTAACATGTTATGGGAATGTCATATGTATCAGTGTTGATGGACTCTAAAACATGTTATATGATGCATATTATGGATATGCATCGTTTTGATGGTTTTATGTTATTGTCTTGTGTTAAATGCATGTGATAAATGCCAATCTAGAATATTTTTTGCAATGCTATCTACATAGTGATTTTGTGCTCTAGGTACATGACTGAATGTAATGATTTCAAATTTACGCATCAAAAGCTTCACTCGTAGATATCTTCTAAAAAGGATAGGATTATGCACGCGATATACACCATTCAATTGCATGACAAGAAGCAAGGAATCTAAAAGAACATGAAGGTGGATGATACGATGGGAAAGGGCATAAAATAATAAACCTAGCATTGCATCATATTTGGCCTGATTATTGGTGGCAGTACCAATGCATACACTGTTCGAGAGAACAAGCGAATGTAAGGGGGTAAAAATGGCCCAACTTGTCGAGGCTAGATTCCAGGAGTATCGAATTACACCATCGACATAGCCAATATAAGGTGTGGACGAGAGGTCCATCTGAAAGGTGCCACAAGATAATAAATGGGAGGATGATGAAAAATGCTGGCAACCTAAGCGCAAAATAGAAATCGAACAAACACTGGGAGAGGGAGTGATCTGGGTAAGATGTCTACTACTCACACACCAACGGTTAGGTGGTGTGTGGGAGCTACTAGAGGTGTAACTTATGCTCAGGATGCGAAAGTCACCGTAGACACAGATAGTGCCATCCCGCTTATGGGCGGGAAATATGAATTCAGGGGTGGAAAAGGCTTCCATGATGTCATCATCACAATAGAAGATGGGTAGACTGGAGGAAGAGAGACCACATGACGCGGCGAAGCTACCTGACTCATCATCATGAGAAGAAAGGTTCACATGTGCATCATCATGGGGGATGACGGAAGAAGAAGCAGATAAGGGATCCATCGATGTTGAGCCCAGGGTGATCGTTGAAGGGAGGTCGAGCGAAACAAAAGGGGAAGTCTCAGAGGGAATGTCCACCGAGGGTCTCATGAATGATGATAGGTAGAGGATGGTTGTCGTGGACTCCATTATCTCAACATCAGGAGGGGGAATGTCAATGGGATCGGGTAAATCCTCAAGCTGGCCCGAAGCATACTGCGAGAGGACGGGAGAGGCAGATTGGTTCTGTTCAATCTCGTATTCCCGAACTACTTCCAAAGAGGTTCAGTAGTGCGTGAAGTGGGGGCAGTGGTAGGATTAATGGCCATGGAGATCACACAAAGCACAAGGTTGGTTGGTGTGAATAGTCTTAGGGTTCTTTGCTGCAGTTGAGGAAGAAATAGGGGCTTCATGGACCGTAGAATCAGGGAACGCAACAATTAACCATGGGATTGATACGGGGCAACTCAGGAAAGGTATGGGTGGCATGACCGACAGCATCAGAGAGAGCATAAGGCTTTGGAAGAAGAGGAGGAGCAGGGTCAGTCCTGTTGAGGTGGTTGAGGCACTGTAGTAGCAGGAGAATTCATGGGGACTGGTTGAACCAAGGTCAAAGCAAGATAAGGTTTGGGTTGAACAGGTGGGGTGGCGGCTGGGGCATCGATGTACCATACGGGAATCCCCAAGGTCAGTTTGGGTAGGGATAGAGTAGCCATGATAGGTACCGAGAACACTCCAGGAGGGGGAGCTAGGAACGGTATCTGACCAAAGGGGTAATGGCCAGGCGGGAAAAATCTGAGATGGTTAAGGCCTGGAGGAATTGTTCCAGGAGGGTAGAGAGGCTCATGGATACTAGCTGCAGGTGAAGGGCTAGGAGGATGAGGTCCAGAAGGCTGAATCGAAGGGCTAGGAGTAGGTTGCGGAGGGCGGGGTTGGTGACTATCCGAGGTAGGCCTCTTGAGAGAAGCTCGAGACGATTGTATCATGCAAACATTCAATGAGCTGGGATCAGAGACAAGAGGAGAAAGACCACAGAATGTGCCAAGAAAATATTAGTATTTGTAGACTCTGGGTGAGACACTAGTCAAGGGATCGATAGTTTTCTTATTGGCCACCGAAGATATGATGGATTTAGGGGAGGTCTGAGACTTCGGTTTGTAATATGTCAGCTAGACAATGGTGACTATCTTTCCATTATGGGGAAAGGAAATCTTGCGGTGAACCATAGATGGTACAATAGACATCGCATATGTGTAGCTACGACCCAATATAATGTTGTAATCTAAGGGGGCGTCAATGACTTCTATGTCAACTCAAACAGTATTTTCCACAATAGTAATAGGACAATTGCGGAATAGGCCAATGGGCTGGGAGGTGTGGCCATCCCACACTCGGAGAGTGATCGTGGAAGGGACTAACTCAGGTGATCCGAGTTGCTTCCAAACTCAAGCGGACATCACACAGGTGGATGCTCCCTCATCAATGATACAACGCGAAACGTTAAACGTTGGTGTTTCAGATCTTGACTGGGATTTGGAAGGCAATGGAAGGAGGAAGAGGAGGATGTTTTGACCGGTCAACATCGAAGATGATCATTCGATCATCTGAAGAAGCTACAGCGCCCATGGCAGATAATAGAGCTTTTCGTTGTGAAGGGCACGACTAGAGGAGTTTGAGCATTGAAATGACAGCAGGAGATTGCGCCAAATCATCTACTATACTATACGAATGGCCAAATTTGCCAGAAGAAGCGTTTCGACGTAATGTTCCCTTAGGGATCTTGGTATGAACCTCTGCCTTAGGCTGAGGGATGTGTAAAGGACAATTAGATGTCAAAAGAGGCTCTATAGAACCTGGAGAAGGAGGCTCGGGGACAGAAGTAGCGGGAGGCTTGTTGTACTGATGGGACTGAGTCTGAAGGTTGAGGTCTATGGTTATAGGTTGGTCAGAGTTCATCATCAGAATCTGGTAATCGAAGGTACTAGATGGAGGAGGTTGAGTGGCCGCCTAACCTTCAGGTGGTTGGGTAGCCATGAATCCTTGCTGAGGGAAAGGATTAGTAAACACAACTGACTGACTAGGTTCAACATTGGGAGGGATGGAAGGGGAGGCTTGTTTTCCTTGCAATGTTGCTTGAGTCTCCCACATCTGTCACATATGTGGTAAAAGAGGACAATCGTGAGTGTAATTACCATAAACACCACACCAAGAAAAAGGCTTATTCATGCGAACAGGTTTTACTTTTTTTTTATTTTTATTTTTTTTATCTTCATATATTTTTAAATTTTAAGCTTTTAAATGTTTTTATTTTTTAAATTTATTTTTTTTCTTAAATTTTAGGTTTTTTTTTAATGTTTGAATTTTAAAAATTAAAAAATGTTACTTCTATTTTTTAAAATGCCAAAAGTATGACACAAATTTTTTTTTTTGTCATTCCAGCATCAACTGGTTTTGTTTTGAGGGTGTTTTTTCAATCCTTTTTTCAAGAAACAATTTTGTTTTTACCATAATTTTATAAAATGTTGAAATTTGACCTTCAAAAAAAACGAAGTGCGTTCTGGAATACACACTTTTTGTTTTTGGGGTGTTTTTTCAATCCTTTTTTTAAGAAACAATTTTGTTTTTACCATAATTTTATAAAATGTTGAAATTTGACCTTAAAAAAAAACCAAGTGCGTTCTGGAAGACACACTTTTTTTTGGGGGGGTGTTTTTTCATGTTTTTTGAGACTTTTTGGGCTAGAGTTCCCGTTTTGAGGTCAGGTTACCTATTTTATCGGTAACAGTGTTAGACCTGCCATATAGGGGAGCAAGGGAGAAGTCGAGGTAGTTCCTGTTGCGGTCCCACTAGTAGTATTCCTAGCATTAGGGCCAGGGTTAGCACCAGCGTTAGGTCCTGAACCATACATGGTGAAGGTGATAGGGGGAGAACCAGGGGCGGAACCAGAAGGGGAACCCAATGAACCAGAAGAGGAGTCGGAGTGCAGACTCGATGGAGGACTAACTCTCCTACGTGGAGGAGTAATTCTTCCAACTGGAAACTGAGGATGAAGCCAAGAAGTCTCTGGGATAAATGCCTTGGTGGCATAATGGTGAAGGCACAAACATGTCACAAAGGGAAGAGAGACCAAGAAGGGCGAAGAGGTGCAGGATCAACTGATTACAATGTTGAAACAAGGACAGAGAGGTGCAGAATTAATTGATTTCAATGTTAAATTCTTTTCTTGGTGGTGTTAACCAAGCTCATCTTCACTTAGGGTGTGTGTGTAAAGTGTGTAAATTTAAATTTTTAAACCCAGACATTTGTAGAGAAAAAGAAAAAGTGTGTTGTATAACTATAAATAAACCTGCAGATAACAGTATATGAAACTGAAATAATAGAAAATAAACAGCTAATTATGCATTAATCTAAACCCAAGGAGGCGAGCCTCTCAACAAGTAGTCTATAGGTGGGCAAAAATCTAGTCAAAAAACACCAAAATAGCCAATTAGATCAAAATTCAGGAGGGACAATGATCTAGAGGTCAGATCTGTTGGAAATAGGTGCAGAAAAACAACAAAAAATCAGAGGAAAAATTGTTGTAGATGAGGTGACGAAATGCTATAAGCTGGAGGGAAGTAGATGGGACCCTAGAGGAAAACCCAAACAAAAATAAAAGGAGGTGTTTTGGATGGAAAATTAGCCAATCTAAAGTGGATCTGAATGTAAGGGATCAGATCCGAAAAATGGCTGAACACTCTGAAATTTCAGACAACCTGCAGTAGTTAAAATCTTCCACAAAAGGTGGAGGGTATTGAAGCCCTAGGGGGCTAGGTTCCCACTTTGATGAGAAAAATAGAACAATTACAGGTCCAAAACAGGTGGAGATGGAGGCCAGACAACCCTGAATAGAGGCCCAGACAAACCCAAAAAAATTTCAGAAAAAATCCCGCAAAAATTCCAGGTCAGAACTTCTGACCTGTTTTCTAAAGAGGTCGCAGGTTTTGGTCTCTTTTCTATGCCCTGGAGGTTCAGGTCGCAGGTTTTGGCCCAAAAAAGTGCGACCTGCACTTCCGGCACTCTCGGGTGTAGGTTTCAGAAGATTTTTTCATCTTAGCTGTGGCTGATGCCTGTCACCTGCGCAATAGGTCCGAAAACACACGGAAGTTAGAATTTTCAATATTTTAGGGTTTTATAGGTTAAAAACAACATCAAGAAAAGAAAAACAAGAAGCTGAAGAGAAATCATAGGGTTTGAAGCAGCTGGATATGCAAAGATCTGAAAAATGACATATGTTGTAATCGTAAACCCTTGTGGAGTTGCCAGTTGTTAGTATGAATCTTAATCGCAAGCGTACGAAAAAGGCCCACTTTAGCCACACATAACAAACAACCCTAACAGCAAATATGACTGCCAATATCTTTATATCTTCAATTAGTTGACCAAGATAAATGCCGCAAAATCTAAATCTATGCATTAAAAGACATTAAACAGTAAATAAAAGCAAGAGTTTCTCCATGCATCCAATAGACAAGACAAGATTGTTTTAAAGATTTTTTTGTATTTATGAAACCTGGGAGGAGAAAATAGAAGGATGTTACCAGTCCTCCTCAATGAGATGGGTTCTTGTAAGTCCTCATTACTTTAGATCTAAAATCCCTCTCTCTTGATGGTGTAGAAAACCCAGACAAAAATGGAACTCAAAGGGAGCTCACAAGAAAAATGGTAGCAAAATATGACAATGATGGTGAATCAAAGTCATACCAAAAGTATAGATCCAGAGTGATCTTTAGGCAACAAAAGGTAGTGAGTGAATGGAACAACCCTTCTATTTATAACAAAATATTGAGTTATTCTAGATATTGGTACATAATTAAAATATTATTAACCAATTCTAGATCCAAATTTTATGGAATATTTTATTATATTTGTTGGAGGGAAAAAGGATTTGACTTGGGTCAAATCCCTTTGTTTGTAAATAATAAATAAATAAATGATTTATTTATTTTTTTAAGGATGTGGTTGAGTAATAATCAAATAAATAATGATTTATTTAGTTATTTATGAGTGATTTAGTCAAATTTAACAAGGAATATTAATTAAATAAGGTTTAAATAATTATTCCTAAAAAACAATAAGATAAATAATAATTTATCTAATTAATTTTCCTGTTTTGGGTTAAATATGACTAGGAATATTAATTAAACTTATGTTTAACTAATTATTCCTTGAGGAAAATCAAACAAATGTGGATTTATTTAATATTTCCTTATGGGGTTTCATGTTTAGACCATAAACAACTTAATAAAGTTGGTTAACTAAGTTATTTTTCATAGTGAAAGCAATTTTACTTAGGGTAAAATTGGTCTTACATGGTGTACTTAGGTCCATCTAATAGTACCAGGTTAGATGATCAAAATGGTGTAACACCCTTGCATACATCCTACCCATGTAATCTGGGACTCATGGGAAGTATCTTTCATCTGGAAAATGAGTTGGGAAATAAGGATATAGACCATAGCACTACCGATGGATGCATCGTGTACTATCATACTCTCTATGCTAGGATGCATGGTGTCCAAAAACTTCATCTAGGATCAAGTTTGGTTGAGGTTTTTACCTCTAGACTGACTTTGGGTCAGTGGAGAGTGGAAAAGTCTTGTGACTTACTCTCGATCAAATTATTCTTCATTATTTCTTCATAGTTTAGTAGAGCATACCCATGTAGGATGTCAGAGATGGTACTGGTTGACAGATGGATTGGCAGGTGGACTTCTCCCTAGTTCAGAGGGAGTGTTAAAATTGACAACTAGCACTAAACTCCACCATGGATAGCTCATATGATGGAGATGATTTTTTTGTTTATTCATATTTCTAAGAGGTGCAAGAAGTGAGATTTTGAATTTAATTCTCACACATGTGCAAATTGTGAAGGTCAACCAGAAGTCTAATGTAGGCTCACAAGCCTCAATAGATGTGTCTCCTCTCTCAAAGAATTGTATAAATATGAGAGATGTCTTCCTCATTATGGAGATCATCACTCATCACATTCTCTCTCCGCATTGGTTCATATAAGGAGAAACTTCTCTTTTCTTCACATGTGTAGCAAGGGTGAATGGAAATGTCTGAAATCACATATCTTTTTTGGGTTGGATTGCAGAGCATTGACTAGCGTTGACCAAGGGTCAACTTCATTCTTTTTGCTGTATTTTTTAGGCAAGAAGTTAGATCTTTCTTGGCCACATATTCTAGCATGGTTATCGAGAAAATATGAGCAGGCTAACTTGTGTTGACCGCATGGTTGACTTTATGTTGATTGTGTTTGACTATGATTTTCGGATCTGTTTTGGGTTTTCTTGGTTTATCTTTAGAGGCCGCATTCATTGGGTTTCAACAAGATGATTTGGAGGAATATTCTTGATTGTTTGAACAAAGTTGAATTTATGGTTAGGGCGTACTATTGACTGCAGTATGACTGGAATATTTTGATAGTGATTGGCAAAGTGTATTTTGTATATTGTACTCTCTCTCTCTTTGCTGAAATTTTGAAGAATAATAAGAAGATTTGAACAAAGGGTTTTGCTCAATTTGGGGTTATTACCTGGCATCCGCGAGATATTGTGCCCTCTTTTATTAGCTTGTCTTATGCTTATTTTTTATGTTCTATCAATATTTACTATCAATGTTAATGTGATTGCTAATCTGGAAATTGATATTGGGCTAATAAGATAAATTGAAGTAAAATACTCTAAAGCATAGGACATAAATTTTTGTCTAAAATTAACATGAAGTAATTGACAAATTTTAGGGAAGGGTGACAAGTGCAGACTATGGAGGAGGCTTTGAGGAACTGGGCCTAAAATAAAGAACTTAAAGGTTTTATATCTCTTCATCTTGTGGTTTCTTGGAGCATATCGTTAGCTTGAAATACTGATATATTTCAGGAGAGATACATTCCTACATTTCAATGTGCATCTAATATCAGGTCAGTTTTTGGAAGCATAAAAATACATCAAAAGACACAGAAACCCAGGATGCATAAGAAACCATGAATTGATAAATTAGGGTGATTTGTATGGTTCTAGCCAAAAGCAACATAATCTTTGTACTGCAAGAGGTACATTATTACTAAATGATTCTCTTATCCTTAATTTCAATTCAAGAAAGTTGGGTGCATTACTAATAACTATGTTGATTTGATGGCTTTAATGATATTAATGAAACTGGTATCAGAAATGGAGGTGACAAAATTATGATTTTTGGTGACTATGATGTGGTTATACACTAGAAGAAGGGCTGGTACAAAACAGGGAATATAAATTTTCACCTTATGCTAGCTCTAATGAAAAAAATGGAGACATTATTCTCCAAAATATCCTATCATTATGCTTGTCGATACGACTACTTCTAGGCGTCAAACAAGTGTGATCCCGGAGGTCGAAGAATGAATCAACTGGCTAGAAAGCTTGAAGATAATAGTTGGAGTTTGAAGTTGTTTACTAAGTGTTAAGTAGTAGGATGATCAAATTCTGGTTTACTAATTTCTATAATTGTTGAAATTCAAATAGTTTTTCTATGAAAGACTTATGTAAATGGACTGTAATGTGTTTTTGAGAACAAGAGAAATTATGTATATTGCTTTTGTTTTGGAAAATGTATTTCATGTGAGAATAAATTAAGGGAAGTGTGGGTATAATTATTAAAGAGTACAAGTATCCTCTGGGTTTTCTGAAGATGGTTATAGAAATGTGAAAAAACCATAATAAACAAGGACAATGTGTGGGTGGGAGAGTGTGAAAATGAGAACGCATATAGATATACATATAAAGGTATTTTTAGGGGTGCCATAGTAGTTTGGATTTTCTCAAACTTCAGAAAAACTAATTGGTCTTCCATTTCTTCTCCTCTAGTTATTTTTCTTTGTCTCTATATCGCAAGTTCCCCTGGATGCCTCCCAGATAGCCACTCAATAGATGTCGAAAAGTAAGTATAATATAGCTTCCTATTATTAATGTCCATTTGTAATTTCTTGATGGTTCAATACTAGCCCATATTGTCTATTCTTTCCATTAAATGAATCATGCTTATCATTTATTATTGATAGTGGATCTCAGAACTTTACCTTAGTAGGAAATAATGGAAAGGGTTGCATTGTTTGAGTCATTTTTAAAGGGGGATCAACTCTAGTGATACCTTAAAATTTGCTAGCCTGCACAAGAGTATTACCATTAGTCAATTGAGGTCAGGTTGAATTTGATTAAAATCTTTCAGGAGTCAACACTTATTTGGACATATATTTAGCACAGACCCTGCATTTTGTAGTTAATATGGAATCCTACTGAAAATTCAAAAGCTATGAATGGAATGTACAAATAAAACCTCAACCCCAAACTTTAAGCTATGTGATTATACAAACAGGTATGCAAAGCATTGCAGTTGATATTTCTGATAAATTTATCCTTATCAGGAATTTTCAGGTTCATCAAAAATAATTTTTCATTTCCCATCCTTGAAAATGTTTGATAATATAGTAAAAAATTATCAACTTCTGAACAAATAAAAAATAACAAAACAATGTTGGTTTCCCAACAGATTTGTGAATATATAACACAATTTCCAATGGGATTGTGAGTCAATGGTGAGGGTCATGGCTTCTCAAGCCATCCACTAGGGTTCCAATCTCTGAAGAACATGTACTTAAGAGTTTCCCCCTGTGATCTTCTTCCTCAGGAGAACCGTAACAGTGGCTCGGATTTCTACCTGCACATGTGACTGTTGGACGTGAACAAGGTTCAGGGCCAGTATCCTTACAGATGTTCAAGACCTTCTCTGCTTGGCTTCACTTCTCATTTTTGGCACTCATGCGCGTTATCAGAGCTAAACATAAAAAATTTAAACATAAAAAATGGTTTTTATAATCCCCTCATGTGGGCTTAAATCTCCATTGAGAGCTGCCAAAATCTAGTTAATTTTTTTAGCGCAAACACTAATTGTTTTTTTTGTTATTTGTTTTGGATTGGGTTTAGTTACAATTTGTTGGGGGGAATTTAATTTTCATTTTTTTTTTGAATATTTGGATTTTCAATATTTAATCTATTTTTTTTATATTTAAAAATTAGAAAAATTTAATCAATTAAAAATCATTTAAAATTATGTTTTCAAATTAAAATATTTTTTAATATTTATCAAGAAAATCAAAGTGGCCTTTGGATGGAGTATATTGCTAATATTTCTTAATGTTCATGCATTTGAAGGATATTTTCAATTGTCTTTAATGTTCAAATTATTGTAATAGAATGAAGAATTATTAACCTCTTAGGAGCACAAGAGGCCATGATTATGTGACATCAATGATGAACAATGTTATTAGAATATGCCAAAATAGATCAAATAAGATGCAAACAAATCAAAATGTTAGGCCTCCTTACTCACCTACAATGTCATGATCCTCCTACAAAATATAACGAAGGAATTTGCATCTCTACACATACATATAACAAAAGGCAATGAGAAAAATGAGGGGAACTATAAATATAACTAGGATATAAAAGATGTCTTGGTATTTGGTGGAAGGATATCAATCTCACACCTCACAGATATAATTGAAGCATTCCTTTGAGGTGATAATTTAAGGAGAGGATCAAACAAAGTGTGAAGAATTTATGATTCTCAACACTCAGATATGCATGTCAACGCAACACATCACAATAGGCTTGAATATAGTCCTTTCATTGCTTACAGGATTTAGCAATAGAATGCATCTCATTTTTATAGGTTGGGCATATATGAAAACCATAATAGAGTGTCTAGATACGATAGAACATCGAAGTTTGTGTCATGTGAAAACTACATCAATGACATGAACGATTGGCTCATAGGGCCCCTGTTGCATAGTCATTCATTAACCAAAATTAAAATGAATAACATAAATGACTAATTTGTAATATTGTAGTACTTTTTAAGTAGTCATATTTTTGTTCCTAAAATAAATTAGTCATTCACGTTAGTCATTTGCAGTTGCATTACTTATTATCTAGTCGTATATTTTAACCCGAGACCAAATTAGTCATTTATGTTAGTCGTTTTTAGTTGGATCACTAAATATTTCTCATTTTTGGTAGTATTTCACTTGGAAAAGTTGTGGTGACTAACGTTTTTAGTCACCTAGTCACTAAAATCATCATTTTCTACAAGTGCTTGGACAAGAAAACCTTTAGGCTATGATAGCTAGTGCTTCATAGGCTAAAATTTACTATAATATTCCCAAAATACATAACTAGACAAACATATTATATATATTATAATACCCTAATAGTGGCTCTAATGGTGATGGAATCCTCCTAGTGAGGTGCCAAATAACAATGTAGACTAGTGGCCTGATCTATTGGGATGATCCCAAGCCTAGAACATGCTCTACCATGAAACCTCTAGAACTGAAACCCACTGGTAATATGTTCCAGTCCTCAAACTGAATCAAACTCATTCTTAAAACTGAAATCTGAATTGTATACTAAAAACTAAAATCTATACTGTAAACTGAAATTTAGAAGAATGCTCAAAATGTAGAGCTTATTCATCATACCTACTCACTCTAATCTGTTGGAATGATTGCAATATCAAGTAATAACAAATTCCCAATGAAACCAGTCAAGCAAATGTATACTTCACTGAATTTTTCCCATACTTCTCATGAGAAGGTAGAAAAGATACGATACTCGCAACCAAAACTTCCACTAAAACTATTTAATATAATCCACAACAATAACATCCATGGGTTTTGGAACAACCTATTCTTCTTCAGTAAAATATTCATTATCTAAAACTGGAGTTATATTTTCAATCAAGGTAGCCACATTTTGAATAACAAAACGGTCTAAACCCATGGGGTCTAAAACAATCTCCTCTTCAAAAATTTATGCATTAAGTTTAAAGGAACAAACTTGTTGCATATTATTGCTGAAAATAATGAATGGATCGTGGATTTCTTAAGTTTCTATGCTAGCAAACTCATAATTATGATTTTCAGAAATTTTTTCCTGAAGTAAAAACTCAAGAGAAGAAGGGAATGCAAGGAAACTAGAATGATTATTTGTATTTCTGAAAATATGAAAATATTTTTGCAAACTATCATTTGTAAGCTTTGTTTGGTCATTAAAACTGGGTTGCTTTTTCTCTCGCTCTTCTGAAATGTATAGAGGTTGTGAAATGTCATAAAAATTTCATGTGAAATTAAGTCATTGAAATGCATATTTTCTTCATTTTCAATCATGGGTGAAATAACTATTTTCTTAAAATTTTCATGAGTGTCATAGCAGAAAACTTCTTCAAAATTTTCACGGTTGAAAGGTCTCTCATGAATAGCCTCTATACTATCATCATCCATAAATTGATCATCTTCATAGTAACCTACTAGGTATTGAAAACAAATTTCAAAATGATCACATCAGTTTTGAACCAGCAAACAAAGATGAATAATATTCTTTGTATTTCTCAAAAAATACAATATCGAAACACTTTAAAGAACATATACTAGCAGCTGGAAAATTTTCATCCCAAGACTTGGCATTTCCTTCCAAAGTAAGCATGAACATTTTCATAAGACAATCTTCATGCCATTCAACCTGAAGCCTCGGTGAATGCATATGGAATTTGATAATATGTAAAGCAGCACTATTACCTTTCTCATCTTTGAACTCTATCAGATATGATTTCCAATCTATGCAAGGCATGCAACGAGGAAAGCCAGGGACACTACATCTATCCATAGGAGCATACATCTGTTCTATTCTTGAACTCATCTTGAAAACAATCAACAATAATTGATGAAATTATAGACCATCGCATAGAGGATTCACCGTGAGTGTTATACAATATGGATTCTTTGAAAATGGAGTCACCATGAAATATCTAAGCTTTGGATTCTTGAACACGGAATCGCCAGCTAAAAGATTCAGCCTTTCTATGTCTGACTGCTTTCCACCATTACCAGTCAAATTTGAACTTTAAAGTATTTTTTTGGGAAAATGAAACCTTTCATCCCCAGTGTGGTCGCCAAAATGTTAGTACTCTCTAATTTCCATGGATGTGAAGGAAACCGAGAGGTAACCACAAAACAAATTTGGAAGCTAGGATCTAGCCCTGCCAGCTTCAGAGAGGGATCTCTCTTTCAGATTTAACTTTGTTGGTTTTAGAATTTTAGGCTAGATGTGAAGTTTAGGGTTTCATTTTTTGAATGGTTTGGTTGAAACTGCAGAGAAAGGCCATTGGGAAATGGAGTGAAAATATTTTTGGAGTTATCAAGTGTAGAAATATCAGATCAGAAGTAACAGGGCAAGGTAGGCAGACCATTGGATCTTCGAAGATTTGTGGTGTGAAAGAGATGAAAAGATTGGGATCAATTTAAATATAGAGCATTTTAACCTGAATTCTATATTTAAACTTCAGTGGAAAACATTGATATTGTTTTGAGCTAGGAAAAAGTGTATTGAAACAAATTTTGAACTTAATCTTCTTAAGAAAAACAAAGAATATAAATACATATGGAAAACATAACAATTACAAAGTTACAAGTAGAATAAACATCACCAATTAAGCTTGACATGAGAACCTTGGAACATTGTTTGTATTAATGGAAATTGATCACTTTCACTTCAGAGCACAACTTTACTTCAAAGTTATACTTTATTCATATAGTTTCCACACATATTACTTCGAATTTGGAAGTATTTATACAAAACTATCAAAAATATCTTGAGTGAAAATCTTAAGATCTTTTACAAAATATCAAAAATTGTTTTACAAAGATAGAACAAAATTATAGGAGATCTAAAACTGTTGTAGTTGCTTGGCACTATATTTGAGGATTTTTGTTGGTAAGGAAAAACAATTTGAATTTGATAGAAAGTCTAATTTGATGAGGTGGCATCCAAGTCACTAATTGTCTATGAGATTTTTCCTCACGAAATTCTGAAAAATAGCGTCCATTGATCCATTTGAATATCTCAATACAAGATAGATGTGTAAAAATATAGAGATTTGTTTGTAAATGAGTTTGTTACCAACAAAAACCTCTTTTATTTTTTTAAAATTCATATCCACTTTTTTAGAAACCACATTTGAAAACTGTGACTAAAACAGGAAATTTCTAGAAATAATGTCTTTGAAGATGCATTCAAATCTCCCAAACCATAATAACTATTAGAAAAATGAGATGTTTTTAAAAATGGGTCCTGTTGTCGCACAAAATGTCTAGGCACCGCGAAAACGGCTCAGATCAAGGGCTGTCACCCTGATCCCCAATCTCTCTATCTAAGTTGTCTCCTTGCAAGCTAAGGGAGGTAGACCCTAACAAAAATGAAGGAAAAGAACTGGTTGAGAATCAACCAATTCAGGAGACACAGCTAGACAATCAAATACTTGTAAAGATTTACGAGATTTCACAGATCCAATTAGATTTGAAAATTAAAACAAGTACCTTATGGATTCAAAATATCCCGTTAAAGTCAAGTATCTGATATACAACTGTTGCTATGAAAAATAGGTTCACCACAATGATATTCAATAAAGTAGCACCACAACTATGCATTAAAGTACTTTGAACCCACAACAATAAATCATGAGATGACCATTAAATTAAAATGCCAGATATTTTCAATATTTCGGAATTTATGATGCTCTAAATAACCCAATCCAGAAATTAAAATTTTATATAGTCAAACTTAGGATAAAAAATTAAAAATTCATTTGACTATGAATTTTTTTTTTAAGAGATTTCTAAAGTTGAAAATTTAGAAACTTTTTGGACATTTTTTGAGGTCCATTCTGGAGGAAAATCGTCTTTTGGTTTTAATAAATGCATTCTAATTGGTTTGTAAACCATGCTTGAAATGATTGTGTTGTATAGGAAAAAAAATAGTTTTAATTGACCATTTTTCCAACTTGGTGTTGACTTTAATTTCCAATTTTCACATTGAGTTGGAGGGAGTGGGATGAAATGTATATATGACATGAAGGTGGGAGGTGAAATGGAGGCAGAGAATGATGGAGGGTATGTGGTTGTCGGTGAGTGGACGAGATGAAGGTATGTGGCGATGGAAGATTGGATGGGATGAGTGACGTGAGAGTCAAAAATATTATTTGTTGGCGGGAAGGCAGATGTGGGGGGGTGGGTGTGAGATGAGAGGAAAGGAAGGGCGGGTGTGAAATATTGTGGTGTTGTCACGTTGCCTGGTAAGTCCCCCATCCCCCCTCGCCACCCCCCCCCCCCCCCTGCGAATAAAGCATGAAGGAGATTGGGGAGGGTGGGGAGGAGGAGGGAGGAGGGGGGGGCGAAAATGGTCCCCCACCGTTGATCCAAGCGGGGTAGATCATAGACGTTGAAAAATGCTTCGGTGTTACACTTTATGCCGAAACTTTATTACACTTTTATTAATCACAATTAAAAGCAACGATTAGATAATCTAAACTTACTTAATTATTCTCTAATGTTTTATTTTGACTTGCAAGCATGATTTTGATTTTTTCATAAGGTTTAAATTTCTTCTTTGTTTTTTGGTTTTGAGGAGAATACTTTAGCTTCCTCTATAGCCTAATCCGGAATTCGATTTGAAGCACCAAATATGTCGTCAGAAAGTTGCTTCTCAACACTTTACCACGAAAACACCTACCATATGATTTGACCCAGAATTTATATGCAAAAAATCTCTCAAACATCCATACTTTATTTTGAACACCATGCTTCAAGAACTAAATGGGTCCTTGGACAAGAAAACCTTTAGGCTATGACACCTAGTGATTCATAGGATAAAATTTACAAGAAGATTCCCAAAATAGATAACTAGATAAACAAAATACATATATTATAGGACCCTAACAGTAAGCATATTGTTCATGACACACTTTCAGAATTAAATAAATTTGCAACCAACTAGCTCGATTGCATATGAAATATGAATGCTCTTCGAGATTCTCGGAAGCATCCTTTTGAAAATTAATAAATATGCTCATCGAATGAGCTCACAAACATGAAAGAGATGAGATTTATGCTCCACTTTCTCCAAACAAAAAACTCTCATTCTCTCTCTTGTTCGAGAAATGAGATTCACAGTTTACAAATCATCATCAAAGGTTTTGCAACGTGCATTAGAGGGAAGACATAAACACCCCTTGCAACGAATCCAACCCATGCATATACACTAGATTTATCCAAAAAACTTCGAAATTACTTTTTTTTTTGTTGAATGGCACTTTGTGCACATACAAGTTTTGTTGCATTTCAGTTTTTACTGAATTTCACAAGTGGTCGGAACTCAGTATCTCTGTAATATTTATAAACTAATTTGGGGCTCTATAATCTAGGTTCATAAATTTTGTGGATGAAGGAATAATTGGCATATTTTGTTTCGTATTTTTTTATTGTCATTGAACCAGAGATCGATTTCATGTTTATTGGAGTGAATTTGTGCCATTTTGATGGTAATACAACTTTGTATGTTATAAATCAATCTCGTTTGTGTTTCTTTGAGATCACTCTCCGACCGATTGAAGGCTTGTTTATCATTGTGTGTCATATCTTTGAGATAAAAAAATCATTTTTTAACGTAAGTAATTCAATATATTTTTTCAAGCATGAAAATACATCTGGTTTATATTATGTACCAGAACAAAAACCATATGGCATAACTTCGATATTAAACAGCATCTGTCCATAGACAAGTTTGTAATAAAAAATTCAATACAAGTCATTACATTTGGATAATAGCAAGATCTTCATGTGGAACAATAAGAAGTTGCCTTGTTCTTTTTTAGTCTTTCCAAAACCACAAGCCTGTAGTTACTATCAGCATGGCTAGATAGCGATTTTAGCCATCCTACTACTCGAACCAAAACAAATTACAGCCCAGAAACACAAAAATAGAAAAGGGTACAGAGTTTAGGTGATAAACAAAAACATGGAAGTAATAAACCGCCCTATCTGATTGAATTTCTGTTTGGACACAAAAAACAAGGTACCAGTTAGAAAAAAAGTTAGAAAAAAAACAGCCATTAGACCAAATTGATCACTCCCTCTACATCTGTTCCATGTGCATTGAAGAGTTCATAATTCATATACCCAAAATTGCCCTCCAAACCTCTTTTATATAAGTGATCAGCTTCTTCATTTGTCTCCCTGTAGACATGGCAGAAAGAGATGAAAGAGAAATTTTCCTTCAAAACATGGATGCGGTCGATCCACTAAGTGACCAAACTAGGATTAAGATTGGATTTGTTGTTCATATGGTCAATAAGGATCTTGGAGTCCCCAAATACCCATAAACTGTCCACATAAAGGTTAGATGCAACCCATATGAGTCCCCATAAAGCTATACATTCTGCCCTTGTATTCGAACCATATCCGCCATTCCAATAGAATTTGTAATGACATGTAGGAGACAGCATAAGCCATACCCCAAATTCGCAAATTGAGTTCTGTGCATCTCCATCAAAATATCCAGCTGGAAAATGAAACTCATGTGGTCTCAGTCTCCTTGATAAATCCTTTGGTACCTTCTGAGATGGCTTGTGTCCCTCCCAATAAGTATAAATCTGTTGTGTCGTTCTTTCTAGTGAGCATGATCTCCCTTCAAAAAAATTTATGTTTATGTTACACCAAATGAACCAGTGAAACAAAATAGGAATAGCACGAAAAACTCTGCCTCTTCTAAACCACCATCTAATAAAATTCATTGTATTCGAAAGAACAGGTACAGTGAAATTCCAATTTGTGCACAGCAATTCAAGAGTTTTTTTTGCAAAAATGATAGTACATTTGAAAAGACACTTATATGAAGCTTGTCAATTTCGATGAAATGTTAATTTTTTAACTTCTTTTTACAAATTGACAAGTTGATCCCAACTTCTGAAGTTGTTCATATAAATTTGTGCTGATCATATTCCTTCCATATATTGATGGATGAGATACTAATCGATTTGAATCTATTACTTATTTTTTTCATTTTTCTTCTTCACCCTTACATGTTGTTAATGGTATGTGTATGGATGCTGCAAGTCGTTTTAAGTTCATTTCATATTGTGTAATGGTATTTTACTAACTTGCACGGTAATTCAAAGCAATCCTTTGTTCGATTTTTATCTTGTAAATGGTTTCTTTTCTTTTCATGTACATATCGTTAGATTAATCCATTTTGATTGTTCTTGGAAATCTTGTAGATCTTGTATTTACAATAATTCTCTCAGTAATAGTTTTTTGATTGATCTTAAATTGACGAATATATTATGTATCTTTATTTTCCATGAACATAAATCTTAGCCTAGGCCTGTATATACATCAGTAGCATAGAGGTAGAATTAAATTTAGAGTAGGCATTATTCACAGTGTTTCCATCATATTTTCCAAAAACACAAAAAAAAAATTGTTTTCCTCAAATCAAGCCTCCATTCGTTAGATCATCACCTAGTGAAGGGAAAACTGGTCCCAAAATTCTAGTCAGGACTGCAATTAACGGAAAAGAATTTGATTGGGACTTCAATCGAGCAATTACTCCCGTGTTAATTTAGGATATTTCCATACCTCAACAGGCCTACAAATATTGTAGAAGAGGGAATTGGTGTCTCATGTACATTGATGCCTACAAATCGTTTAGAAGAGGGGATTGGTGTCTCATGTAGGTTAGTTCCTACAAATTTTGTGTCAATAGGTTAATGCCTACAAGGATATGCTATAAATAATTAGTGTAATTGTTTTTTTATAATTCATTAATATTTAAACAAGTCCAAGTATTATTCACTGAATCACGTTGAAATTAAAAGGACCCTTATGCTTTCGCAAGGTGGAATACCAAAAACACATCAAGTCTTCGTTAAATTTAACAATATTTTAACAATATTTAAGGTTGGTAATTCTTTAAATATATTAGAATATACAATTTCATCAACTAAACAAAATGACATGTGGAATTTTATGTTGTTATTGTAATTCCTTAATTGAAATGATATCTCATTTGATATAATGTGAGCCCAATAAAAATTGATCATTTCATGAACATAATAGTGCAGTACATACAAATTAAATTTTAGAAATTTAGTAGTTTAATCTTTTCTAGCGAGCTAATAAAATAACCAAGAAAACTCTTTATATGAGTAGGCCAACAATCATAACTCAATCGTTTTCTTTCTTTTAATTATGGGTGCATGTGAAAGAATATTAAAATTATTAATTCCTTCATTGTAAACATCCAAAAAAATCATTTGTTTAACAAATTTTTAAAGTTCAAATACGTACCAATTTATCCACTAAGTGTAAGAGAAATTATAGTATTCTTTATTTCTTCCAATTGAATTATCATTTATTTGTTATTAAACTTATATGTGTACCAAGATACTAATTCTTTGAAATCATTATTTGTTATTAAACTTCTGTGTACCAAGATACTAATTCTTTGAAATCACCAACTTTTGGAATACATTCTCCATGTAAAATTCCCAATGTCCAAAATTGGTTAGTGTTATTCCCTTCTCGAGATAGTTTGGATTTACACATGTAGGCTGCAACCACTAAAATTCTCTATCTTCCTATCCCAAGATATTGATTGTGTTACCATAGTATGGATATCTCCTTTTTCTCACCATGGCTATTATTAAAAGCCCAATGAATAGGTGACACCATTAATATAACGTAATACTTTGATGGTGAAGGACTCATGACAACATAGTTATTAAATGTTGCTTTATTTTTGGTAAAAAGCATTCCTTTTATTAACTTGGACTTACACTTGGATATCATAAGGCAAGGGAAGATATTACGATAAATAGGGTGAGTTAATGATGACATTAAAGATGAATGTGCACCATGATATGATGGAATTCGTACATCGATCATCCTCTAAAAGGATGATTTTTGGTGGGTTTGAGGTGAGATGAATGACACATTGGATGAGTAACGTGGATGAAACATGGATTATGAAATGGATGACATGTGGATAATATATGTATACGTGAAATTGATGACATGTAAGTAATGATGTTAAGAACAGATTTCTTTAAACCATAAAAATGGTTATGGTTAAGTGTTTGAAACTATTTTTTTTATGTTGTATGTACTGAAAACTAGTAGAACTTCAGTACTTTGGAACTTGGATTTACAAAACAACACAATGGAGGTCCAAAATTAGCATATTCAAAATACTAATAAGTGTCAAATCAGTGTCAAATGAGTGATGTTGGACTTTTAGCGTAAAGTGAGTTCCATAAAACTTTGGGAAATAGGATTTTAGAGGTGAATGTTTGTTTCAAGGAGTCCAATATTTAGAAATCATTTCTTAAAATGGATCATGATTAAGAAAATAAAAGAGAGAGTTGAAAGGTTATATCCATTAATACATTGATTAAGTAAACTTGATCACAAAATTTTGTCAAAGAAATCCATTGTGTTAGTAATGAGCGAGGCTACTAAAAAATTAATCATGATATCCTCATAAATATCTCCAAGATCCAACATAAGATTCATGAAATATGTGAGATGTAATATAGTACAATCAATATGTCCATGAAAAATCATGACATGTTTATCCAAATCCACATTAACAAACTCATATGGATAGACTGATATACCCAGGAAATCTAATGGAGAATACAAATATTAATTTAGTGATGGTGTGGACATATTTGTTCACTTTAATAATCAAAATGAGGTATCAATATAAAATATGAAAATTGCATGCCCATCATACCTCATACCAAAATGTTTGAGTCACCATAGTAACTCTTCAAATGTGTTGGATGTCCTCATTTTTATTTTTTCTTGTAAGCTTGGTAGGACTACATCTTCATCATGTTCAATATATCACCCCCATCTCGGCAAGGATTTGAACCAGTGACTTCACATCAAGGAATTCCTTAAGAGAGCACCTGATCACCGTATATCAAAGTCCCCATGGAGTTTGATTTCCTAATTTTTACAAACAATAAAATATATAATAATATTCAAGGAGCAAGTTATTCATTCCTTCATGTAGTCGCTACATGGGAAAGATGTATTCCGATATAAAACTCACTAAAATAAAATGTAGCATGATTCAAAAAAACATTAATATATTTCATCCCCAACAATAGTGTTAAAATTCTACCACCTGAACCTACACATCAAGTGGTAGATCCCTAAAACACTAGTGCATCCCTAGGGTAACTTAGCGAAGCTACCTAGTGTCACAATCGCAGCTCCCTCTCTCACTTTAGGTTTTCTCTTCTCAATCATAAGGAGGATTTATCTAAGATAAGAAAAAAAAATATGTAATGAAGGTTAAAGTATAGATGAATAATTATACTTTATATAAGATAGATGTAATATATAGTTTATGTTTAAGTATTGTAAATTGATAAGGACAATCTCAATCCATGGGTTATGGATTCAAGTAACACAAACAATTTGAAATTCAACAAGAAAAATGTACACACACTGGTGTGGGATCTCAGGTCACACGTGAGTGAGGGATTCTACTGACACATTAGTGAGAAGGTGTGCAACCAATTTTTAAATAAATTGGAAAATTAATTGTAATCTTATCTCATAACAACTTGTAATAGTTAACTAAGTGTGATAGACTTAGTTAGCTTAAGAATTTCGAGTTGAGGGTCAAAGTATAGGCATGTAGAGTGATTCTATTATTAATAGGGTCCAATTTCCGTTGTAGCACTAGTGTGGTGTGAGTGGGATCAGTTAACTCACATTAATTGAGTTAAAGCAAGTTTAACTAGTTCTAACTGTTTGATGAGCTAGTAGAAGATCAAGTGAATTGAAATAGATTTAATATTTCACAAGTAGTGATCTACCAAGTAACTGATGATTCACTATTTATAGCTTCATGCATGTCAATTCTCACGGAGACCCAGTTGAGACAAATGTTCAAGACAAGTAAACTACAAGTTGTATTTTTAGCAAACTGCCGAGGTGCAGTTATATAAACACATGAAGCCCATGATGAATTGCACAATCAAGGAAGGCTGAATTTCATATTAATAGAGGTTTATTTCTCTATGGATTGCGTGAGCAAGGCAGACTGAGGGTAGGCTGATAATTGGCTATGTGTTTGTCTAATTTTTCCTAGATCAGTGTGAAGTAATTGGTAGAGTGTATGAGGTTGTGGTGAGCACACATGCATTGTGTTGTTTCATGATTCCTTGGTTGATTATACAATAAATATGGAGGGGTTTTGAGCAGTTTCTTTCCCGAGGAAAATCTTGTGTTGTGAGATTGATTTACTTCTTTGTCTTACTTGCATGTGATCGAGCGATCATGTTTTATATTCAGCAAATATTGTATAAGGATTCAGTATCTTGTTTTAGTACATTGCATGATAGGATTGAATTTATTGGTGTAATTTCTACAAACACACATGGATTTCAATTATGGAGATAAGACACATCTAAGCCATATATTAATATCCATTACTAGTCTAATGGGTTGTTAGATCATATGAGAGTGATTGTGATCTCTAACAATAGATTCACCATTAGAAACAATGTTTTTATAGTTAAAAAAATAAAGTGTAACCCAAATAATACATGAAGAACCAAAAAAAAGATATCCTTCATAGGGAGAGATGGGCCAAGTAGCAAGTCACATATTTTATAACAATCTCATAGGATTAAATGTGTGATTAACATGTTCCACATCAAAAAAAATTACTATAGAAAATATCTTCCCCAATATCCAAGATTACATTAAAGGATAAGGAGGATGAAATACTCACAAATAGTACCCTCTCCTATGTAAATACTTAACCTCAAAGGAGAGCATTTCTAGCAACAAAAACAATAGCCAATTTATCATAATATCGTAATCATCCAAAATAAACAAAAAGAAAACAAAAGAAGAGAGCTTCACATGCACTTTCTTTTACCTTCATTTCGGCCTATTACATGATGTTCAACAAATTTTAGATGGGTTTTCCCTATCAATCCTACTGTGAATAGAAATTAAAAGATAAAATACTGATATGGATTCTAGATCCATATAGTTTACAATAAAACATCATTTAGTGAAATTCATATACAAAATTCTCTCAAAAAGACTACCATAAAATATTTCTAGGTCCGTTCTTTTCTCTAAGATAAATAATAGAATAGTACATCATAAGGGTATCCAAGACAAACAAAACATAGAGAATAATCATGAATGTAATTCCACATGTCTCTTTCTCAAAAAAACAAACAAACAAACAAACATCTCTTTGAATCAAACATCTTTTACCAAGTAAAAACCATGTGGATCTTATCCTCTTCTCCTTTGGAATGCCCTTCAAGGATAACATTAAATTATGAAAATATTATCCATATGTGCAATGAATTCTCCACCATGTGAATTTACTAATCTTTCTCTTCCAAAATACTAGAATACTCGAGAAACAAAGGTGGGGAATTCCTAAAAAAATAGTGAAAATATGGAAAGGGTTTTAACTAAAAAAAAATAATCACCATAACTATCTCAATGTTTGTCAAAAATTCTATTATGACCCGAATTTTTAAATCTAGCGACCATTTTTTATCTGTTGGTGCTAATTTTGATCATCATCTCTTCACGGCTAATTCCCCCTCTTTAAATCTCTCTCACTTTCTCTAGTTTCTCAACTAGAACACCTAAATCAAAAAACATGATGTCTTTTAGATATATAAGTTCTCTTAACTTGACACATTATAGGGTAATTTTTATCACATTAATTTCACTCCTTTGTGATGTTGGAGTCAATCTAAATAGAAATGTGGAAAATCAAGATATAGCTCATATGATATAATCAATAACATGATCTATAGGTTATTCATGTGCTATAAAACAAAGTCCAATCAATAAAGAATCATTCTAATGAGTCACACAAAATATCCTTAGATGCATACATTCAATCCTACAAATAAAGGCTCAATACTTATGTGACCCTAGAAAAACCACAAAGTAGCTTCCTGCAATACTTAAATGCTCAAGGACAAATAATTTTTTTTTTTAGGTTGGTGGCATAATAACTTGTAGTACATCCCTTCAATCACAAATGGAATGCATTATTCATCTATTAGAGTTTGAATTCCTTAGGGTGTTTCATTAAGGGAATTGATTCCTCGATGGTGAGGAGCTAAGATTAATTTATTCCTATAAATACAAGGGTTAACTCATGCAATTAACAAAATGAATGATCAATAATTGTTGGTTTATGTTGTTGAATTTTCACCAAGACTGAAATCATTATTCTTGGTTCTCTATTTCCCTCAATCATATATGGTCTTCCTTATTTCAAGTGTTTATATTTCATAGTGCACATCCACACAGGGTTTGTTTCCTACAACTTCCACAAAGAGGAATTGACTGCTTAAGGAGGTGAAAGAACTTACCCATAAAGAGCTTTGAAGCCCACTTACCAAAAAAATCTCTTCATAAGAAGTACATAATTTTATGGCCTTCTATTGGGAATTAATAAAAAAAAAAAATGTTTCACCCAATTTACTAATAAATTATTGGTTTCTAACTGAATTTTAGGTTTAATGCACAAATTAATGCTTGTAACGTGAAATGAACACTTGTGTAATAATCCTCCCTCACATGTTATATAAGTTCATCTTTCATAATGTAACCACTGCCTTAATTAATTATTTACTAATTGTTAGGTTGTCATTAAAAAAAAATATGTTAAACATTATTTATTTTGAACAAACACAATATTTTGAACAGAAATTGATTCTTGGTGTTTAATAAAAAAAATTACTTGTGAATTGGTTTCATAAGTAAAGACTGGTGGTAAAAAAAGATAAATTCAAGATCTAAAGTTAGTTGAACAGAAAAGTAGTTCCATAGAGATCCAAAAGACACTCCGAAATAAATGGGGGATTCCAGGGATTTTTGGAGGTTCTGTTGGGGGAACTAAGGAACGTTGGTTATCCTGAGGAGTGATCCCTGAAGGGAAGAACTCGCAGAGGAAAAAACTCTTCCACTGGAATTGGAGAATTGGACCGAACTGTCCCGAATTTCTCTTCCAGATTTTCTGAGTTCAGTGAAGACTTAGACTTGGAGCACGGGGGGAGTTAGAGGACGTAATCGCCTCACTCACGGAAGGGAAGCAATCACTTACTAGTCAGATTGTGCACAGATGAGTGGCATGTTGTTTAATTTTTCATGTTAGAAGAAAACACTGTCTTCTGTTAAATCTGTAATGTTAGTAGAATACACTGTTTTCTGTAAAAATCTGTAATGATAGTAGAATACATTGTCTTTCTGTAAAATTTGTAATGTCAGTAGAATACTTTTTCTTTCTGTTAAATTTGTATTGGAAGCAAGCTAGGAAAACATCACATGTTTGAATGGTTGTTTCGCGTCTAAGGATTTTACTCTAAGAAAAGTAGAACGCAAACAGAAAACTTGTTGAAGAAGTTGTTAAGCAGAAGTATAATATGCATTTGCATTTTTCCATCTACCTGTACTAGTAATAGTGCATGAGTAAGGGAGGACCGTTAACTCAAAATCTCTGAGACCGGAAATCCTGGGTTGGTTGTCCTCCAACCTATGATACTACACAGAAAATGGTGGTCCGGACACCTTATATGATTCAAGAAAAAGGAAAAAAAACCAGAACAACTTGGGTTTTAAGAAGGAAAGTTGTCTTGCGGAATAGATTATGGAAGTAAAACAGAGAAAAAACATGTGAAAATATAGTTAGGCGGTAAGCAACCGAATAATGAGACTTAAGTTTTCTAGATGAGGAATAGGATAATCCTTATGGATAGAACAAGAACAACAAGTATTACGAATTTAACCCTCAGTAAGAAAACCTTGGAAGAAAACTGTAAATTACAAGCGCTAACGGTACCGAATACAGGGGTATATAGTTAAGAATCATAACGTAAGAATTTAACAAAGGTAAACCATACAAAGAAGAAAATTTAATTTGGAGCGCAAGAGGCATAATTATCTACTGAGTGAAGAAAAACGAGAATGGAAGCTCACAGAGAAGAACTTCCGGAAAATAACTCAGACATTTTTGTATCGAATATATATATATATATATATATATATATATATATATATATATATATATATATATATATATATATATATATACATTTAATTGATATAAACTAGTAGGGAACAAATAAAAAACACCATATGTCTATTCAGAAAAAAACCATCTAAGAGTGATAAGTGTGCGGGTGCAAAATCCTGGCCTTACTGTCCACAGTAGATCATATACAAATTTTTAAATGGGTAAAATACATAAGCAAAACCCTCCGAGAGTGCGAGATGCACATTTATACATTAACCAGCCTGGAGCCATAAATATTAACAAAAACCCTCAAGCTACCACAGAGTAGTAAATAGCAACAGTTCTGAGGAAACAAGGGCCACGGGCCAAGATCTTATGCAAAACAAAGTAACACTGCCACTAAACAAAAAGGAGACCCAGACGTGTAACAGGTCAAGGGTTTGAACCCCGCATTGTCGAGGGTACCTATAGCGTAAAACGTAATGGTCAGAGCCTTCGAAACCTGGAGCCTTGGAAACCACCATAAAACCAGAGCTTTGTAGCAATTGTGGAGTGGAAGTAGAACTGTACCTGATAAAACAAGAACAGAGAAGCGTTAATTCGAGCGAAAGCGGAATAAAACCCAAACCCTGACCTCTCATATATATATAATAGCTAATCATGGCATTCGCGTAGAAAATTACATGTGAGTTCATAAGAGACCCGACGAGAGCCAACGAGGAAATGGCCACCTTCGTCCTGCAAGCAAATAGTTGCAATGAAACACAAATGAATACTCAGATATTCAGAGAAGGGCGACATGCGGCTGTATGAGGAAGCAATTGAAAAACTATAACGTTTTCTAACCCTAAAGAGGAAAACAGAGAACCTATAACGCAAGGTAATCAACGACAACGAACAAGGGTTGTTGGTTTACTAGTTTCCCGGGAGAAGAGCCTCCTCTGAGGCACCATGCCACCGCACAATGCTATCATGGAACTAGAAAACTAGATAAGGAACCCTATAACCTGCAGAGCCACATTCCAGAGCATTCTGTTGGAAATAATGCAAATGAAAAAACCGTTACGGGCAAAGGTCATTAGCCAACCCTAATGAATAAGTATCGTCAGATGAATCCCATGATCAACGGTGGTAAGATCGCCGAGTGTCGAACTGTGGGAGCCAAGGTGAATGCCAGCGAAGAAAAGGACGGGCTACATAGACCTAACAACACCATAGTACACTTGAATTAATGGCACAATTAATAAGCCATACAACACCGAGATAGCAAAGGACGTGGAATGATGTTGTCAATTAAATTAAAATGTTAATGATTGTCGCCATGACAAATTCGGGCTTCTGTCCATATCAACCTTGTGTACGTAGTTTCGAACCCCGAAGATTGATGCGTGCAACATAATCCATAGCCAGACCATAGTGCTAGGGCCTAGTATCACCGCATAATAAGATGGCAAAGAATCTATGTAATACTAACGAGTTTTAAAAGAATTATTATGAGCGTAATCTGCCTTTTAACAAATGTAATGATGGCTATATTTGATTAATGTTAATTATGAGGGTAGGCAGTGAGTAAAAGTAAAAAAAAAAAAATTATGTGGTCAAAACTATAAGAAAGATGTATGTTACAAGTGGTATCAAAGCAGCGTTACAACGCTGGGACCCTATTGGGTCAACTAACATTAAATTGTGTGTTACTAATGCACTCAGATGGAAAGAATAATAGGACAAACGAGAAGAACACCTTTGCAACAGCCACCTCGAAATGTTGGGGAGACCCAACCCCAACAGGATGGAAACCGCGAAATGTGGGTTCAGCTGGGAATGGAACAACATCAACAGACTAGCAGGCTAATTGAAGAACAGCAGCACCAAACCCGCATCTTGTTAACCACAGTGCAACAGCTGCAGGAAGAAATGGAGAGAGTACGAAATGATAATGCAAGAATGATGCAGGAGCGGGAAAGAATTCTAAAAAGCCTCTCAGATAAGCAAAGTCAAAGAATTGAGAGGCCTAGTGCTGATAGAGAATTTCAGGAGGGAAATGAACAGCAAACAGGACATCATGATGCAGGCCAAAAAGAAAGGAGTACAACTCAGCGAAGTAATCAAAATAAAAATTTTAATGAGGCTGAATCTGATAACGAAACCGAGCAGAAGGAAAATAAAAGGCAAAAGATAGAGTTGTAGGGCGAATTTAGGAAGATAAAGCCACCCACATTTGATGGAGAGAAAGAATAGGTAGCTAAGGCGTGGCTGATTAATATGAACAATTATTTTCAAGTATATGATTATGACAGCAGTCTTAAGGCCCGGTCAGCTATTTACCAGTTAAGAGAGAAAGTCACTTTGTGGTGGGAAGAAGTGAAAAATGTGCACAGAATAGAAGATCAAGATGTAACATGAGATAAGTTTCAACAGTATTTTAAAGGTAAGTACCTGACAGAACGCTTTTATGATGAAAAATCTCGGGAATTCCATGATTTTAAACTCGGACAATTGACCATGGACGAGTTCATCACTAAGTTCACTTCATTACTGCGTTACGTACCTTACTTAAGAGATGAGAAAGCTAAAGTACAAAGGTTCCTAAGCAGCTTACCCATCCATATGAAGGAACGTATAGAATTTTTAAATCCCAAAACAATGGACGAGGCCATTAGGAAGGCTATAATGTGCTATCATCAAGCTAAAGACAAGACAGATTAAGGAAAAGGGTGGTAGTCAAGGAAAGAAAACAAGAGTAGTGCTAGTTTTAAAAGAGGCAAAACCAGTAATTTTAAAAACACAACAAAAAATTCAGTTAGTAGGCAGTTCGGTAAGAACCATCAAAGGGTAAGGTGGCATGTGGAAGATAAAACCATTGAAGCTTCTAGTAAACCGGAGCAACCTCAAAATCAAAAGCCACCTTTACAGTGTTGGGGTTGTGGAGAAGCGCACTACTATCGAGACTGCCCACAGCGGGGTAGAAACGAAGCAGTAACCAATATGCAGGAAGCCTCTACCGTGGGAGATGTTTCTCAAAACATACCCAGAATTAATGCAGCATTGGAAGATCGACAAGCTGATTTCCAACCTACCATGATAGAGCTAGAAGGTAAATTTTTATCCCAAACTGTTTCTGTTTTGGTAGATCCGGGAGCAAGTTTAAGCTATATAAGTCCTAAACTAGTAGAGATCTGTAAATTGCAAAGTCAAAAATTTAGGAAATCGTGGTTAGTCCAGTTGGATACTGGAGCCAAAAGAAAAATTAGCGCCAAAATACCAAATTGTGCATTGCAAATCGAAGGACAACAACTAACAGTGGACTTGAATATTTTTCCCTTGGGATCTTATGATGTGCTGTTTGTTATGGATTGGTTGGAAAGGCATTGGACTCTAGTATATTGCAAAGAGAATATTATCTACTACAGAGATCAGAATGGCACCCACCAAGAGATTCAGGGAATAAAGAAACTTGTACAGCTGCATCCAATTACAGCTTCCAAAATGGGTAAATGTATAAGAAAGGGATGTCAACTGTACGCTATACAAGTAGGTTTTTATGATTCTAAAGAAAAAGCTCCTATGATGGAAAATATACTTGTAGTACAAGAATTCAAGGATATATTTCTAGAAGAGATACCAGGATTGCCACCTAGAAGAGATATAGACTTCATAATAGAATTGATGCCAGGAGCATCACCGATTTCACGAGCACCCTATCGTATGAGTGTGCCAGAATTGACCGAGTTGAAAATACAGCTTCAGGAATTATTATACAAGGGATATATACGACCCAGTGTATCTCCCTGGGGAGCACTTGTACTATACGTTAAAAAGAAGGATGGAACCATGTGCATGTGCATGGATTACTGGCAGTTAAACAAGCTGACCGTCAAGAACCGATATCCCTTACCACGTATTGACGATCTGTTTGATCATGTAAGGGGAGCTACTGTATTCCCAAAAATTGATTTGAGGTCAGGTTATCATCAAATCAGGATCAAAGATGAAGATATACATAAAACTGCCTTTCGAACAAGGTATGGTCACTATGAATTTGTGGTATTACCTTTCAGGCTGACTAACGCACCAACCACTTTCATGAGACTGATGCATAGTATCTTCCACCCTTATTTGGATAACTTTGTGTTAATTTTCATTTATGACATACTAGTTTATTCCAAGAATGCGGAAGAACACAAGGAACATTTGCAAATGGTACTGGAAATGTTAAGGAAGCATCAGTTATATGTGAAATTCAGTAAATGCAATTTCTTCAAGGAAGAAATACAATATCTTGGACATGTGATATCTGAAAAAGGTATAGCAATAGACCCGGAGAAAATCAGAACTATTATGGAATGGAAGGTGCCACAAAATGTGGCAGATATATGGTCATTTATGGGGCTCGCTGGCTATTACCGGTGATTTATTAAAGGATTTTCAAAAATAGCTTTCCCTATTACCTCTCTGCAAAGGAAAGGAAAAATGTTTAAATGGTCAAAAGAATGTCAGGATAGTTTTGAAAAACTGAAGCAATTATTAACATCAGCACTAGTGTTAAGTGTGGCCGATCCGAATAAGGAATTCGAGGTTTGCACGGACGCATGCAAGGAGGGTGTTGGGGCAATTTTATCACAAGAAGGAAAAGTAATTACATATGAATCCCGTAAGTTAAAAGATCACGAGCTACGATATTCAACCTATGATTTAGAGCTGACTGCAGTTGTGCACGCCCTCCGGGTATGGAGACATTACTTACTTGGGAAAATATTTGTATTGAAGACAGACCATAGCAGTCTAACCAACTATTTCAAACAAGCTGATTTAAACTCCCGACAAGCAAGGTGGAATGCCTTCTTGAGCGAGTTTGACATTGACCTGCAGCATGTAAAAGGAAAGGAGAACAGGGTTGCGAATGCATTGAGCAGAAAACTGCATAACATCTATGAATTATATGTTAACCAAGTTGAAAGCAGATTTCTAGATCAAATTAGAAAGGAAGCAGGAAAATATCCTGAATATGAATTCTTGTGGCAGCAAGCACAGAAAACTAAAGAACAAGGAAAGTTGGGAGAATATGAAATCAATCAAGATGGATTGCTGACTTTCAAGAAAAGAGTAGTCGTCCCAAATAGAGTGGAGTTGAAGACTCCAATATTGGATGAATATCATAGAAGAAATTATGTGGGGCACCCTGGATACCAAAAGATGTTGACAGCAATAAGAAAGGATTACTGTTGGCCGAGTATCAGGAAGGACATAGCAAACTACATAAACAAGTGTTTACAGTTCCAACAGGTGAAAGTAGAACATCGGCATCCGGCAGGATTAATGCAGCCTATACCAATCCCAGAATGGAAATGGGAGGTGATTTCGTTGGATTTCATCACTGGATTACCAAAATCAAAACGAGGTAATGACTCCATAATGGTAGTTGTGGACTGATAAAGTAAATCAGCACATTTCATACCTGTCCAATCCACTTACAAGATAGTACAGATAGCAGATTTACTTATGCAGGAGATCTTCCGACTGCATGGAATTCCTAAGACAGTTATTTCAAATAGGGATGTAAAATTCACATAAGCTTTTTGGAAAGCACTGTTTACGGGTTTAGGAACTCAAGTTAATTTCAGTACTGCGTATCATCCACAAACAGACGGACAAACGGAACGAGTAAATCAAGTACTAGAGGACATGCTGAGAATGTATGTCATGCAGCAACTGACTAAGTGGGAGGAATATCTACACTTAGTGGAATTTGCATATAATAACGGTTATCAAGAATCGTTAAAAATGAGTCCATTTGAAGCCCTATACGGGCGGCAGTGCAGAACTCCCATTAATTGGAGTAGTCCCGAGACCAAACTCATGCTAGGACCAGACATGCTAGCGGAAATGGAATTAGAAGTGAAGAAAATTAGGAAAAATTTAAAAGCAGCTCAAGACAGGCAAAAAGTATACGCAGATAAAAGGAGATCATATCATGAATATGAAGTTGGAGATCACGTGTATGTGAGAATTAAACCAAAGAAGAGTACATTAAGATGGGAAACTTGTGCAAAGATAGCTCCCAGGTTTTGTGGTCCTTTCCAAATACTAGAAAGAGTGGAACCAGTGGCTTATCAGTTGGCTCTTCCCAACCATATTCGAGTACATAATGTTTTCCATGTATCGTTTTTAAAGTGATATATTCATGATCCGAGACATATAATTCATTGGCAGAACATTCAGGTAGCAAGTAAGCACAATAGTTAAGATATTATATGTTAAAGACTTATGTAAACTAATACAAAGTCTAATGTGTGCAGGTAGAACCGGACGGAGAATTTCTGGTCGAGCCTCACAGTATAATCGACCGGAGGGAAATCATGCTCCGGAAATGAGCCATCGCCCAAGTTAAAGTGCAATGGAAGCACTTTGGCCCGGAAGAGGCCACCTAGGAGGACAAAATTTTTGTGTGGGAAGCATACCCTGAGCTTTTTGCTGATATGCAATAAGAACACCGAGGACGGTGTTCTCTTTCAGAGGGGGAAAACTATAACCACTGCCTTAATTAATTATTGACTAATTGTTAGGCTGTCATTAAAAAAAAAATGTTAAACATTATTTATTTTGAACAAATAGAATATTTTGAACAGAAATTTATTCTTGGTGTTTAATAAAAAAAAATTACTTGTGAATTGGTTTCATAAGTAAAGACTGGTGGTAAAAAAAGATAAATTCAAGATCTGAAGTTAGGTGAACAGAAAAGTAGTTCCATAGAGATCCAAAAGACACTCTGGAATAAATGGGGGATTCCAGGGAGTTTTGGAGGTTCTGTTGGGGGAACTAAGGAACGTTGGTTATCCTGAGGAGTGATCCCTGAAGGGAAGAACTCACAAAGGAAAAAACTGTTCCACTGGAACTGGAGAATTGGACTGGACTATCCCGAATTTCTCTTCCAGATTTTTTGAGTTTAGCAAATACTTAGACTTGGAGCACGAGGGGAGTTAGAGGACATAATCGCCTCACTCACGGAAGGGAGGCAATCACTTACCAGTCAGATTGTGCACAGATGAGTGGAATGTTGTTTAATTTTTCATGTTAGAAGAAAACACTGTCTTCTGTTAAATCTGTGATTTTAGTAGAATACACTGTTTTCTGTAAAATTTGTAATGATAGTAGAATACACTGTCTTTCTATAAAATTTGTAATGTCAGTATAATACTTTGTCTTTCTGTTAAATTTGTAATGGAAGAAAGCTAGGAAAACAGCACATGTTTGAATGGTTGTTTCGCGTCTAAGGATTTTACTCTAACAAAAGTAGAACACAAACAGAAAACTTGTTGAAGAAGTTGTTAAGTAGAAGTATAATATGCATTTGTATTTTTCCATCTACCTGTACTAGTAATAGTGCATGAGTAAGTTATGGAATGGGTTATAGCTGGTGATTTAAGGGAGGACCATTAACTCAAAATATTTGAGACCATAAATCCTGGGTTGGTTGTCCTCCAACCTATGATACTACATGGAAAATGGTGGTCTGGACACCTTATAGGATTCAAGAAAAAGAAAAAAAACCAGAACAACTTGGGTTTTAAGAAGGAAAGCTGTCTTGCGGAATAGATTATGGAAGTAAAACAGAGAAAAAACCTGTGAAAATACAGTTAGGCGGTAAGCAACCGAATAATGAGACTTAATTTTTCCAGATGAGGAACAGGATAATCCTTCTGGATAGAACAAGAAAAACAAGTATTACGAATTTAACCCTCAATAAGCAAACCTTGGAAGAAAACTGTAAATTACAAGCGCTAACGGTACCGAATATAGGGGTATATAGTTAAGAATCGTAACGTAAGCATTTAACACAGGCAAACCATACAAAGAAGAAAATTTAATTTGGAGCGCAAGAGGCATAATTATCTACTGAGTGAAGAAAAACGAGAATGGAAGCTCACAGAGAAGAACTTCTGGAAAATAACTCAGACATTTTTGCATCGAATATATATATATATATATATATATATATATATATATATATATATACATTTAATTGATATAAACCAGTAGGGAACAAAGAAAAAACACCATATGTCTATTCATCAAAAACCATCTAAGAGTGATAAGTGCGCGGGTGCAAAATCCCGGCCTTACTGTCCACAGTAGATCATATACAAATTTTTAAATGGGTAAAATACATAATCAAAACCCTCTGAGAGTGCGGGATGCACATTTATACATTAACCAGCCTAGAGCCGTAAAATTTTAACAAAAACCCTCAAGCTACCACAGAGTAGTAAATAGCAACAGTTCTGAGGAAACAAGGGCCACGGGCCAAGATCTTATGCAAAACAAAGTAACACTGCCACTAAACAAAAAGGAGACCCAGATATAACAGGCCAAGGGTTCGAACCCCGCATTGTCGAGGGTACCTGTATCGTAAAACGTAATGGTCAGAGCCTTCGAAACCTGGAGCCATGGCAACCACCATAAAACCAGAGCTCTGTAGCAATTGTGGAGCGGAAGTAGAATTGTACCTGATAAAACAAGAACAGAGAAGTGTTAATTCGAGCGGAAGCGGAATAAAACCCAAACCCTTACCTCATATATATATATATATATATATATATATATATATAACAGCTAATCATGGCATTCGCGTAGAAAAATACCTGTGAGTTCATAAGAGACCCGACAAGAGCCAACGAGGAAATGGCCACCTTTTTCCAGCAAGCAAACAGTTGCAACGAAACACAAATGAATACTCATATATTCAGAGAAGGGCGACATGCGGTTGTATGAGGAAGCAATTGAAAAACTATAACATTTTCTAACCCTAAAGAGGAAAACAGAGAACCTGTAACGCAGGGCAATCAACGAAAACGAACAAGGGTTGTTGGTTTACCAGTTTCCCGGGAGGAGAGCCTCCTCTGAGGCACCATGCCACTACACAGTGTTATCATGGAACTAGAAAACTATATAAGGAACCCTGTAACCTGTAGAGCCGCATTCCAAAGCATTCGGTTGGAAACAATGCAAATGAGAAAACCGTTACGAGCAAAGGTAAGTAGCCAACCCTAATGAACGAGCACCGTCAAATGAATCCCATGATCAACGATGGTAAGAT
This sequence comes from Pinus albicaulis, assembly GCA_034641835.2. Classification (NCBI taxonomy): domain Eukaryota; kingdom Viridiplantae; phylum Streptophyta; class Pinopsida; order Pinales; family Pinaceae; genus Pinus; species Pinus albicaulis. Next base: position 546,983,040 of record CM076579.1, on the reverse strand, counting down.
CGCCGGGTGTCGAACTGTGGGAGCCAAGGTGAATGCCAGCGGAGAAAAGGACGGGCTACATAGACCTGACAACACCATAGTACACCAGAATTAATAGCACAATGAATAAGCCATACAACACCGAGATAGCAAAGGACGTGGAATGATGTTGTCAATTAAATAAAAATGTTAATGATTGTCACCGTGACAAATTCAGGCTTCTGTCCATATCAACCTTGTGTACGTAGTTTTGAACCCCGAAGATTGATGCGTGCAACATAATCCATACCCAGACCATAGTGTTAGGGCCTAGTATCACCGCATAATAAGATGGCAAAGAATCTATGTAATACGAACGAGTTTTAAAAGAATTATTATGAGCGTAATCTGCCTTTTAACAAATTTAATGATGGCTATATTTGATTAATGTTAATTATGAGGGTAGGCAGTAAGTAAAAGTAAAAAAAAAAAATTATGTGATCAAAACTATAAGAAAGATGTATGTTACACATAACCGATAATTGTAACATTATTTAGAGATATGTTTTCATGTTAATTAAACGGTAAAATTCATACAATATGTCATCCAAAATGTATTTAGCATCAATATCTCCTCTCAATTGATTTTGGAGGTGTTTATCATAATTCGAATGATATTTAAAGGAAATGGAAACTCACAAGAAATGAATCAAAGAGAAAATCTCCAACCATGAAGAAAAAACTAAAAAATATGTATTAATATTTAAATGAACAAGTATATTGCATGCATTATACATGCAACACGATGTTGTTTTCTCTCAAATTTATCTATAACATGTTTATTTTTCAAAAGATGTCACTAGAAAAAAAGATAATGCCATGTAAGGACAATGGCGAAGAAAATACTCACAATGTCAAATATAAGTGAGTCGTCAACGCTTCTAAGGAAATCACAATAGGAATAGTCTATAATGCGACTTGTTGGAGTCGATGTGACATGTTTATGGATGGTGATACATGCATGGCATGGATGTATTTCGGAAACTTTCCACAACTCCGATAAACTCACATTTTCATTTTCCGGCAGCAGTTGCCCCTCGTTGTTTTGAATTTTAAATTTGTTGTTTCCCCGGGTCAATTTGAATTCTAAATTTGTGGTCTCTCCGCCTCGAGTTGAATTTTCATTTTTGAAATGTTTAATAGATGAGTCCGTCATTGGGTGCATTGAGAAATGGGTCTGGCTGGGATTTTTAGATATCAGACATTGAGAAGTAGGTCTTGCTGGGATTTTCAGATATCAAACATCTTGTAGAGGAAAGAAAGGATATCAGAAAAAAATATTCTCACATTTCCGTTGCTGCTCCTGTAACAGTAATTGGTCTCTGCTGCTTCTTGGCCAAACGGAATTTTTCTGAAAATCTATTACGCTACAGAGAATCTATGATGCTCGAGTCCCTCAAAACACAGTGAAGCCATTTCTATTACTTAGTAGTGTGCAGCTTTGTTTTTTAACAGCCATTTCTATTACGTATTAGTTAACAGCCATTTCTATTACGTATTAGTGTGCAGCTTTGTTTTTTAACAGTCATTTGTATTACGTATTAGTGTGCAGCTTTGTTTTTTTATCCGTCAAAGTGATATTGTTCTTGTTGGTTTTATAGTTGATTATGATTTTGTTTTTGTTGGTTTTGCAGTGGATTATAATAATTCAATGTGTAAGCCAGTCTAATTGATAATTGATTAATATAGTTATAATTATTTCAGATATTCATATTCACAGTTTCCTTCCTCAATTTATTTTCTTTCGACTTTGTTTAGGGAATGCAATGGTCATTATATTACTTGCAGGCTTGTGGTATCAAAAGGATCCACATGGGTTACAGTATTTTGTAAAGTTCGAAGGAAAAGGCATATTCACGCAACTCACACCTGACTACTTCCTTGAGTCACTCAAATATTCGGAGAATGATGATGAACATTAATGAACTCTCATCCCGACCATTAGTTCCACGAGTCGACATTTCTGAAGTCCGACCTGATTTGCAATCTGACCTTCGTATCAACAGGCTTGCAAAACATTGGGCACCCCTCTGCCCTCTCCTTAATGAAGAGAAATCGAGAGGTGGATTTTATCAATAAAAGTTGGAGAAAGCTTGCAAAACGTTGGACATTGCTCTCCTTAATGAAGAGAAAAATCCCTCTCCTTAATGAAGAGAAATCGAGAGAAATATTTTATCAATAAAAATTGCAGAAAGCTTGCAAAATGTTGTCCACCCCTCTCCTTAATGTGGAGAAATCAAGAAGTGGATTTTATCAATAAAAGTTGTAGCTAAACGTAGGGGAGAGGCGTCAGTCGCTGAACACCTCAGCGCTGACTGGACCCGGGCCACGTCAACCGATGCCACCGCATGTACGACAGGTGCTGGCTGGCATGGCTTTCACGTGCCGGTCACGTGCAGCCGGTCACGCGGTCTTGGAACCGGTACAGCCGGTCTACTCCCGCCCTTTTGTGGAGCCTGGTCGACAAAACGCTGCTTTTTGGTCCGGGTCTGGTTGCTGTCTGTTCGGCTCTCCGTTTGTTGCGATGGTTGGCTCCAATGCCCGATGCCTACGCCGCCACTGTCCGCGCGCTCCCTCCTTGGCGATGGTGCCGCTGCTCTCCTGGGTGGAGCTCCCCTGGTCCTGGTTCGGCTGCAGCAGCATTGCAATCGTGGGTGGTGGAAAATCGTTGCCTGTTCAACCTCGCTTAGCTGGTGGTTTAACCTCGGCGGTTTGGTTGTTTTTCTTCGGCGATGTGTGGTTATGGGTCGGTTGTTTGCTATTTATGCTTGGCGAGGTTTTGTCATGCCTCAGCCCTGTAGTTGGTTTACCTTCGCCCTATCGTAATTTTATTCGGCTCTGTAGTTGTTTAACTTTGCTCGGCGCAGTGGTGGTTTTAGTTCGGCTCTGTGGTGGTTTTTCTAGGCTCTGTGGTGGTTTTTATCGGCTCTGTGGTGGTGCGTTTTTCAGCTCGTGCTTTCAGGTGCGTAAGGGGGTTTTTTTTTTGAAGTGTTTTGCATTTTTGTTTAATGTTGGTGCTTTCTGAATGATTGTGTTTTTGTTTTTTTTGCAGGTCAGTGGAGAAGGCAAGGACAATGCAATGCAGGACTCTGTGGAATGAAGGAGGAAGCCTGGAGGGATAGGAGTTTTAAGGTAGGACTCTGTCCTACCAGTAATATCTATGTGTTTGTAAACACATTTCACCTTAAGGAGATGTTCTCTTTTGAGTGGTTTTACAGTGTTTGATTGGAATGTAGGGTTTTGGGTTTTACAGTGTTAGATTGGAATGTAGGGTTTTGGGTTTTGGGTTCTCTTTAGTGTTTGGTTCGAATTGGATGCCGGCCCAATTGGGACTGAAATTTGTTCTTTTAATGTGAATCTACAACATATAGGTAGTAGGAAATTGTTTAGAGTATTTACAGGGTTACTAACTAGAGTTTTTCCATTGTTTTAAGATTAAAAGATTCAATTACGTCTACAATTCCTGTTAGATATAGGATGAAGGTTATTACTCTAAGCCGCAATTTTATGGGAGACCCGCCAGCTCAAGCTTTTGTATATATATAATTATACATGAATTGAATTGGATGCCGGACCAATTGGGACTGAAATTTGTTCTTTTAGGTCATGTTGACTAAATGTTGATGGGCTCAAAGACTTCACTATTTTGTCTGGGACCTTCGTTGTGCATGGTTTGGATGAATTGCTTGGTTTGGATGAATTTCTTAAAATGTGCATACATCAGCATACGTTTTTCTCAAATATAAAATGTGCAATAAATTCAAGCTTTGCTCCACACGCAATTTGCAACGGAATACAAGATTTGATTAACGAAGCCAATTGATAATCGATTCAATTGGGTGGGATGTAGGCTAGCGGGTTAATGATTTTATGAGGTGTAGGTTAAAGGGCTAACGATTTGGAATGTAGGGTTTTGGGTTTTACAGTGTTTGATTGGAATGTATGGTTTTGGGTTTTACAGTGTTTGATTGGAATGTAGGGTTTTGGGTTTTGGGTTCTCTTTAGTGTTTGATTGGAATTGGATGCCAGCCCAATTGGGACTGAAATTTGTTCTTTTAATGTGAATCTACAACATATAGGAGACTGGAGACTGTTTAGAGTATTTATGGTTGCTAACTAGAGTTTTTCCCTGTTTTAAGATTAAAAGATTCAATTACTTCTACAATTCCTGTTAGATATATGATGAAGGTTATTACTCTAAGCCGCAATTTTATGGGAGACCCGCCAGCTCAAGATTTTGTATATATATAGTTATACATGAATTGAATTGGATGCCGGCCCAATTGGGACTGAAATTTGTTCTTTTAGGTCATGTTGACTAAATTTTGCTGCGCTCAAAGACTTCACTATTTTGTCTGGGACCTTCGTTGTGCATGGTTTGGATGAATTGCTTGCGTCAGAGATTGTGGTAATGATTAAATATATTGTTGTTGCATTATGTGTGGAATTTGATCTTTGACTCTTATTGCCTGTATGTGGACATGCGTTTTTGTGTAAGCTATACTCTCTCTCAATCTTAATTTGACTGAGCTTCATGCTTATTACAGATAATGCTATGTTTTATCAATAGTTACAACACGTATAGAGGAGAGCTGTTTAAGAGTCAAATCCAAAATTTGATCTTTTGGGAGTCATAATGTTTACTATGAGGTAATCGGCTTCAAAGTATCGATAGATATAGCTTAACTTTGAGTGAGCTTCATGCTTATTACGAGATAATGCTATGTTTTATACGATAGTTACAACACTTATGGGAAATTTGATATTTGGAATTTGATCTTGTAGGAGTCATAATGTTTACTATGAGGTAATTAGCTTCAAAGTATCATATAGATATAGCTTATACTTTGACAGAGCTTCATGCTTATTACAGATAATGCTATGTTTTATCAATAGTTACAACATTATAGGAGACTGTTTAGAGTATTTCTGGAATTTGATCTTTTAGGAGTCATAATGTTTACTATGAGGTAATCAACTTCAAAGTATCGTATAGATATAGCTTATAATTTGACTGAGCTTCATGCTTATTACAGATAATGCTATGTTTTATCAATAGTTACAACACCTATAGGAGACTGTTTAGAGTATTTCTGGAATTTGATCTTTTAGGAGTCATAATGTTTACTATGAGGTAATCAGCTTCAAAGTATTGTATAGATATAGCGTATCGTATAGATATAGCTTATACTTTCACTGAGCTTCATTCTTATTACAGATAATGCTACGTTTTATCAACAGTTACAACACGTATAGGAGACTGTTTAGAGTATTTCTGGAATTTGATCTTTTAGGAGTCATAATGTTTACTATGAGGTAATCAGCTTCAAAGTATCGTATAGATATAGCTTATACTTTCACTGAGCTTCATGCTTATTACAGATAATGCTACATTTTATCAATAGTTACAACACGTATAGGAGACTGTTTAGAGTATTTCTGGAATTTGATCTTTTAGGAGTCATAATGTTTACTATGAGGTAATCAGCTTCAATGTATCGTATAGATATAGCTTATACTTTGACTGAGCTTCATGCTTATTACAGATAATGCTATGTTTTATCAATAGTTACAACACGTATAGGAGACTGTTTAGAGTATTTCTGGAATTTGATTCAATTACGTCTACAATTCCTATTAGATATATGATTAAGGTTATTACTCTAAGCCGCAATTTTATGGGAGACTCGCCAGCTCAAGCTTTTGTATATATATAATTATACATGAATTGAATTGGATGCCAGCCCAATTGGGACTGAAATTTGTTCTTTTAGGTCATGTTGACTAAATGTTGCTGGGCTCAAAGACTTCACTATTTTGTCTGGGACCTTCGTTGTGCATGGTTTGGATGAATTGCTTGCATCAGAGATTGTGGTAATGATTAAATATATTGTTGTTGCATTATGTGTGGAATTTGATCTTTGACCCTTATTGCCTGTATGTGGACATGCGTTTTTGTGTAAGCTATATTCTCTCTCAATCTTAATTTGTTTGGAGAGGAGCTACAAGAGAACAGTAAATTAAGATGTCTGTGGTCTGTAAGCTCTATGAGTGCCATGATGCTATGAAAAAGAGATAACATACATGATTTGATTACGTAATTACACTTATGCAATACTACTGATAAGTAACCTATGAGATATAAAATCAAAGTAGTGAATGATTACCATTGGGATCCACATAGATAAGATCAGTAATCAAAAGGATACTGCAAACGTAACCCTTACTACGAGGTTTTTATGGTTATACTAGTAGTGCCAACTTATATCCTGTAAGCTTTAATACATAAGCTTAGTTGCATGTTTCAACCAGTGTACTTACATCCTCATTACGAGCTATACAATAATCATTACACAGTATCCAATACTTATGGCATTATATACAGGTATAAACACTAGTATCTAGTTATCCTTACAAGGGTGTAATAGTGTCGATTATTATGAAGATTCTGGAAAGAGTTATACACTATCATTACCATACCTTATATGTGCTCTACTTTATACAAGTGATTACACTGATGTTTACATTACGTCATTGTGTAAGATCCATATACACTGATTACAAATGTTACAAGGGTTGTACAGCTCAGCTTATACTGCAATGTAAGCAGTAACAATGGAACCTGATCTGGTTATACAATGCTTAGAACTTATAAGGCATACATGTTACAAGGAGTCATAATGTTTACTATGAGGTAATCAGCTTCAAAGTATCGTATAGATATAGCTTATACTTTGACTGAGCTTCATGCTTATTACAGATAATGCTATGTTTTATCAATAGTTACAACACATATAGGAGACTGGTTAGAGTATTTCTGGTTGCTAACTAGAGTTTTGCCCTGTTTTAAGATTAAAAGATTCAATTACGTCTACAATTCCTGTTAGATATATGATGAAGGTTATTACTCTAAACCGCAATTTTATGGGAGACCCGCCAGCTCAAGCTTTTGTATATATATAATTATACATGAATTGAATTGGATGCCGGCCCAATTGGGACTGAAATTTGTTCTTTTAGGTCATGTTGACTAAATGTTGAATCTATTCTGTTAGCTATTTGAATCTTAATGTACAATCGTGTCTGCGACACGAGTGTTTTAGAAGAGCCCCATAATTTAATTTCTATTCTTGTAGATATTGCTACATTGAGTTGGTTTAAGCATATCTTATATAAATTTTTTTTGCTAAGTGGAAGATTTAACTTTGATATGTAGGAATCATGAACTGTTTGATATATAACTTCATAAAACTGTTTGATATATAACTTCAACAAATTAACAAACTTGTAGGATTTAGAAACTATTTGATATGTAGGAATTATAAACTGTTTGATATATAACTTCATACAAAATCTGATATAGGCTATAAGGCTATAACTTCAACAGATTAACAAACTTGTAGGATTTAGAAACTATTTGATATGTAGGAATTATAAACTGTTTGATATATAACTTCATACAAAATCTGATATAGGCTATAAGGCTATAACTTCAACAGATTAACAAACTTGGGGGATTTAGACACTGTTTTATACATACTAATTTGAAAATGTTTGTAGCTTCCCAAACATCCATGGATGCTATCATTAGCAAACCTATTTGATCCTTACCAAAATCACAGTGTCTTGTAGTTACAAAATTAAGTCATGGCACCTCTATGCTTGATGGCTTCCATTTCCTACTTTGCCCAAGTATGGTGGACTACCCAACATTGGATGATTAGGATGTGCCTGAATGTTGGCATATGGTTGACTCCAATTTGCTCCATGTAGCCATGGTGGGACTGAGTAGCCCAAGTGTCCACTTGTGTTACTAACCCCAGCACTGACTGCAAGTGTCATATAAACACAATTAGGATTCAAACCTGCACTGGTAGGGGTATAAGAGGTGGGCCTAACCCCTGCCTGATAGCTAGGGACTTGGATGTTAATCAGGTCTTGGAATGATGGTGTCTTCTCTGCAATGTGGTCCAGCGTGTTAGACATCAACCTATTTGCCTCAAACTGTCTTGAACCATGTTCTTCTCTACTTGTCACCCCCTTGTCCTTTTTCCAACTCTTGCTGAACCTTTCTTGCCTCTCTCTGTTGCCTTGCCAATTGCTTTTGATGTTCCTTATCTTCCCTTGATTTTTGTCTTTCCAACCTTTCCTTTGCTCGAGCTTCTGCTGTTGCAATCCTTGCAACCCTCTTTTCATTGGCTAACTCCTTCTTTCTCTTTTTAGCTTCCTGAATTTCATTCTTTTTACGTTCAGACTCTAACATTAAATTCATATAGTCTTCAGATGTGAGCAATTGTGAACTCCTCCCTAAACGAAGATAATCTGAGGCTGAGTTCCTTGATGAGGCCTTCACTCTCTCTACTGGTAGCTTTAGGAATGCACCAAGTAATCTCTGCTTTTCCAGACCTGCCTGTTGGATTTCATCTTCCGGGACAACTGAATGGCCCCCATTGTTGTCTTCTTCAGGTACTTCATGCTGAATAGGCTCCTCTTCTAGTGATCCATTGTCCACAAAATAATGAACAAGTTCGGTGTTCAACCCTGATGGTTGTGAAGGCATGTCCATGCTTTCATCCTCATTGGTGGATGTTACATTATTTCCATTGATATTCATCACGGCCTCTGCCAGCCATGATGGTGCACTTACTTGGGTTGGCATGGTCAATTGCTCATTGTCAGCTGCATCAGTGGGTGTCACAGCCTCATTGATATTGTTAGTTGGTTCATCACTGAACTGTGTCTCACTAACATGCTCAGCATCACCACCACCACAGAACAACCCTTCAGAAAGGGACATTATACCTTCAGCAGCAGCTACATCTTCTTGGGCACCAACATGCTCTTCTAAATTCTCTGCTTCTTGACCTTCCACTTCAAATGCTTGGCTACATGTGGTATCATGCATAAGAGCATCATAATTGAGTGGCCATATACCAGTCCTCCTAAATCCAACCTTGATATTAGAAGGTGTGAGAGCCCTTTTAAATGCTTTGTTATCAAGCTCAGCTAGCTCAAACCTCTTTACTTCCACCCCTGGGTTCTTTGCCATCCATGAAGCTCGCTCGACCCTGAAATAGTTCTTGAAAGGCCCAAACACGCTCACATCAAGGGGCTGCAATCTGTGAGTAGTATGAGCCGGCAATGTTAACAGGTCAATGCCCAACTTATTGGCCTCCTCGATTCTCTGCACAACCATTTTACTTCCATGGCCAGCTAAAATCATCAAGTGCCTGTTTTCAGGCGAGACACCACCCGGTACAGAAGCAGCAAAGTGGCAAAGCCAATTTAGGAACAATTCCTTTGTCATCCATGCATGTGGATGTGCAACCATGCATGCCCCCGGTTCACAATTCTGTATGTAATTTTTTAGTTGAGTTTTACCTTTAAATAGATAAAATCCTGGTATAGATGAGCCAATTGCATTGACACAGGCAAGAATTGTGATCCACTCCCTGCTCTTAGGCAATATCTTAGGCACATTTCTACTCCCTCTCTTTGAAATTACCCGCATACCGCAATTTCTTCCCGCCTGTAAGCCTGTCTCATCGCAGTTCCATATGTGGTATGGGGCATATGAGTGATGGTCATATGCAGCAGAAAGAGTGTTATAGAACTTGGAAACAATTGCAGGGCGTAGATTTAAAGCCTGGTCTCTGTCAAGGCCCTCTGCTGTACGTAACACAAGGTCTGGATGCCTCTTTTTAAACCCACTCCACCATGACTTACCAGGAAAACCATCTTTAAAGGGGTTTGGCCTCCCTTGACATATTTGAGCTACAGTGGATTTAAGTTGGATAAGCTCTAACCCATGTCCCAATAGGGCCATCTCCTTACACCACTCCACCACCTCATCTTCCTCCTCTTCAGTCATGACTGTAACAAGCCCTCTGCGCTTTGTATTAGTCAACCCATTTATCCATTAATGTATGTTTGAGGCAGCAATACCATGTTTTTTCGCTGATGCACGGATTGAATATCCCTTAAACTCGATGTCATCAATTGCAGCAAGCATGTCTTCCTTCGTCCAGCCTCTGATTGCACTGATTTTCTTTGTTGAAATTGCACCTTGTATTGTGGTCGAAGGTGGCTCTGTGGTTGATGGTGGGGCTGGGATGATCTGCAACCACAGGGTCCTTTTCAACTACATTACTAGGAGCAATGGGAGCATTGACATCATCATCTGATGAACTGCTCCGCAGTTGGGCCCCCCTTCTCCCTCGCCTCATGTTCCTTATCCGATCTGCAACAGAAACTCTTGGCATGGCTACAACCTGCAATTTCCAACATCGTTAAGAAATTTGATAAGTATTACAGCACAACTATATAGAGTAAACTATAATTATGTATGAATTCCAAAATTTCTGCTAATAACATGAAATCTTTCAGTTGTTTGTTGTGAATTAATTCGCATTGAAGTATTACTTGTCAATTATGCATTACTTGTAATATCAACATCAGAAAGATATGTGATACCTACATGGCTGTTAGCTACATGGACTTGTCTAAAATCAGTAAGTGCCTGTTTTAAAATGGACTTATATTTGGACATGGACTGTGTGTTAGAACTATTTTTATTGAAAGATTTTATTCAATATAAAGTCAATATCCAAATCTGCTTAATATCTTTAATAACATTATTGAAGAACAACGAAATACCTGTATGTTGTCTCCAGCAACTGATGAAGAGAGTGAATGTAACACTGTGCACACACTCTATCTGGAATGTAACACTATGCACACAATCTGTCTGGAATGTAGCACTGTGCACACACTCTGTCTGGAATGTAACACTGAGCACACTCTGTCCTCTGTTTGTATGTCTGGAACACTGTCTGAAAAGGATTGTATGTCTGCAAAATGGAAACTCACAGTCTGAAAACTCACTTTCTGAAAACTGTATGTCTGCAAAATGAATGGAAAACTGTCTGAAAACTCTGAATGTATGTCAGCAGTAGTTTAAGAGCAAAATGAATGCCTCAAATGTAGTAACAGTTGAGGTTTTATAGTTTTATGATTTAGAATTTCATTGGTAGGGAAGATTGGCATGGATTGCCATCTCCCAAATTTAATTGTGTGGTGTGGATTGATTTGTACATGATCCAATGGCTGAAAAGCTATCATGGTTGATCTTTGTGCTTTCCCTGAATTTAATTTCTGAATTGAAATGCTTTTCAGAATTTAATTCCTGTAATTCCAGGACTGTTGTGTTTAATTCTTGAAATGAAAGGTTGGGTGAAGTATTTCCTGAATTGAATGGTGTCATTTAATGTCTTCAATAGGCTGAATGGTTAAACAAACATGTAGATATTGCTGACAGACATTTCACCTATTTTTGTGCAGGTGGTACTCAATCTTTGTGCAGGGGTTACCCAGTTTTTGTCCAGCTATTATTTAGCAATGAGATGTAGTCCCCCAATGCAAAATCAGTGGGGGACTGTTTGATGGGATAACAGTACTTTTGGATGGGTAGCTTTGTAATGTTTTGTAGTGCATTTTGCCTTGAATGGTAATTCAGAACTGGAGGTACTTGAGACAGTGGGTCTTGTCAAGTTGTGATGTTAGATTTGGTGTATGGCAGTTGTTGGTCTAGTCAAAAACTGGGCCCATTTTGGACATATTTATGTAACTTATATAACTTATTTCCAAATATTTATGTGCATATTATCAAATATTTATGTGCATATTTTAGTGAGTTTTTAATTTATGTTTGGTGGATGTGTGGGACCAGTAGTATAACTACTACTGGTCCTTGCACAACAATAGAAGCCTCTCCCCTATATTGCAATTGAACGAACCTCCTCCCTTATTTTCAGGGTTTATATCATATACCTTATTTTCAGGGTTTATTGTGGTTTTATAGGAATAGAAATATTTTTAGACCGAACTTGAACCAAAATGGCTATCCAAGTCAGTGGTTGTTTGTTTTTTGGTGATTGAACTCCCGATCACTAGGTTCACAAATTTATTTGGATGTGATTTTTACCAAAAGACTTTTTCACAATTTATGGATCACAGAAGCAATATTCCTAAAATTCACAAATATTGTTCGCTAGTTACTTTCATTTGCTAAATAGATATAGAGGAAGTTTCTGTAATACACTTTACTTTCCCTCACACTTTCCAATCCTCTCGGCATTGGCTATTATTGTGATTTATTTGTTTTTGACTTTTTAATAAATGTGTGCTGGAAAATGACAACACACTTTTTATATATACTTTCGAATTGTTATAATTAATAAAGAATTTGTTAAAAATGGTTATGTTTGGAATTAATTGAAATTAAATGGTTATATAATTATAGGTTATATGTTTATGAATTATAAATGTGTTTATTAAAACATTATATAATTAAGATTTTGTTATTATTTTCATGTTTTATTTATTTATTTTTGAGATGTTAATAGTAATTTTGTGGAACATAAGTTTTTCATACCTAGTTTACATTGTCAATTATTGTTCATGAAATTTAACTCAATTAAAAACTAAGCTATACACAAGTCTCACACATTATAATTTAATGTTATTAAAAGCATTTAATTTTAATGGAAATAGTTTCAATAATTATTCAATAAACTTAAGAAAATAAGCATATGACCAGAGTGATTAACCATCAATTCTTTGTATAATGTCAACTCAGGTTATTGAATTAAAGGTAATTTTTGAATAAAAAGTAATGATGCACATTCTCACTTGCAATCAATTTTTAAATAAAACAATGACTATTGATTTCATTAACAATTTACAATTCATTTTTCCATTCTTTCAAAAAAACAAAATACCTATATTTTATGAATTTAAACAATATCATTCACATAATTATATATCAACATTAAAAGTTTTATATTATTAAAATTAATGCATGACCAAATATAAAATGTATATGAAAATCAATATTAAAAATTTTATATAATTAAAATTAATGCACAAATAAACATAAAGTCCTTAATATGATAGTTATTTAGAATTTTGTATTCATTAAATAATAAAAGCATCCCAAATAAGAATGTTTATTGATAATGTTAACAAAGTACATAGTGTAAATCAATATCTTTGATATGGAAATTATTTATAATTATTTACCTAATCACTTCTCATATTAATATATTAATGTCAAGGGTGTTTTGGATTAAGAATGTTTTAAATTAAATGGTTATATAATTATATGTTATATATTTATGAATTATAAATGTGTTTATTAAAACATTATATAGTTAAGATTTTGCTATTATTTTCATGTTTTATTTATTTTTTTTGGTATGTTAATAGTAATGGAACATGAGTTTTTCATAGCTAGCTTACATCCTCAACCATTGTCCATAAAATTTAAACCAATTAAAAACTAATTGAATTGAGAATGTTTTAGATAAAAGTGAGAAAGACTTAGTATCTTAATACCCTTACTAAACAATGTATCAAAATATCACTTGCTCATAGAATTATGTTAAAAATGGACTTAGAATTTGATTATATATAGATAATTGATTTAACTTAAGATTAAGCCAATGCATATTAGGTTCATGTAACATACTCGTACCGCTAAAACCTTGACTAAAGTTTCAATGTTTCTAGACCCAACATCCAAGGTTAAATTGTGAAGGTGGTGTTATCTAAATTTCCTCTTCCCTAAACCACCTCAAAACTTGATTATAGTATTTTCATCATCTTCTGCACAACAAGAGCCTTAAAAAAATATAAATTTCATCTCAAATTAAGCTTATGGCACAAAGTTACCCCCATTTGAAAAATGTCTTGTACAGGTGCCCTCTCTGCATTTGTGCTGCCACCACCTATCTGACACACAGTATCCCTCTTTCTCACATGTCGCCATTATATGGTCCATTAAGGTGGCACATTGTTTCCATGTGAAAACCCATCCATGCTAGGTAACCTTATCAACTTCCATGTTTGGAATTCACTATAGTTTTCAATGTTTGACCAATAGTGGGCTCAAAACTATCAGGATGAATTGTTCAATAGCTCCCTCCCGCACTCATGAAACCAAATACCTAAAATCTCAATAATGGTCCATTTTTTTATGGAAATATCTCTATTCACTAACCGAGGTATCAAGATCTATCAGTATCAAGGTTTCGTGTATACATGGTCCTCTAATATAATCTTGATACCAGACTATAACATCCTAACGTCCAATAAATTGACACCAGTGGCATCACCATCCCAGTTACAAATTGGCTACCACATACCCATTCCCTAATACCCTGATTAAGGATTCAATATATCTATACCAAACCTCCAAGGTTATATTATGGAGATGTTGCTATGAATATCTCCTCTTCTTGAAACCATCTCAAAACCTGATTCTAATATTTCCATCATCTTTTGCTCAATGAGAGCCTTCAAACAATATATTTCTATCATATTTTGCTCAATGAGAGCCTTCAAACAATATAAATTTATTCTCAAACTAAGCTCATGGAACAAAGTTATCCCCCTTTGAATTTTTTCCAGTACATGTGCCCTATCAGCATTCATGTTACTACGTCGTGTTCAACGCATAATATCACTCTCACTCAAGTCTTACCATTAGATGTTTGATTAAGGTTCCACAAGCTTTACATGTGGAAACATGTCCATGCTAGCTAGTCCTATCAAATTCCATATTTGGAATTCACTGTAGTTTTCCATGTTCAACTCATATTGGGCCTAGTAGTATCAGGAGGAATAGTTCAATAACTCCCTCCTACACTCATGAAACCAAATAGCTAAATGTCAATAATTCTGCATTAATTGATGGGAATATCTATGTTTACTAACAGAGGTACCAAGATCTATCACTATCAAGGTTTTGTGTATACATGGTACTCTAACATAACCTTAATACCGATGTCTGACATCCTAACTTCTAGTAACTTAACATCCATGTCTTCACCATCCCATATAAAACATGGCTACCACCTACTATCTTGGATGCCACCTAGCCACCACCTTAGCACTAAAACGATATCTTAATCCATGTCAACTCTTATCATTGGTTGCCACCAATCCTTGCCCTACTACATACTTTGGTCCAAAAAAATCTACATCCTCGTGCCATGTTGGATGGATACATCGACCCCATGCCAACACCATGTTAATGCCATATCAACTCCATGATAGTGCCAAACCATGTCCACTCCATCATGCCACATCATCAAGGTCCATGTTGTATATCACATCACCATGATACAACATCTACTGCATGGACATGCCACATCACTCCATGTCAACATGATGACATGTTAATCCAAATCATCTGGCTACGTCCAACACCTTATGGGGCATTTCCAATATTGAGATAAAATCATATTAACTACGTCTCAATCACTCGATTCCCAACCTTTGATCTCCTAATAACCCATTCCCATCGTTTCACATCTTCGACCTTGCATATCCATTAACTAATAGGGTTTTGGGTTTTTTCTATATCATGACTTTGTGCTAGTCACCGCTAGTTAATTCCTCTCTAGTATCAATAGCTTCACGATCTATAATCCCCTCATTTACTAGCTCTTGGTCACAACCCTTATTTCGACAATGTGACTAGATGCTACGGCCAAAGTTTTTAATCCTGAATTCTCCATCTTCCATTAGCTTTCTAGATTCTTTCCAAACTCAACATTACATTATCTGATAGCTTCTAGGGGTTAATACCCCATAGTATTGATTATACACCTTTTCCTCAACATATGAATAGTGATTTTGGGTTGGGAGTTTGGGGTTGGTGCCAAATTATTGTGCTACCCAATACTTGAAAACCTAATATCTTGGCCTCTCAGGAATTATACTTTACTTGCCACATCTATTTACCAAGACATGACACATAGTTTCTATGCCCATCTAATATATAACCATTATTTGATGGTTCCAAACTTTTGTTAGTCAAAAAATTTCCAAGTTCTACTTGCATTTAGAGTTTAGCAATATTAGTTTGGGTATATCCCTGATGTCCAATACCGAATTCCTTGGTGCTCTAGTATCTTCCCTCTCGGGTTAATCCCACTCCTAGTTAAGCCCCCAGTCATAGCCATATTATCATACATATGACCAAGGACTGAGTTTTAAGCCCCAATCCCTAAGATTCCAAGAAATCTCAATACCAAAGGGAAATTCCATCCTTGAATTTATTTGTATGCTAAAAAAAGGGGGGTTGTGTTGGAAAATGTAACTAGTGTCATTCTTCATAATGAAAGAAAAAAAATTATTGAAATTATATTTTACTTTTATATTTTGATCTAGCATGTTCTTCATGCTTATTAGATTCAAAAGGAAGACAATAAATTCGTATTTTTTTCTTGGCCATTTGGTCTCTGTAATTCCCCATCCACATTTTAGAGCCTCATGAACTACCTTCTGAAACCATAACTTGGAAAATTCATCCTTGTCTTTTTTGATGATATTCTCATCTACAACATAACATGGGACACTTGCCTTCGACATGTTGACCAGGTATTGCAGCTGCTCCAAGATCATAAACTATTTTTCAAATTATCCAATTGTTCCTTTCGCATGGAAGAAGTAGAGTATTTGGGACATGTTATGGGTCATGAAGGAGTGAGGTTTGATCTGAAAAAGATTCAGGAAATGCAATATTAGTCTCAAACAAAAACCTTGGAGAGTTTTAGGGGATTCTTGGGTCTCATGGGCTACGATCGCAAATTTTTATGCAATTATGGATGCATTTGCTGACTCCTCACTAATCTTCTCAATAAAACTTTATTTCTCTGGAATGATGTTGCACAAAAGGCCTTCTTATCTCTCAAACAAGCCATGTTCCCCACTCCAATATTGGCCCTACTAGACTTTACAAAACCTTTTTTGATTAAATGTGATGCTTCAGGTATGGGCATTGGAGTAATATTTGTTTGAAAGTGTAACTAGGTTCAGTCTTCAAATTGAATATGTAATTATGTATTTATGTAGTGAAGAAGAAAAGGATAATAACATATATTTTTGGTATGCTTGATTCATGGGTTTCATGAGAAAGACTCTATCATAGGTCAAACGACTTCTTCTTGATGTCTTTCAGGATTTTTCATATTGTCATAAATGTACTAATTAAGAGTCATGTTTATGAAGATTCAAGTCACACTTGTATGCCTCAATACCTTGTCACATAAGCCTTGAATTCATGGCTCAGAATATGGCTCAATTTCAGCATTGAAGTGACCCCACAATTCAGCCTCCATACTCTTGCACAAGTATGCTCAGAAGTAGGCCTCCATGTTGGCTCAAAAAGGAGATCTATCCTATATATATAAGGATGGTATGCGGTTCATTTGGAGCAAGAAATTCAGGCTGTATTGAGGCATAAATGTGAAGAAAAGGGTGAAGTATCTATGGATATACAGATCAACAAGAAGTGTGAAGTAAGTGTTGTGTTCAAGGGTGAAGGAGGGACTGAAGGTATGTGCGGATATAAGACTACACTCAATCATAAAGAAGGACTGTGTCATAGTGCGGATTCAAGTTTACGTTAAAGCAGGAATAAGGATGGTCTTATAGTACTGATATAAGTCTTTGTTCAACATGCAGAAGGACTTTTTTAAGATGCGAGATTAACACAGAGTATAGTTTGAAGAAAGGATTGTGTGAAATAGTTAGAACAAGATTATGGCTGTTCTATAGAAGGAAAACATGATAAGTATGTACATTCAACAAGGTAAAGCATAAGGTGAGACATTCTATGACACAGTGCTCATATCAAGCAAGGATCTCATACATCTGGAGAAGAAAGAATATAAGTAGAGACCAAGATCTCTAGTCTTGGTAAAGAAAGGTGAAAAACAATGCAGTACGGTGTAGGAAAGAAGGCTAAGCTCAAGGAGTCAATGAAGAAGCAATGACAAGGTCTTGGAGGCATGCATAAGTCAAGGGTATGAGTCATGGTCATGGTACTTGTCAACTGAAATTCTATAAGAAGAATTTCTCGTGGGTTTTCCTCTCCAAGAGGGATAGGTTTTGGCCCGGGCTTGAAGAGCCTAAATTTATGTCTCTTGTGTTTTTTGGTAATTGATTTAATGAAAGATATAATAAGCTAAGAAGAGAAGACATACGTAAAAGAAGTAAGCTCACAAGTAATTATCAAGAAGAGAATTTGAATTAAACACTTCCCTTCCAAATTCTCAATATTATTAATATAGGAAGGTAGACAATTGGCTTTCATGAGTTAACAACTCAGTGGAAAGCTTCTCAATTTATCCATGTATGAGAAAGAAATTATGGCCATCTTACATGCAATAGACACTTGGAAACCATACTTATTAGGACGTCGTTTCCAAATCAACAATGACCATCATAGCCTAAAATATTTCCTCAAGCAGCGTCTATTATTGAAACAAAAAAATAATTGGTCTACAAAAATGCTCGGATATGATTGTGAGATTATTTACAATAATGGTTGTGAGAATGTAATGGTTGATTCCTTATCTTTCCAATTTGAAGATGAGGGCACCCTTTTATCCCTCTCTCTACGCATACCATATTGGATTGAAGAATCTCATTATGAACGGTTCTCCCACCCCTCTTTGTCCCAGCTTATTAGTAGATTACGAGCAGATCATAATTCCCCTAAAGGAATAATCTTGGAAGGATGAGGTTCTTCACTATAAGGATCAGGTAGTGCTATCCTTGATCCCCACCCTCAAAACCCACATCTTGGAAAAGTTTCACTCCTATCCAGTTGCAGGACATTCAAAAAATTTTAAGACTTACGCACAAGCACGTCACTCTTTCTTCTGGAACGAAATTCTTAATTTTGTATCTAAATGTGATTTATGCTAGTGGAACAAAAGGGAAAAAATCAAGATATCGGTAACCTTACAACCCTTTCCACTCCCTACTTCCGTCTCGACAGATGTGTCCATGGATTTCATTACAGGTCTCCCAAAGTTAGGCAAAAAATCAGTCATCGTGGTGGTTGTTGACTAGCTTTGCAAATATGCTCATTTTTGCGCTCTACCAAACCTATTTACCCCAACATTGGTGGCTTAAATTTTCATTGACCAAATATTCAAATTACATGGCATGCCGATTTCCATTTTTTCCGATCGAGACCCCATTTTCACCAACAAATTTTGGAAAGAACTTTTCAATCTACAGGGAAAAGAACTCCAACTAAGTATAACTTATCATCCCCAAACCGACGGTCAAACAGAAGCAGACAACAAATTTTTGGAGACCTATATAAGGTGCTTCACTACATACAAGTAGCATCAATGGGTACACTTGCTACCTTTAGTTGAATAGTGACATAATACTATCTATCATGAAGCCACCAAGATGACACCATATGAGGTAGTGTATGGCTAACTCCCACATGAGGATGTGGAACTATTTGGACTGAGCTTTGTAATAGGGCAAGGATAGTTGGAAACCAATGAAAATAGTTGACATGGATTAAGATATCGTTTTAGTGCTAAGATGGTGGCTAGGTGGCATCGAAGATAGTAGGTGGTAGCCACATTTTAGATGGGATGGCAATGACATGGATTTTAAGTTACCAGAAGTTGGGATGTCAGAATTCAGTATTAAGGTTATGTTAGAGGACCATGTATACACGAAACCTTGATAGTGATAGATCTCGGTACCTCTACTAGTAAACACCGATATTCCCATAAATTAATGGAGAATTATTGATATTTGGTTCATGAGTGTAGGAGGGAGCTATTGAACTATTCCTCCTAATACTAATAGGCCCAATATGGGTTGAACATGGCAAACTACAGTGAATTCCAAACATGGAAGTTGATAGGACTAGTTATCATGGACAGGTTTCCACATGTAATTTTTGTGGAACCTTAATCAAACATATAATGGTAAGACATGAGTGAGAGTGATACCATATGTTGAACACGACGTAGTAGCATGAATGCTAATAGGGCACATGTACTAGACAAATTTCAAAGGGGGATAAATTTTTTCCATGAGCTTAGTTTGAGAATAAATGTATATTGTTTGAAGGCTTTCATTGAGCAAAAGATAATGGACATATTAGAATCGGGTTTTGAGGTGGTTTCAAGAAGAGGAAGTCTACATAGCAACATCTCCATAATATAACCTTGGAGGTTTGGTATAGATATATTGAACCCTTAATCAGGGTATTAGGGGGATGGGTATGTGGTAGGTAATTTGTAACTGGGATGGCGATGACATTGATGTCAATTTATCAGACATTAGGATGTTATAGGTTGGTATCAAGATTATTTTATAGGACCATATATACACGAAACCTTGATACTAATAGATCTCAATTCCTCGGTTAGTGAATAGAGATATTTCCATTAAAAAATGGACCATTATTGAGATTTTAGGTATTTGGTTTCATGAGTGCGGGAGGGAGCTATTGAACAATTCATTCTGATAGTTTTGAGCCCACTATTGGTCGAACATTGAAAACTATAGTGAATTCCAAATATGGAAGTTGATAGGTTTACCTAGCATGGATGGGTTTCCACATGGAAACCATGTGCCACCTTAATGGACCATAAAATGGCGACATGTGAGAAAGAGGGATACCATGTGTTAGATAGGTGGTGGCAACACAAATGCTGAGAGGGCACATGTACAAGACATTTTTCAAAGGGGGGTAACGTTGTGCCATGAGCTTAATTTGAGATGAAATTTATATTGTTTGAAGGCTCTTGTTGCACAGAAGATTATGGAAATACTATAATCAAGTTTTGAGGTGGTTTAGGGAAGAGGAAATTTAGATAACACCATCTTCACAATTTAACCTTGGAGGTTGGGTCTAGAAACATTGAAACTTTAATCAAGGTTTTAGTGGTACGAGTATGTTACATGAACCTAAAATGCATTGGCTTAACCTTAAGTTAAATTAATTATCTATATATAATCAAATTCTAAGTCCACTTTTAACATAATTCTCTCACAAAGTGATATCTTGATACATTGTTTAGTAAGGGTATTAAGATACTAAGTCTTAATCTCACTTTTATCTAAAACATTCTCAATCCAATTAGTTTTTAATTGGTTTAAATTGTATGGACAATGGTTGACTATGTAAGTTAGCTATGAAAAACTCATGTTCCGTTACTATTAACATCCCAAAAATAAATAAATAAATAAATCATGAAAATAATAACAAAATCTTAAATATATAATGTTTTAATAAACACATTTATAATTCAAAATATATAACATATTACTAAATAACCATTTAATTTAAAACATTCTTAATCCAAAACACCCTTGACATTAATATATTAATATGAGAAGTGATTAGGTAAATAATTTTAAATAATTTCCATATCAAAGATATTGATTTACACTATGTACTTTGTTAACATTATCAATAAACATTCTTATTTGGGATGCTTTTAGTATTTAATGAATACAAAATTCTAAATAACTATCATATTAAGAACTTTATGTTTATTTGTGCATTAGTTTTAATTATATAAAAAATTTAATATTGATTTTCATATACATTTTAATTTTAATAATATAAAACTTTTAATGTTGATATATAATTATGTGAAAAATATTGATTAAATTCATAAAATATAGGTATTCTATTTTTTTGAAAATATGGAAAAATGAATTGTAAATTGTTAATGAAATCAACAGTCATTGTTTTATTTAAAAATTGATTGCAAGTGAAAATGTGCATCATTACTTTTTATTCAAAAATTACCTTTAATTCAATGACCTGAATTGACATTATACAAAGAATTAATGGTTCATCACTCTCGTCACATGCTTATTTTCTTAAGTTTATTGAATAATTATTGAAACTATTTCCATTAAAATTAAATGCTTTTAATAACATAAAATTATAATGAATAAGACTTGTGTAGAGTTTAGTTTTTAATTGATTTAAATTTCACGAATAATGATTGAAAGTATAAGCTAAGTATGAAAAACTTATGTTCCACAAAATTACTATTAACATCTCAACAATAAATAAATAAAACATAAAAATAATAACAAAATCTTTATTATATAATGTTTTAATAAACATATTTATAATTCATAAATATATAACATATAATTATATAATCATTTAATTCCAAACATATCCATTTTCAACAAATTCTTTATTGATTATAACAATTCTAAGATATATATAAAAAGTGTGTTGTCAGTTTCCAGCATAAAACACTCACTCATTAAAAAGTCAAAACAAATAAATCACAATAATAGCCAATGCCGAGAGAATTGGAAAGTTTGAGGGAAAGTAAAGTGTATTACAGAAACCTCCTCTATATCTATTTAGTAAATGAAAGTAACTAGTGAACATTATTTGTGAACCTAGTGATCGGGAGTTCAATCAGCAACTTAAAAAAAACAAACAGCGACCGACTTGGATAGCCATTTTGGTTCAAATTCGGTCTAAAAATATTTCTCTTCCTATAAAACCACAATAAACCCTGAAAAAAAGGGATTGCAATATACGTTAGCTGCAACTTTTATTGATAAAATCCACTTCTTGATTTCTCTACATTAATGAGAGGGGTGGGCAACATTTTGCGAGCTTTCTACAATTTTTATTGATAAAATCCACCTCTCGATTTCTCTTCATTAAGGAGAGCGATGTCCAACGTTTTGCAAGCTTTCTGCAACTTTTATTGATAAAATCCACCTCTTGATTTCTCTTCATTAAGGAGAGCGTAGAGGGGTGCCCAATGTTTTGCAAGCCTGTTGACAGGAACGTGGGATTGAAAATCAGGTCGGCCTTCAGAAATGTCGACTCGTGGAACTAATGGTTGCCATGAGAGTTCATTAATGTTCATCATCATTCTCGGAATATTTGAGTGACTCGAGGGAGTCGTCGGGCGTGAGTTGCGTGAATATGCCTTTTCCTTCGGACTCTGCAAAATACCGCAACCATGTGGATCCTTTCAATACCACAAGCCTGCAAGTAATATAATGATCATTGCAGTCCCTAAACAAAGTCGAAAGAAAATAAATTGAGGAAGGAAACTGTGTATATGAATATCTGAAATAATTATAACTACATTAATCAATTATCAATTAGACTGGCTTACACATTGAATGATTATAATCCGCTGCAAAACCAACAAAAACAAAATCATAATCAGCTATAAAACCAACAAGAACAATATCACTTTGACGGATTTAAAAAAAAAAAACCTGCACACTAATACGTAATAGAAATGACTGTTAAAAAACAAATTTGCACACTAATACGTAATTGAAATGACTGTTAAAAATCAAATTTTCACACTACTAAGTAATAGAAATGGCTCCACTGCGTTTTGAGTGACTCGAGCATCATAGATTTTCTGTAGCGCAATAGATTTTCAGAAAAATTCCCTTTGGCCATGAAGCAGCAGATACCAGCCGCTGTTACAGGACCAGTAATGCAAATGTGAGAATATTGTTTTCTGATATCCTTTCTTTCCTTTACAAGATGGTTGATATCTGAAAATCCCAGCAAGACCTACTTCTCAATGTCTGATATCTGAAAATCACAACGAGACCCATTTCTCAATGCACCCCATATCGGACTCATCTGTGAAACATTTCAAAAATGAAAATTCAACTCGAGGCGGGGAGACCACAAATTTAAAATTTGAATTGACCCGCTTAAAGAACAAATTTAAAATTTGAATTGACCCGCTTAAAGAACAAATTTTAAAATTCAAAACAACGAGGGACAACTGCTCCAGGAAAATGAAAATGTGAGTTTATCGATGTTGTGGAAAGTTGCCGAAATACATCCATACCATGCATGTATCACCATCCATAAACATGTCACAACCACTCCAAAAAGTCGCATTATAGACTACTCCAATCACAATATAGACCTTTCTAGTAGTTGGCGTCAACTACTATACTCACCAACTGAGTAAAGTAGCTTAAATACCCACGAAGTTAATCGTTTTTTAATTTGGGGGCATAAAGTAGTGGGAATATCTTCCATTGAGTATCAATCTACCACCTCTTAAGAACCGCCAATAATAACAATTGGATATTATTTTAATAATATTTTCTCATAACAAAATCTAATCTCTAAAACTATAAATATTTGGCTTTACAATGAAGTATTTGGTCCATTTCTATTTAGTTATTCTCACTTAAATTACATATGCATGAATTTCCTATGTATAAGTTGGACCATACATATATATGGGGTTGGTTGTTAAGTATGAAAGTCAATAACAAATTATCATTATAACTATATAAATATGGAAGCCCATTTTTTTATATTATATCTTTTTCTTTTTTATAATATTGCTTTATTATGTAATAACAATATCTAATTTTGTGAATATTTAGGACTATATTATAAATATATAATATATCATCGTAGAATGTAATTTTTCTCTTACAAATATGAAGGTATTTAATTTATGGGAATATTTAGGACTGTGTTATAGTTATCATTGTATCATGTAAGGTTTTTAAGATATTTATAGCACGTATGCATATTTTTTTATGATTAAAGTTGTGTTATATTTATTTATTGATTTATGAATTAATATTTTAAAATAAATTGATATCAACTTAATATATATTATGGGTAAATAGAAGTAGAATAATAATATATATTAGAAGCTTATAACTGAAATTAAAGAAAGCATGTAAGTAAAATGTATTTGTGAATAGGAAGATAAGAAAATTTTCTTCAAAATTTTTATATTTATAAGGTGTTTTGAATAATGAATATATGAATGAAGTTCGATATTTAGATTTTATAATATAAATATTAACAATGAAACAAAACTTTATGTTTATGTTGTAATTTTATATTAAAATTTGGTTTTGGAATGTGCATGATCTTTTAATAGATGTATTTGTATAATTATTTAATATGGAAATATAAATGAATATATGAAATTTGAATTATATGTAAAACAAAATTGTATAAAAAACACAAAAAAGAGTTATATCACAAAATAAGATAAGTTATTTGTTTATTACACAATTTTCTATATAATGAGTGTTTTATATTTTTTTTATTTTTTCTTAAAAAATGAATTTTATAATTAGTTTAAAAATAAAATGTAGTAGAATACGTGTATAACAATATTATTCAAAATTATCCTAGACTAGTTAATTATTTGGAAGGTAGTTAAACATATCACATTTTTAAATAAAATTAAACTTCATAAAATAATATTGCTACTTACAATTAACCAATTAATTAAGTCTCTTGTATAGCTTGAATGGTTAGAATGGTTAAGAACAAGTGTGCCCTCCTAAAAGGTCACACATTAAAATCTAAAGGGGGTAGGGCATGTACACTTACATAGACTTTAGTAGTCAAATGGCTAGTGAAGGTGAGTCCATTATCTCACAAGCAAGGATCTTATACAGAAATTTTATGTCTGACTTAGTTTTGACCTTAAACTTATATTATTGTTGTTGTTAATATAAAAAATCACTAACTACACAACCAATATACATCTATTAAATAAAATTATGATAACTAAAATTTGCACTTATGACTTGAAACATACATGATGTTACTCAACGATTGATTTTGCTTGGATCTTTTGACTGAGAATCCATTCTCTAAACTATTTTGTCATTGTTTGTTTGTTTTAGTGTTATTATTGGCTTGCTAAATAAACAATTTAAGATTGATATTTTTTTAAGAAAACGGAAATTAATTTTAAAATAATAATAATAATATATTTGTTATAAAATAATTAAATTAACTATAAAGAGTTTTGAATTATCCAAAAATATTTAATCTTTATCAAATTTATGCTAATAACTTTAAATAAAACATTAAGCTTTCAAAATGATGCATAGAGGCCAAAATAAAGAAACAATTTAACTCCAAAAAAACCTTTGAGCTTAAACTCAGTTATGAATTGAATGGCATATAAACGGTTTTAAATTCATCACCCATGAATATCATCGAGGTGCCATATTTGAATATTACGGTTTTGGATTAAGTTCCATCAATTAGAATTTGAGCTTAAACTCAGTTATGAATTGAATGGCATATAAACGGTTTTAAATTCATCACCCATGAATATCATCGAGGTGCCATATTTGAATATTACGGTTTTGGATTAAGTTCCATCAATTAGAAATTGTATAGATTTAATTGGAAATAACTTTACCTCGAAAATTTTAAACGTTTACTATAAAAATCTACTTAGATTATGTGACACCATTCCAGGACATCAATGATATACTTCGAGGAAAAATGAATGAAAGTTTCAAAAACAAAGTAAAGTAATTAACGTTTCAAAACCCCATATTTACATTCCTGAAAACTTCCATTTATGCATGTGTGATGGTGCTCCCATGCAAAATAATAAAATTCAGAAAATTCAGACCAACTTTATGAAGAAAGCATACGGAATGGATTGTAGTGGTTGGTTTTCACTCTTAGTGTTATTATTTTAGTGGCTTTGATGGCCATGTACTAAAAAATTGGACTTACACATTATGTTTTCTTGTAGAACACATCACTAATGAAGACACAATGTGTACACATTCTCTGAATATAACATAGTGGAGAACACAGGGTGAGTGGATATGTATAGGGCTATACAAGTAGCTCAAAGCATCACCTGATTATCTTCATTCATTCTCTATGGATATATTTTTAGTTCACTATTAATTGATAGTTTATATTTTCTAATAGGTTTAACCTTTTTATCCCTCCATCTTATTATAAGTAGATTTAATCTAATTGTATGGAAACAAATCTCAGCAATGTTGAGGTTCACACTGAAAAAGGATTTTGTTTCCAAAGCAAGGTTTGAATCCAAAGGATTTACAATGCTTCACAAAAGTTATAGTTGTCACT
The DNA here is from genome assembly GCA_034641835.2 of Pinus albicaulis. Lineage (NCBI taxonomy): Eukaryota > Viridiplantae > Streptophyta > Pinopsida > Pinales > Pinaceae > Pinus > Pinus albicaulis. The sequence goes on along the minus strand of CM076579.1, from coordinate 546,956,267 downwards.
CCTCAAAGTGTTTGTGATTTAAAGCATTATGGAGCTTTGTATAAGGATACATGGCACTTGATAGTTGTAGCTCAAGTTCTTCTCTAAATTATCATTATTTTCCTTTCTAATGTGTTTTGGCACCTATATGTTAATTAAACAACACATACAAAAGGGGAAAATGTCAAAAAATGAACTAACAAACCCCTTTTCAATGGAATTTGAAACAAAAGCTTATGGTAGGTCCTAGTTTTTCATGGAAGTATTAATTCGGAGATCTAGAGGAAATTGGGGTGTCAATTGGAGGCTAGACACTAGGTGATATTTGGTACCATTCACCTATGACCAACTCACCAGTATCCTATAACAGTTGATGCTTTTCTCATGAACAACCCAACAACTTGTGAGTCAGCTCTCTAGCTAGCCAATATATGCATAAGAGACCACAAACATGCTCCAATGAGGATTTGGTCCTAGAGGTGAATTAATGATATGCCCAAATAAAATTTGCTTGGAACAACATGCAAAAAAGACCTCCATACCTTATGAAACATAAATTGCAGGGGAATTTTCCTTCGTTGTTGTGATTGGTGTTTTTTTGTATTTTGAATGATCAATTCAAATGAAGTGTTTGCCCCACCAACTAGTATGATCATCCAAGGGGCATAATAATTTTCTTCATAGGGGAGCATAGATGCCATTTTGTAAGATTTAGGAATAAATTTAAAAGTGCTTTCAGTATTTCATGCACAAAGCCCACCCACTAAAGCAAGCCCATCTTTCCTTCCATCAAAGATCGGGGGTCTGGTTGTAGTTCCTCAATCGACTCAGATGGGCTATATAAGTCCAGCCTTGAGGTGGTATAATCATTAAGTTAGGTGAATTTCATTTCTCTGCTCCTTGCCCTCCCTTCGGTCAAGCAAGCGGGATACCCTCTTATGGCGTGTTTTTATGTGTTTGCCCCACCACGTGGTATGATCATCCAAGGGGCATAATAATTTTCTTCGTAGGGGAACACACATGTCATTTTGTAAGTTTTAGGAATTAATTTAAAAGTGCTTTCAATATTTCATGCACAATTTTATTGGGAAAGTTTTCCACCTCTAATAATGCAAACCCAAAGAAGTGCATTGAGAGAAATATTGTAAGGCAAAAAGGAGTGAAAAATAGATAAACATAGATTAGAAAATGTTTAATGGCCTCAAAGTTTATTTAGGTAGGAAAAAATGTAGTTCTATATTAATATCTCCATTAATAATATATGAAATTTTAAGGGTTTTGTCAAAGTGCTAGGTAAATTTGGTAGAGTCTCTTATTGAACAATTGATATGTGCCATTTGAGTACTCATGTTAGAGGTGAAACTTAGAGAATTTACAAGACCAGGTACTTTTTTGAAAAATACGATTGTGCTCATATGAATTGTTCGAACAAATTGAAATATACAAAGTTGAAAGCATTATGATAATTTTCATTTAGATGAATCTAAATGTCAACTTAATTTTTGGTAGATGAATAATATTGGTAGCATTCATTGACAAGGATGGTGATTAAAAGACTACCAAAGTGCCACTTGGAATGTCAATGCTTGAAGTTGCTCATAACAATGAGATATAGCTTGAAGGTGTCAAATCATCTTTATGGGAAATAAAGTTTTAGTGTAGGCATATACATTTTGTACTCTCTTATATTTACTTGTCTAATTGTTTTTTTCTACTATAATCATTTTGATGCATATGACAAATTTATTGCATGTTCTACTTGTCATGTTATTGTCATGGAAACTTCTTCTCTTGTACTTTATTGGGCACTATCAAAATATCGATATGTTTGTTGTTTTCATTTTGCTTGCCTTCTTTCTATACTCAAGGGTTGTATTTATTTTTACAAGATGATGATTACAATAACATGTTCTCAAAGTCAATGGATTGAGAGAATGACATGTTAGATACTGATTTTGGCCTTACAAAAATGTGAATCCTTTTTTTAGAAAAAATTTAGTATATAATGTGTCTAACAGTATGCTACCATAGATTGATTTTGGATTTTCATTTTTATTAATACATAATGTACCTTATGGTATATAGCCATATACTATAATATTAGGTTAGTGATTTTGGCCTAATAATGGACCTTAAGTGTGCCCTACATCATTGTGTTTGGATGGGTGTTACTCCTTCATATTCGAAACTAAAATGTGATGTTCTTGGTTTTGTATATAAGACATAATATGTTGATCCATCATGTCCCTAAACTCACTAAAATAGTTGACAAAGTTCTCCTAAACACAACTCAAAAATATACAATTAACTTCTTATTCAATAATTTTCACTTCTATTTTTATCCTCTGATTCAACAAATCAATAGGGCTAAAAACATAAAATGCACACTATAAAATTTCTAATAAGTTCCCTGATTTCCATGTTGTAATTAGCTACATACTATGACTTTGAAAATGATTGATTTTGCAAGTAATAGGAACATATTTACAATCATTTGATACCCTAGTGGAGTGCTATTGTTAGTCTCTGATTGATTATGACTAATTCCTATGAAGAACTTTATTTCCAATCAATGTTCTACAAATGACCTTTTTGCCACTTGCATCTTGTGAAGCATCATCCCTTTCCCATTCCCTTTCTATCTGAGAATCACTTCCTTGCCAATGTATATCCACACTTTACAAAATACCATTACAATCTATTTGTACTCCTTAAGTATGATGTCCTTGTCATTCTTGGTGCCAACCTCTATGATATTTTCTTATTAGTCATGTTTCATGTTTGCTAATGTATTTTTATGCAGCTCCCTTCCTTCTCCTAGTAATCTACATCTGCTTTCAAACCCCCTTCATCTTGGTTAACAACTTTTCCATTTGTGCTTGCTACTACTGAAACATTTCCATTTATAATTTCATGATTAACCTTGATATCTCTTACGCAAGCTCCTTAGCTTGTAACCATGTCACTTTCTTTTGTACCACTTCCAAACTCACTATGCATAATTTATCTATCTCTAGAGACAATTAACTCATGAATTTTAGTGTTAGACTATATTCTAGAGTCATTGGAATGGTTTACCAGTTGATCCTTAGTAGAATTATCTAAATTTAGTTGGAAACCTTCCCTATTGTTCAAACAATTATATTTCTAAGATCATTCTAAAATGTTTGTATAACATTCCAATATAGTCAACAAACAAATTGCAATAGTACTAAAACATACTTCTTATGCCAATGTTCAAAATCTTGACATGTCTAGAGTGCATGGGAAAACTTGGAAAATCCTCAAACTTTCTACCAATACCACCAAAAACTATGCCACCATAGTGGCCCATATGCATACTCTTATAGCTAGGTAGATCTCCCTTCTATATACCTTATTGAATGATAGAAAGTTTAATTTATTGTAACTTTGAGTAATTTTCACATAGAAAATGGTTTGAGGAAAACTTAGCATATCATGAATATGCAACCACTCTAAATACACATTATTATAGGGAACGATCTATCTTTTGGGTTGCAAAATCTTAAGTTTATAATGGATCAATGAAAATTTTGTTGTTAGAAATGGATTTACCACCATAAAAAACACCAGGGGAATCCAAATTCATATTTTAAAAACTCTCACCACTGTTTCCCAAAATTTTTGCTAAATTTATTCAAAATCATGTTAGAAAACCCAACTTTTACTGAGTGAAATTATGAACTACTTAAACTAGAACTTATGATATAGTTTCAACTAACACTACATTGTACCACATTCACCATTAAATATTTATCATTATTATTATAAATTACAGGAGAAGAGACATATATGGGCGGAACTTATTTCCTAGGCTATCGAGCCATAAATGCCCCTCGGAAGTAAATACCCACCTTTAAATGGTGTACCTGTTTTAATCCTACTATGAACATTTATTTCCCAAGTACATTTATGGCTATAACCTGGGAAATAAACTTCCCAGTGTTGTCAATGATACATTTATTAATACTCATATTTTGATGATTCATTACACCGAAGGTGTTATCTATTGTGGGGATTTTCGTAGCGACACTGTTCAGACTGTAGAGATTCGTCGTTGCTGACAGAATCTGAACAGTGTCATGCTACGTCATGTCCTCACCGAGAAGCCACGTTGCGGTCAATGGATCGTTTTTTTATTATTATTTATTTGAAACGATGGTGGTTAAGTTGTCTTCACGCATAAGCCACGGTGCGGTCAACGAATCGATTCCATAGAGATGAGGTGCATTGCGAAGTGCCACACCACTACGTGTAGGAATTGGATTACCTATCCAACACGCTTTTCAGATCAGACCGACTAGCTGGAAAATCTATAAATGTTGCCTCTCTTATGGAAGAGTGAATGTATACGTTTTATCCGAAGGCTTCACACCCAAATGTATTTGCAGAAACAAGATTCCTTCAAAAGATATTGAGACATGTTAAATCAAAGCGTCGGATCAGTAAAATTCTTTCCATACATACATAAGCTTTGCATTTTAATGCCATCAACAATTTCACTGGAAAATAAAAATTATTCCCTCCTCATGGGCAGAACAGCGACTCCTCCATCGCGATTTATTTATTATTGTGCGAATTTATTATTCTGAGCTTCCCACGGATCAGTCCCAAATTTCCAAATTTTGAGGAACAATTTTTAATATAAGTTTTTTCCCCATTTTCAACGCATGATTGATCCTTAAAGCAAGAGTGCTACACGAATCTCGAGTAATTTCCATCTGTAAAGTCGTATTTAAAAAATTAGCCAGCCAAAACTTTTCCACAAGATTTCTCATCTGTAACTGTAAAGTTCACAAGTACGTTTAAATAGGCCTTACGACAACAATTAAGTTCAGAGGAATTTTTATTATTAGTGTCGTGTTTAAAAAATTAGCTTTCAAGTGTTCTGTCACGAAATTAGCGCCTTTCTCATGTGTGACATTTGCATTTCTATCCTTATCCGCACATAATGGAGGCTACTGTTAATTTCATTGAATAAAAGTAAAAGACGAGAGAGTGGTTTTCGATTAATTTATGGAAGTGCGATATTTTATTAATTAATTAAGAAGTGCGTTTATTCTGTTGTGGAAAATTAGCGTCTCGGAGAACTTTCTATCTTTATCAGTGCACAATGCATTTAGAGTTCCTATAAATAAACCAAGAAACTGAAAGTTGAAACCATTCTCATTATTCGGAAGCCCCACAATGCAGTGATTTCTGTGCGAATATTGGTGCGTTTTACACCCTCCCACCTGGACCGATCTCCTTCTTCTTCATAGTACCGATCTCCGCATAAAATGCAACCATCTTTAACATTGTACTCCTAGCATCTGCATCCTTTTGTTCAAAAATCCCAAAATTTCGGCTCCACCATATGCCAAGGCAATGCACAATATTCATTTTAAGTATCAAACCAGTAATAAACAATCCTCTACCGAGTTGTCCAACCATATCACAGTGATGTTTAATAATTGTATTACCTTGACCCATACCGCAGAAAGGGATAATTTTAAGAATCCCCCTAAATTTATATGTATAATAAATGGGCGAATCCCCATGATACATAGGAAAAATGGAAGGCGATTATATCAATAACATAATATGTATATATAATTTTTTTGGCGAATCTCTCACTAGATTATATTATCTTGTAAAATTATGGCGAATCTTTCATTGAACTATAAAAGATTTTAAGATCTTGGCAAATATTTCACTAAATAAGAAAACTTTGTAAAGTCTTGGTGATTTTTTTACTAAGTTCTGAAACATTGTGAATTCTTGGTGAATTTTTTGATAAAGAATAAAACAATATATGATAATAGGAAAACATATTCATTAAACTGTAATATACTAACATGTTTGGAAAAAAGAAACATAATTTGGTATTTCTATAAAAAAAATTTGCAAGCTTCAGGGAGTGTGTTTGTCAAGGTGCTTAATGTACACTCTTGTATATCCCTCTATCTCTTTTGATAATATTCCACCACAAAGTTCTTGTATGTTTTGATCTTGACCACCACTTCTATCAAGGTAGGAGAGATTGATATTCTCTCTACCACTTATGTCAAGCTATGAGAGATTAATGTTTGCACAAATCATGGCATAAAAACACATATTGAGTCTAAATATTTTGTTTACTAACAAGACATAGGGACTTTCTATTGTTGAGAAATTTAGATTACAGAACTTCAACATTGCATATAGCATGTTCATATGTAAAGACAATATTCTACCAGAATATGAATGATTTTCTAGAAAATTGTAGGGCATCTCAAAAGTCAAACAACTACAAAGAAAGGCATAGAATCACATAGCTCCATTCTCAACGATATAGTGCAATCGTGAAGTTCTGCATGTAGGAAATGTTTCTAGTACACAACATGTGTCTCAAAATCAGCGTAATACAAAGAACCAAAATCCATGGCTGGCATCAAATAAGTTGTTATTAATTCTGACACCAAAGCATCTATAAGAGGAATTCTGTGGAGATTATTCACAAAGCCAGGAGCTTGGCCTTCTCCAATTGCTATTATTTGTTGGTTGATTTCTACCATCCTATCAAGTTTCTTTTTGAATTATGCATTTTCAACATCCAAGATAGTAGGAAAATCTTTGTTGTAGTTCGATTTTCCTGCATCAATAAGAAAAATACATTTCTAAAACCCATTCCACACAAAACATCACTAAAACTCAATTTTAAACACACAAAATGGATTCCAAGTATTGTGATCTATATGAAACTTTTAACCCACCTTACTGTTAACATGCATATCAAACAATTTTTTGTTCAGTCCAATGCCTTCATAAAATGTTGTCCTCTGGAAATCATTTAGGTACATTGTGACATATACCTACAAAAGAAAAGAAGGTGTACCTAGAAGAAACCATTCACACATAATACGAAACAGAAAAGAATCTAATGAATTTTGAATGAAAATAACAGTCATCATATTGTCTAGATATTTAGGATATATTAGATGTAATTCAAGAATAACTCACTAAGAGACAAAAGAACCTTGACCAAAGCTTGGCCTTCCAGTCATTCAAAAAATGTGGTTGTGCTTTCAATAAAGCTGAGAAAAAGTCACCATGCTTATTCTCATCCCAACCCCAGTTCTCAAATTACTTTAATATATGATACACTTGATACTTGGGGTTTTCTCTTAGGTGCATATAGATGGTAATACATCTCCAGTAATCAATATTCTCAGATAGGTAAGTGTCATAAAATATGAACTTAGGCTTGAAGAAATCATATTTGTGTGCATTAGTGAGGAAACCGAGGTCTAGTGCAAGATTAAAATATGATAAATCCTTGTTCAAAAACTTGTAATCCAATGTGATAGATATTGAAATTTCAATAGAGTTTAAGATCCTTTGTTTTGGTTTTGAGGTCATAATTGTGGAATTCTACTTATTAGCTCTTTAAGTTATAGAGTTGTTGTTCTGTTTCAACTAAACATGTGCTTTTTTGGAAGATCTGACTGATCCATGTATTACATAGTCAATGCTTGGTATTCTGCTTCCTTGTACCGCAAAAACTCTTCATCATCATTAGGCACCAATAATTCTCACTCATCGACTCCTTTATCACCTCAAATACACTCAATAACACCCCAACTAATCCTTGTTGCAACTCTCCACCTTACTAATATATGGGTAGACTTCCTAGGAATAAACATTATATTGTATCATTGGTCCCTTAGAAAATTAGGTGTCTTATTATAGGAGGAATCAAGATGTAAGGCACCATGAACTACAACTCTCTTCTTTGTTCTCCAAATGAAATTGTATTCCTCCTAATACGGTGAATAAGGCTGAAAGTGGACTAATTCCTCTCAGCTGCAAAAAAATAAATAAATAAATTAATTAATTAAAAATAAAATAAAATAAATAAATAAATTAATTAATTAAAAAAAATCTAGAAAAGTACCCCAAGAACAAGCTGATAAAGCTCCAAAGCCCCATCCCCATCCATCCTATTAGGTTCACCTGTGATATGTTATGTATTTCTCCCTTGCATCCACATTCTAATCTGTTGAAGGGGCCATTAACTTCCCCAAATGAAATAAATTGTTTCCAAAGAATTATGTCCTCTTCGATTGTGAACATCCTAATAAAAGTGATTCTTAACTCCACCTCCTAGTTATTAATAGGAAGCAACTTTTTGGAACTCTTTGGAACTCTTTTGAGAGAACACAGTTCGTCTATTTACCTAGTATTTCATTTCTTTCAGCAACCATCAAGTTGGGTCCATAAAAACTACCTACAGGTATACTATGGTGTCTAAAGTCATCTCTTGATTTCTGTATATGGAAGTTTGAAATTTAAATTGTACATGGAAGATATATTTTGTTTAGGGCTACATGTTACCCTTGTTTTGTATAAAAAATGTGGAAGAGGATATCTAAATATTAATCTGCCATTTCCAGCAATGGTCTTTTGAGTTCCTAAATTAACTAAGGGATCTGTTAACTGTCTTCTTCCTCTCTTTGTGATTGGAAATAAGTGTTGGTATTACAAGGCCTTGTACTTTGTTTTTTGGATTAATAATTTTTTACATTCACTAAAAATCAAATTTGAATACTTTTCTTGCAGTTTTGTGGTGGATATGTTAGGAATAAATCCTTTTTTTTCAAGGAAAACCTCACATGGAAACTAAAGGTATGCTTCTCGACATTCATGGATGGCACTCCCAATAAAACCATCCACATAGACTAGTGCACCTAACCCAATGAGATTCAAACCAAGTGTCTTCTGGTATGGAACTAGTTAATGACCAAAAACATTGGCAACAACCACTTGAGTTAACCCCTAGGGTTTTGTTAGAATTAAATATAACAACTAACTACAAAAATATTTGGAATTTTCCATTTTGATTGATTTATCAATATTTTCCAGAGTTCACTCTGATTTATTTTTATGAGAATATATTTCATCTTACTAGAAGATATCGTTGGTCCAAAGAATGTATATTTATTAATGTCTTGAATTAATATCTCTCCAATGTGAAAAATCTTCCCAATTCTTTATTAATGTCTTGAATTAATATCTCTCCAATGTGAAAAATCTTCCCAATTCATATTATTGGTCTAGAAAACACTGATTCAACAAATGGCTCGAACATTTGAGGTAGGAAAAGGATAATTACAAAAAAAGATTGAAGTTCAGAAATTTTCATGAAAACTTTAATCTCAAAAATATGTACTTCCATTGAAATTAGGATTTCATATTTGTGACTATCTATAAGATGATTATTGGAAAGGTCCATACCAAGATGGGAAAAACAAATGGAATACATAGAACCATACAAGTAAAAGAAAAGATGTCCATTTTCACCCATACTCTTTCAACTTTATATTGACGAGCTAGAAGATATCATTTCAAAGTGATACAGGTGGTTTCCTTCTCTATGGGATTTCCATCGAAAGTATGTTGTGTGGATGAAATTTTCCTTTTATCCCACATAATCATAGGACTCCAAAATCATCTAGACACTTTGAGCTCATTCTGGGATAGTTATGGTCTTCAAATCAACTTTGCAAAATCAAATATTATGGCTTTCAACATGTCTGAGGAGTCATGTAATACTACTCTCACCTATAAACAAGGAGGTAGAAATGGCGACATAATACATCTACACTGGAGTAGTATCCTCTGGCCCATCCTTCAATGTAATCCCAACGACAAAATCAAGGTGGAGTAGAGGATACGAAGGATCAGAAACACTATAGAAAAAATGTTTCCAAATCGACTTCCAAGATATTTGGGCTTAGATCTTCCTCTTCCATACCTTAGTGACACTTCTCTTTTACAATTGTGAAGCTTGAAACCTGTACCTAAGTGAAACAAGATGGTACTTGAGAGAGTACTCATTACTATGCTCTTAGAGTATATTCATTCAAGGAAAACTATCTCACACTTTTGGCCCCTATACACTTCCATGATTTTCCATGTTATGACCATATTGCATAGGATTTGTTTCATGATAGGGTCCCACTCAAGCCAAAACAATCATCCTTATGTCTATCCAATTATCTATACAACTTGCTATCCAAAGTATCATAAAAAGCTGGCATGCTAGATCTTACCCTTTTCTCCAATTCTTGAACATTGATATCGAATTTATTATGGCTCAGATTTGTTTACAATAGTATTTCCCTACTCCTTCATGAGATGCTTCACCTTTGACCATAGGCTCTAAGAGATGGATCTTTCCACATTGTTAATTCTAGGTTCACTACCTGTTATTTTTACCTTCTAAATGATTTTGGGCACAAGAATCATTATGAACAGATCTACCAGATTTATTAGGCAGGTGGACATTAGAAAGCTCATCACATACTTCTTTTCAACATTGGATGATAGGAGAGTTTAGGGTTAATGACATTTTTGGCCAACATTTTAAGTAGGAAAAAGATAATTTCAAAAAACAAATTTGAAGTTCAGAATTTTTCATGAAATCAATTGTTTTATGAAAACTTGAAACTAGAAAATACGTACTTCCATTGAACTTAGGATTTAATATTTATGACTCTCTGTAAGATGATTATTGGCAAGGTCCATACCAAGATGGGAAAAACAAATGGAATACACACCAACATACAAGTCCAAGCAAAGATGTCCATTTTTACCCATACTCTTTCAGGTTTATTTTGATGAGCTAGAAGATATCACTTCAAAGTGATACAGGTGGTTGCCTTCTCTATGGGATTTCCATTGGAAGTCTGTTGTGTGGATGACATTGTCCTTTTATCCCACATAATCACAGGACTCCAAAAACATCTAGACACTTCGAGCTCATTCTGGGATAGTTATGGCCTTCAGGTCGACCTTGAAAAATCAAATATTATGAGTTTCAACATCTTTGAGAAAGAGGCATATAATACTACTCTCACTTATAAACAAGAGGAGGTATAAATGGTGACATCCTACACTTACACTAGAGTAGTATCTTCTAGCCCATCCTTCAGTGTAATCCCAACAAAAAAATCAAGGTGTGGTAGAGGATACGAAGGATCAGAAACACTATCGAAAAAAAGTTTCAAAATCGACTTCCGATATATTTGGGCATAGATCTTCCTCTTCCATACCTTAGTGACACATTCTCTCTTTTACAATTGTGAAGCTTGGAGCCTATGCCTAAGTGAAAAAATATGGAACTACTTGAGAGAGCATTCATTACTATGCTCTCAGAGTATATTCATGCAAGGAAAACTATCTCACACTTTTGGCCCCTATGCACTTCCATGATTTTCCATGTTATGACCATGCTGCACAAGATTTTTTGCATGGCAGACTCCCACTCAGGCCAAAACAAATATCACTACAACTATCCAATTCTCTATACAACTTGCTAGCCAAAGTATCCTAAATAGTTGGCATGCTAGATCTTCCTCTTTGCTTCAACACTTGAACATTGATATCGAATTTATTATGGCACAAAGACTTTTTTACAATACTAGGCAATAGATGTATTTCCCTACTCCTTCATGATATCCTTCACCTTTGACCATAGGCTCTAAGAGATGGATCTTTCCACATTGTTAATTCTAGGTTCACTACCTGCTATTTTTACCTTTTAAATGATTTTGGTCACAAGAATCATTATGAGCAGATCTACCATATTTAAAGAGATGGATCTTTCTAAATTGTTAATTTTAGGTTCACTACCTGGTATTTTTACCTTCTAAATGATTTTGGTCACAAGAATCATTATGAGCAGATCTACCATTGGATGATAGGAGAGATTAGGGTTAATGAAATTGTTGGCCTAGGGATTCCTCCTCGGTGCCCCCTAGACCCTTTCCCAGTTCGGTCTTTTGCAGTTTTATTCACCCTATCTTTTGGCAGTCTTCATATATTCAATTATTTTTAATTTCTTCTTAATAAACACTAAATAAATTTGTATTTCCAATGACAACTTCAGAAATCCAGTGCAATAGACAAATGGACATTTTCAAATTCAAAAATTGAATTTACAGTGAGAAATTTAGGAGGACAGAACCTGATGATTAAGAAAAACAACACTACCAAATGCATATACAAAATATCAACTCATTGGAATAGCCCTCCAACTCTGGTCTGTGATATACGCTACCCAGAAAATGCATGTACAAGTTTACCTTTGATATCAGCTTTGTGGTTCCAAGAAGAATTGTTCCCAGAGGTAGTATGCTACCCAGAATGTGTCTCTAGCAATGTTGAGTGCACAAGAGTATTATTCCAGTGTATTTCCAATGACAACTTGTGAAAGTATGAAAATTTTGAATATATAAGAACGTGGGAAAATTTTGGAAGGTTGATCCAAGTTTTAGAGAGTAGTAAATGTAGCTCATTCACATATAATACCAAGAAAGTGATTAAATTTTAGTACAAAAAGCAGTACAATAGATCTGTGGTTGATAACCTACATCAAAAACTGCAGATTAAAACAAAAATTGATAGGATCTGCCTTTACAAGTAATGTCTCTCTGACCTTGTTTTAATTGCCCCTAGCATCAAAATCATACTACCTCTTATTCACGATATACCACCAAAATGATGATATCCAGAGACCGCTGATACCAGAAATGGGAACAACTTCCAAAATACACAACTACTTTGTGGCAATTTGTTAGGCACTCATGGCATTAGAGAAATAGGTAACATAGATATTTTACAATTATAGTTGTATGGATAATAGAATCTAGTCATATAGGTTGAGAGCTTTGAACACCCAAAAAAATACATATGGAATAAAAATTCATATGTAACCTCATAAAACATGATAGGGAAAAGCAGAGTCAGAATCTATAACAGATACTGTCCTCTCATATCGATAGCAGCTTGGAAGAGAGGAAAATTTCAGAGTGAAATGTGAATAATATCAATAGATCAACATGTTTTAGATAAATTTCAAATCCTAAGTTGAAGTGTGGAGTCTTGATTATCTAAGGAACTTTAGTCTGGGTTTTGTGGTAAAGTCCTCCTCATAGGTGGACTGGATAAAACTGGGATAAGAGATCGAATTTGAACTGTCGGTGCAGTTTGGAGTGGAGAAGGCACCAAATTGGTTCCATCGCTTAAGAAATCCGAATGAGGCCTTAGAAGATAGCTGATACCATTATTAACTCTCTATTTGCAAAAACCTACATCTGCCCCACATCTCTATGCATTAAATTGTCTCTTTTAGTTAAGCTAAAACTTGCATTTAAGAGTGATATTGTTTGATCTTTCCACCTTTAACATGGAGATGTTTAATGCATTCCTTTAAAACAATTAAAAATATGACCACCCTTTTGTGATGCATGAAATGAAAATCTTGTTTTTTAAGCAATTACCAATGTTCATTTCATAATATGTTCACTTATGTATTTTTGCATGCTTGACAGTTGACAGTGGAAATTGACACTAAAATTGTCTCTGTATTCTTATCTCCAATGGAAGAGGAACTTGTAAGATACACGGTTCCTTGTGTAAGCTAAAACCCTAATAAAAGTTGCAACAGTCACTCTTATCTGAATTCATTCAAAGAAAACATCAGACATGATTTGCTGATGTAATGTATTTCAAAGGTTCACCACAAGCTTGATGAAACACTAAACGCTTCAGCAACACAGAAAACGTTTGCTGGTCCGTTAGTAAAAACAACAAAATCCAATGTAAATTCAGATTAGTAACCATTGCATTAAAATCATAGCACAAAACACCTGAAAGTTGCATAATATAACGGAAAACTGCTGGTGGGCAGATTTTTTCCAAATCTAGAAACAATGAATAAACTTTGAGAAGTGCTAACTTGGTTGCAAACATAAAGAAATATATTCCAATCTACATTGCATCTTTTCTTATTATTTTCTTTAAAAACATCCTTCATATTTTAATTCCATTTTAAATTTGTTTTATTCAATTTTTTGTTTGTTTTTTCAGGGTGAATACCATGTCAACCAGCATAGCATAATCAAGAAGCAATGACGATGAACTAACCAACTTTGCAAACTAAATCAATTCCAAACCAAAATTCAAGAGGCATTATAAATATACCCTGTAGCCAAGGAAAATGTAAGGTCCATGAACACCAAATAGTGCACATAACAACTCACATTGATGTAGTGTCAATATAGGAATGGTCCCAAGGGACAGGTCTTCTGGATTCATGGACTACATTACAACACTCGTTCTCAATCTCAGTCCTAGACCACATGAAAAAAATGATGTATTTAAAAAAAAAAAAACCAGGAATACTCAAATACCCCAAATTGACACCAGAGGGCATATATCAATACTTGTCAAGCCTAGGACTTTCTACGATTAATATTATTGTATGATGATTTGCATCCATTTTCTCTATGCGATGATTTGATGATTTTTAGAAGAATCACCATAAAATCAAACTTGTTAATTAAATAAGAGCTCAAAATTCAAAATCCATCTCATATCTCTGACATATATGTTATTCCTTTAAACCTAAGCTAAATTTGCAGACAAGGTTAAGGACAGACAGGTTACAAGACTACTCATGTACTTAAAATAAAACATGCACCCATGTATTAAACGTAATGTCTTAAACAAGGTGGAAATGCTTTTTTTCAAGCAAGGACTTGTTACAAGTCAAAAGTCCTCTTCAACTTTGAGGAGAGATGAAGAGGGTAGTGTATGCCAAGTGTGGAAGCTCAGATCTCAAGGAAATTTCGAATAGCCCAAGTGTGCAAGTTGATTTCCATGTGGCAATAGAATGATCTTCGATTGAAAAAAAGTTGGTAGAAGTGGACGATGAACTGTTGTGTGATCTCCAAGTCTGGACTATGTGTTACCAAAAGGGAGCAGAAAATGGGAAAGGGATGAAAAACGTGGGAGTGAGAGAGATTCAACACCCACTCCTTCCTCCAACCTATCATTCATAAGTGGGATTTCAACATAATAAACAAATTTTACACCTACTTTCCAACCTCTCCCCATATTTGTAACTCTACTTATACTTCTTTCAACTTGCATGTATACCTTTTGTGCCATATCCCATCTCAAAAATATCCTTACTCTCTAAAACCATCATTGAAAATCTTTTATAACATCCACCTAGTTCCCATAATAGAGTTGTACCTATTTCTATATTCAGGGCATTGTTGCAGGACATTAACAAACCTTAGAATTAATAAATGATAGAAACTAAATTACTTTGCATTACTTCCACGTTTTCTTATAGATATAATCCTACCTTCCAGTGGCTAGTCCAGCCCTTGCATTTGCAATAATATAATCTTACATTCTAGTTACTCGTTCATCCCCTGGAGTCACTTTCAAGTTTTTTCAATACGTCATATGATGATACCTAAAATCTATGTTTTTTTAATATAGCACCTCAATAATACCTGAAACGTTTATGGTTAACAAGTTTTTCCAAGTGTCAATATGATGCTTTATCATTTATATATGTTAGATCAGCTATACTCATATTGCTATGAATATATCAACCTTGGAGTGTGTCAGCAAAAATTACAATGCCTATGTGGGAAAAGGTAACACCATGGTAAATGAAGGATTATGATATAGATAACAGGACATTTTTCAGTGCATCTGAATCAAAATATTCGTGAAGTAACCAAAAGGATGAGTGCATTAAATAAAAACCATTGCATAGACTTAACAACTTTAGGTTACATATACACTTGAGCAGAAAATAAATTGCAGATCTATGTCAAGCATAGGTGTTTTAGGTATTATTAATTTATAAATTCTCAAGCATAGACGTTTTCAGTACAAATTGCAGATTTATGTCAAGCATAAACGTTTCAGATATTATTGACGTGTTATGTTAAAAAAACATACATTTTAGATATCATTGTAAGACGTATTAAAGGCGTAGAAGGTTTCCCCAACACGTCGGAAGGTAATTAGAGAAGGAAAAATGGACAAACAAATAAACTGTACATCTAAAGAAGATGGCAAGTTTGAGGCATTTATTATTGTAAGAAAGCAACATTGATTTATGGAAGATCCTGCTTCAAATAATATTGTTCCTAAACTTAAGGAAAGGGTACAAACTAGTTATGATAATGATATAAATGCAATAATTCGGGAGGAGTATTATTTAATAGCAGCCCACTAGAAGGAAATTGAGGATACAATGGATTTAGTACTTGAGATTCAAGCAAACTCTATTGTAATTGCCTCAGATTCAAAGACCAGAAAGGAAAAGTAACCTATGCATATATTCAACAATGTGCGATCATTCAGATAATGAAAACAACCAACTAATTAGGACATATCACTTTGTTCAAATATTCAATCTCCCAATTGCAAGAGGTATTGACCATATGCACTGGATTCCTAGCTAGAAACCCTTGAACAATGATCGTACGTATTAACACCATTTTTCCTTTTAGGGCTGATGTATGGTTGTCTAATATGTCTCACACAATGAATCAAGGAAGGAGAATGGCTTCCATCAACGAGGTGTCGAATACCAATCAATGGTTCCCTGTGACTCAACATTCCACTAATTCCTCAAACAACAACAACATTGTCAATGCAATCAGTGATCCAACAGAGTAATCATAGATCTATGGCTCATTAATGAATTGAAAAAATATGGGCAAAATTATAACTCTATGATCAATGTAGCGGTACATAAACGCCCAACCATCCAATCGATTTGAACGCTGTGGCTATCATTCACCACTCAAGTAAATTTACAGTTGGAATGTTGTAGGTGTATTAGAAAAACAATACTAGGACCAATATAAGGATTTTGGTGCAGTCGTGATTTGGAATGAACATGTGATGCTTGCATTCCTAACCAGAACAAAACATTCAAGTAATTAAACACACCATACATACAACAGTAGCAGGTCGTAATTCATGAGGAACCTGAGTATTGATGTCCTTATTGTCATAGGTATAGCCATTGATGAAGGAGACCCACAATATCCATGTGCTAAAAAGGATGACCCAGGTTGAGGAATAGTTTGTGGCATCCATTGTTGTTGCTTATGCCGTTGTTGCTGCCTATGCAAACCCCAAAATTGCATTGAATTAGACCAGGGTGACAAATTGGTAGAAGCAAATGTTTCAACCCACTCCGATACATTGGAAATTCCCAATTTAGGAATGTTGTTATCCCTTGGGATATCGTCAAGTCATTCCTCTTCATCTCTCTAATGTTCTTCAAATGGGACAAGTCATTCCTCTTCATCTCTCTCATGTTCTTCAAATGGAGTGGGCACTTGCTGAGATGATCTTCTATGTACATTTCTAGCATTTGCACCAGCTCTGTTTGCTACAATGTCTTCTCTAGACAGTGCTAATGGCAATGGGTCATGTAGAGAGCTCCCAACATAGTCACCAACCATAGATCTATTAGCTGCAATAGCTTCCCTTGAGAGAGAGGAGGATGAAGGTGAATAATTAAGAGAGCCTGATCTATCACTCTTTGGAAAAATAGACCTAATTAGGGGCAAAATTCTAGACCCAAACAATGGCAGAGCGGGATGATGCAACTGCTGCTGAAAATGATGATTGTGACTAAAATTGAAGCTGGAACAACCTTTTGCAGGAAAATCAGAAGAAACCCATTGTGACTCTCCTCCATCCTGGGGTTCATAATGTTGGTTTTCAATAGAATGGCTACTACCCTCTCTCTCTGGGTGAGCATCTTTATCCTGGATGGATGTTGAGTGTTGTTGTTTTAACAATTGGCCAATGCTATCTCCTTAGACCTATGATGTGAAAATGCTATGGAAATAGTGATTTTCTTCTACTCATCATTACATTCTCCCTCTGCTGGTGTTTGTGAGCAAAACCCAAGTTGGTGTGCTGCTACCAATTAACATATATAAATCATTATCAGACATACTAAAATATTACAAGGCAAAAAAATGTTTCTCAAACATCACATAAAAACACAAGCCCAGAACTATAATACCTATTATAAGAAAAATACATCTTAAACTATATATAAAACAGTAAAATTTTAAGAAACACTTACATTGTTTTAAACTTGACCAGGCAGTCATGGCAGCATTCTTCTCGCCCTGTTTTTGTGCTCGTTCACCTGTAGAGATTAACCCAACTAACTCCAAATTGCAATTAAAATAGGGCAAACGACCTAGAATAGACCGCACAGTGGTATACATAGGCAGTGCTGCTCCTGATCTCTGAGATATCTCATGCAACATTTTTTGTATACCCCTGTCACATCCTATTCAAACCACATGCGATGACCATCAAAGGCAATAAATCATCCAGAAGGTAAGTTTCAAAACACCACCAAAACAAAAGCCATATGGGGATTCTTGCAACAAGAGCTCGGGAAGGGCCTCTCTGGGAAAGAGTATTAAGTGCCTCCTATACAGCGACATGTTCAGCTTGTCTCAATGTGTTGTTGTAGTTTGGGTTTTCAAATACTTCTCCATTTAAATTAACAGTAGATTTGAATCTGGGGGCATCCGTCCTTCCTTCTGCTAGACTAGTTCATTATTTTGATGAAGGCAAAGGGTTACAGACTTTTGTTGGACCTTGTTAGGCTTCTAATGTCCTTGGTGAGGTAGGTGATGAAGGCCTAAGATGAGATGAGAGGTTCAGGGTCAAAGAAAAGGAATCTGGTGAGAGGTTAAAGAGAAAAGGTTACAGACTTCTTTTTGTCCACTGTTTTTGGACTGGGCGGTGTCTCACTGTGCTTTACGCAGGACTGGATGGAATGTAAGATCTAGGCTCAAAAAACAGGCATGCATAAACGGGTAGGTGCGACTGTGGACTTGATTTTTTTTCACATCCCTACTAGTAGGTCTTATGAGCATAAGAAGTAAGCAAGACACATCCCTTTCAGCGAGCAGCACAAGTCGGACCGCCGTTGATCGGTAGTTAGTTGTTGCCCCACCCCGCCATAAGGCATTGAACCTCAAAGCAGATGATTCAATCCATCATGTTAAAGTGAAACATTAAGAATAAGAATCAAATGAATATCTCTTTGCAGCTCTAGTGATAACTTGACTGCGAAGGAGTTTGGGTTCGGCGGCGAAACACCTCACTCAGCTTCCCCCACTCCTTTCTTGTTTCCCCCTCGCTATGAAGACATAATCAGTCACAGACTTGTTCCTTGTACAGGACAATCAAACAAACTAGTCACAGACTTGTTCCTTATACAGGATAATCACAGTGCAAAACAGTCACGTACTTGTTCCTTATACTGGAGAACCAAAGTGCAAACCCCTGAATTAACCAGTGCCATTCTCGGATCGGGCCAGTGAAATTCCTGGATCGAGGGCGATTGGAAGCAAAACCCACCTAAATCCCTTGAAATCGGGGCGATTGGAATCCAATTCCACCTGCATTCCTAGAAATTTGGGCGATTGGAAGCCAAGCCCACCCGCATTTCTGGAAATCAGGGGCTATTGTAGGAAACTCCACCTCAAAACAAGGCGAATCGGCGGGTGTCAATTTTTATCTCACTTATTCTTTATGGCTAAAAAATAGTAATTATTTATTTTTAAAATAAATTTTGGGCGAACTATAGAAAAATATAGAAAAGGGGTGTAATATAAAAAAATTGCCTCTCCAAAATATAAAACTCCTTAAATTTCGCCCATGGGCTAAGATTCGCCCCTAAAATTTTCTATGATCGCAGAGCATTATGAACTAATGGCAACGAACGTTTTGTTTAAACCAGACACGATGCAGAGCATTATGAACTGATGGCAACGAATGAATCAAGTATGGGCTGGTGTGGGTTCTACACTGGTAAGTATCTTCCCTCTTGGCCTTCAGTTCAGGTAGTTTAAGCTTCCCATCTTAAGGATGAGCACTGTGTAACGAGAAGCGAGAGCGTGTTAGTCACAACGCAGAAGAACTATGTAATTTGAATGCTGCTGAACCCCGAGGCAAAAGGGCGGAACCAAAAAGATGAATAGTGAACACGGTTTAGCGCTGAACCGGTAGTTTGATCGCACCGCCTTTTTGGAGTAAGCTGTATTTGACAATTTGAAGCGATCCCATAGATTGGGTGACGCGTGCCCCTGAACGAATTTCGAAAACCGCTTTCATCGCGCATTATCGTTCATGCATCTAAGCCAAGCGATATTCGTTGGATCATCTCAAGTCGTGCGACGTGTTGTTCGCCGTCGGATGTGGAAGCGTCGTCAGCGCTGGGCCCCAGTTTAAATTATATTGATTGAGACTTTTCAAACTAAGGTTTACAGGGTAATAGAGGATGATTTAATTAATAAAATGTAATATATCCATATCATTTAGATTATTATAATTTTTAAATATGATACAAATATAAATTACTAAAAAAATTCCGATTAGAACGTTATTACTAAATAAATTTTATTTCTATTTTCAATAAGATCCTGGTGGCATGGTTCTTGTATGTGAAAGAATCAATAAAACAATACAGAGATGCACTTCTTCTTTTGTTTTAATTTTTAATTACATAATTTTTTTAACAAATATTTAATTAATGGTTCTTGTATGTGAAAGAATCAATAAAACAATACAGAGATGCACTTCTTCTTTTGTTTTAATTTTTAATTACATAATTTTTTTAACAAATATTTAATTAATTTTTAATAAAACGTAATATATCACTATCACTTAGATTATTATAATTTTTAAATATGATAAAAAAATAAATTACTAAAAGAAACTAAATCGGATTAGAACTTTATTATATATATATGCGTCTGTCGGAGGTTGAGTAAGGTTGGAACGGAACCTATGAGTGTAGCCATACATGTGGGTTGAGTAAGGGCTTGAACCTTACCAGCGTTGATCTTGGGAACCCATTATATGTATGTCTATAAGGTGCGCTGAGGGTTTTGGATACGAGACTGGTTCTTTTGCAGGGTTATTGTAAAAGGAATACTTTTATATGCTTAAGGAGTTCATAATTAAGGGGGAATTTTAAATTAATATCTCAATCTCAGATTGAGATATTAAAAGCAACTGATTTATTGAAATTGCTAGTTCAAGTAACATGAACAGTGTGAGCTTACAAATTGGTGGAACTGGTTGGGCAATGAAACTTTCGATGCATTTTACACACGAATTGAGATTGAAATAATAAAAAAACCGGGATTGTGGGTAATCTCGATTATTGATATTTTATAAAATTATTGTATTTTAAAATAAAAGATTTACATTTGGATTTAATCAAAGCATAAACCTTGAAATGTGACCAAATATGCATAATGGATATGGACCGATTATATTATTGATTTTGATTTTGATTTTATTTTTATTCGTTTATTTTTATATTTTTCATTTTATTCGTTTTTGTTTTTATTTTTATCTATTTATTTATTTTATTTTATTTATATTTATATTTTATATGTTTTATATTTTTATTTCTAATTTATTTAATTTTTATTTATTTATATATATATATTTTTAATTTTAATTTTAATTTTATTTTTTTAAGCTTAAATAAAATTACTTATAAAATAAGGTAATGATGTTATGAGTTTTGAATCAACTAACATATAATTATTAAAAATAAAATAATTCTTTATATATTTAAATTATAAATAGTATTTCATTATTCTTAACATTTAATTTATTCAAAAATGTCAATTAATAATCTCAATCAAAATACGCACGACCAAGGCAAACTCTTTCTTAGGCACAAGAGTTAATACAAAGTCTACTCCTTCCGTGTACCTTTGCACTCTTAAAGACAAATGCTAGTTTATTCTTTACTACCCATATTACTTAAGATAATTTTAAAATTTAATGTGAAAAGACTACAAGTGGCAAAGTAAGTTTTTTTTAACAAATAATTTTCAATCTAAATTAAAAAGGCATATCAATCTCTTTAAACAATATCTCTTTAAACAATAAAAATATAGAAAAATTTAAAAATTATAATTATTAAATATTCAATATATTTCAAATATTTTTCAAATCCATTATAAAAGTATTTTATTTAAAACAATTAATTAATTAAGAAATTAAATACATTTCACTCCAAACTGATTTCACCATACTCTTCTCTACAACATCAGCATCTTGAGACAGAAGAGGTACGCTGATGGTACACCCAAATAGAAAACAAGCGAAGCTAATGCGTTGTATTCTAACATACCATTAATTTTTTTTAATTGACGAATTAACACGCTCGTGGTAATCTACCATGCTATC
The DNA here is from genome assembly GCA_034641835.2 of Pinus albicaulis. Classification (NCBI taxonomy): domain Eukaryota; kingdom Viridiplantae; phylum Streptophyta; class Pinopsida; order Pinales; family Pinaceae; genus Pinus; species Pinus albicaulis. Next base: position 546,934,169 of record CM076579.1, on the reverse strand, counting down.
TGTACCCAGCCGTCATTGATATTTATTGCACATCACTCCATCATTAAAAATCCCGCGTCTTTTTTGTTGATCTAGGAGCCTCCCACCGATTCTTTACTCTATATTTTCCTGTTCATGGCGTTGCAGAGGAGACAACGAAGCATAAGGTGGGCATGATGAACACTCCTGCAGAACCTGAACAATTCAGAGAGGGAAATTCCAGATTTTCGTTTACAGGCAAATGGGTCAACAGAAATGAGAGAATGAGAAAAAGAAAAGCACCTGTTTCCAGGTCTTCTCGCGCTGGATTGCAGGTTGTAGGGTTTCTGGTGTTTTTTTGTCACTGTATTTGGAAGAGTTTGGGGGTTATTTAGGCATCTTAGGAATCAGTACTATGTTTTATTTCATAAGAGAAAATAGAATTGTTATACTTGTGACATTGTTCAAATGATTGTGCATTGAAGTTCATTGAAATTTTCAGTGGTTTTTCTTAGAAGTTCATTACATGTTTCATAGAATTATCATAGAATGTTTTCGAGTGGGTTTTCTTGGAAGTCAGGAAATTTTTAATGAATTTGCATGGAATAATAGTGGCTTGTAAATTATTAATGCAGTTTCCAGTGGGGAGAATTCATCGTGAAATAAAGACTCGTGCCCATGCAAGTATCAGAGTGGGAGCAACTGCAGCCGTGTACATGGCAGCTGTTTTGGAGTATCTGACTGCAGAGGTATTGGAATTGGCAGGGAATGCTAGCAAAGATCTCAAGGCCAAACGCATTACACCCAGGCATCTGCAGCTTTCCATTAGAGGAGATGAGGATCTGGACACGCTGATTAAGGGCACAATTGCAGGTGGCGGTGTCATTCCTCACATTAACAAAGCACTGTTTCAAAATCTCAAGCTTGCCCACACCTTATACAATAAAGGTTTTGGAAACTGATGGGGGAACCTTGTGATTTCTGGTATTGCTACGCGTCAAATAAGTATACCTCCTTTTTGGGTTTTTTTAAAGTGGGTGAGAAATGTGCTGTGCCCCAGCAAATGTAGTTTTGTTGAATTTGGCATGGGGGTGTTCGCAATTTTGTGTTAGACTCGTTTTGGACCGAGTGTGTTGGCAATTTTGTGCCATACTAGTTTTGGCATGAGAGTGTTGGCAATTTTGTGTCAGACTCGTTTACCAGAAGGCAGTTCTCTTGGAGGTTTATGATAATCAGAGTTTTAAATATTTTGTGAATGGGTAATCCGGAAAAACTGCATATCTATATCTATTTCTAATTCTATTTTCAATTACACAATTGAGTGTATTGGTTTTGCTTATGATGTATGAATTCTCATGACCTGGTTTTGAAACTTCACAACTTTCTGATCATCATATTTATAATTTGTTGGTAAACTTGCTCCTACTTTTAGTGTTAAGCATTTATGAAACTGTTTCAGGTAGCTTTGTGTATCTGTGTTATTGTTCCTTGTGCTTTTTGTCTTCTGGTTATAAGACATTTAGTTTAATTATGCTTTTGACAACTCGTACATATGTTCATATGGTTTATGGTTTTTCTTACCAGCTATGTAGGAATAAACAGTAAATAATGACTTTGGAATTTCATTGTTTGAATGAGCTCAAGTCATTAATTAGTTTTGCCTTAGTTCATCAAGTGAGTTTTCCAGTACTTATCGGAGAGGACATCTCAAATCCAGAGTGGAAAATTGTACAAGATTGTGTTCATGTTAAAGTAAATTCACCAGGGTTTTGGCAACGCTCAACGTACAACTGAAAAGTGAGAGGCAATATCCACATAAAGTCTCTCTTGCAATAAGATTCTGTTCATGGTAAAGTAAATTCTCCACGTGTGGAAGGGAGACTTTGTGGATATTGCCTCTCACTTTTCAGTGGTACGTCCAGTGTCGCCAACCCTGGAGAATTATTTATGTTTAAGTAAATATATGTTTTTATTTTAGAAATAGGATGTTAATTTAACATTGGTTATGTTGTGCTTTTATTTTCATTATTTACTCAATTTCCGAGTAAATTATTATTTTCATTGAAGTTATTTGAGTATTACTTTGCATTTTTATTTTTTATTTGGTTATAGTTTTTTTTGGATTGATTTTATTTTAATTATTGATTATTACTTTTTATTGTAAATTAGTTTATTATCATTTTTTAATGAAATTTTCAGGTAATTATGTTTCAAAATTTATTTTCAAATTTGAGTTTTACTCATCACTCTAGTTATCTTGTCATTATAGCCAATGCAATTTTCTTTAATTGGCCATCACTTTGCACGATCATTTATTGCTTTAATCACACTTTGCACAATCATTTTTATGATTTTTTTGGAGATTTGCTCTCTTCTCATTTTGATATTTACTCTCCCATTGCAGTCTCTGGTCATTTTAATAGTAATTTATGTAGTCTCCTCCAAATAACCATCACCTTGCCCAACCATTCCAGCAATTATAGCTTGTGTAACTAGTCATCACTATGCACAACCACTCCTGCCACTTTTTTATATATTTATTTTCTTCCAATTTTAAGATTTACCAATTAGTTATCACTTTTCCCAACCACTGCAGCCACTTATTTCCAGATTTATTCTATTCCTGTTTTGAAGGTTGAGCCAGCTCATCATCAATTTGAATAAGAAAATGACTGAAATGCAAGAGACAAAAAACAGGAAACTCATAATCCCATGGAATATTTTTAGTCTAATAGACATTAAAATTTCATTTCATTATATACTCCCCCATTAATTACTCCCCCCACTTCTTTCCAGATTTACTGATCTGATTTTGATATTTGCTCCCCACTATAATCATTGTAATTTATATCCCAAACCAGTTATCACATTGCACAACCACTCCTTTCCCCTAGTCTTTACATTTTTAGCTTTACTCCCTACTTCCCTTGGTCTTTAAATTTTTAGGTAAATACTCCCCACTCCGACCACATGATCATCATATGGGACAACTTTTGTAGTCTCCTCCAACCATTGCCCCTGAAGTTCTTAAATGTCATTGCTTGAATATTTGTGCAGTCTCTTCTAATTGATGCCTATTTGTCATTGCCTATTGATATTCAGTGATGAATTAAGTGGGTGGGTTACTTTTAAATATTTTTGGTAAATGATTTGAATTACAACTAGTGAATGGGTTAAGTAGATAGATTCATAATTTTTTTATAAATGAGTTAAGTAAATAGATTTATAATTTTTTTATAAATGATTTAACTGAAAATGAATTAAATGAATGGGTTATTTAAAATTTATTGATAAATAATTTGAATTATAAAATTGATATCAAATAATTATATATTAATATATATTTTTAGTTTTTTTATTTTAGAAATACGATGAAGATGCAATATTAAAAGATCAAACTGAAATCATGAAATCATCAATTCATGATATTTAACTATTTAATCCTAAATACATAAAATTTTACTACTCTCTTTTAACTTCTTGCTCATCAGTTTTTTCTACTACTATTTATTCCTTACTTTAATCCATCTAATTATCATTTTTTAAAATTGGCTATCCATTCCAACTTCTTGGTCATAATCAAGTTTTTAGCCATTACTAGCCAGAGCTTTGATCACCTTTAGTAGAAACCTCTCTCCTTTAGTGCATCTGAAGTAGTTGTGCTAGATTAAAGTAATCGTGTCTTTGTGTCTTCACCCCTTTCGGTTATTGTTATCCACTCATAGTGTTTCTCAAATAGTTGGCTTAGATTAATTTTTTTATAAATAATTTGATTTATAATATTATAAAAGTTGATATTAAATTTGTTTTTTTAAAGAATTATTGTTATATATGTAAAAATAATATATATATTTTTTTAATTTTTAATTCATAGAAACTTTTAATGAATTAATATTTTAATAGTGGAAATTTGTTAAACCAATTTTTTATTACCATACAAGATGCTTTTATTACTTTGATAAACTTTTAATTTAGACGATTGGAATAAAGTTAAGTAACACATTAAATGATAGAAAGTGAACGAAGTGTAATAAACTCATTAATCCAAGTTTATTAAATTACGACTTTTAAAATTATAAAAAAACAGAAAACATTAATAATTAAGTTTTATTAATTTTTTTTTATTGATGTAAAGGTTAAAATATCTTTCTCTTAACCCACGATAATTAATGGGTGGATAATAAAAAATAGATTTTATAAAACCTTTTAATGTAACGTGAGAAATTTATAAGATTTTTTTGACATTATATATAAATTTCTATGAGATTGTGTTAAAATTTTAATGCTTTCATCTTTAAAAATATATTTAAATTAGTAATTATTTTTAAATATGTAAAACCTGTATTATAAGGTGAAGAGATGGAAATGTTCAATTTTAAGTTTTTTGGGATTGATATTATGACATAACCTTTAATTTGTTGATATATTTGACATTCAAAAAGACGGGTTTTAAATTATTATTTTTTATTTGTCTAAAATTTGTACACTAGAATTGAAACTAATTACACTGAAATATTATAGATAAATTCAAAATTTATAATAGTATATATTGTTAGATAAATCATAGAATTGAAAATCTATTTGCACTCTTTGTTAATAGAAAATTTTAAACAAACAATTTTTAAGGGAAAGTAAAGGAAATAATTGCAAACATAAATGTACATAAGATAAATTAATAATTGCAAACATAAATGTAGATAAGATAAATTAAGAACAATATCATTGAATTAAAAGACATGTTGGGTTTTCATAATTGGCTATATGAAACCATTGATTCTAGATGGCGATTTTATAACTTTGATCTTAAACCTTTGATTCTAGATGACGATTTTATAATTTTGACATGACATTAGTTTTACCTTCCTAAATTATAATCTTACTATCCATTACTATTGAAGATTGGTTATAATATTAAGTAACCAAATTGAGGTTTTTTTGTGTTTTTAGGTGAATGTAACATTTTTGAAAAAACAATCTTTTATTCATCATCATGAGGTAAACATTTTATTTTACTGGTGATTGATTTGGTCATTAATGTGCAACAGAAAGAAAAAAAAAAAAAACTGTTTTATAAATCAATTTGGAAAACTTTATATTAAGTTATATCACTTTCTTTGTTTTAAATTAATTTTGTAATTATAACAATATATTTATAATTCTGGACATATGCTTGCAATTATAAAAATTATAACAACTCCTTAATGAGAGGTCAAACTTTGAATTTTCACAAATAATCATTATCATACCTAGAGAAGTCAAAGCACACTCTGGAATCATATACAATGATTGCAAATTGTTCTTCGTAAAATGTCCGTGTCTTAAAATATTATCAATGCATCAAAATGCGTCAAGTAATCAATATTTAGTGAAAATTTTATTAGACATTTGTATTAGTGTTTGTGAAGCATTTATTCAAAAAAACTGCATTACATATGAGTTCAAATATATTTTTAAGTAACCATTAAGGTCAGTGAAAATTTTATTAGACATTTGTATTAGTGTTTGTGAATCATTTATTCAAAAAAAACTGCATTACATATGAGTTCAAATATATTTTTAAGTAACCACTAAGGTCAATGATAAAAACATTTATGGGTAACAATTCACTTAAATTCAGAATGTTTACCAATAATAATTAAAGACGTTACATATAATTAAGTTATAAAGATTACTATGTGCAAGTAACATGTTCATAAAATGTTGAGCAAATTTGATTTTTATTCTAATAATTATATATTTTTATTTGGATTTATAATATGATTAAGTATGATGAATAAATCATTTTCAATGCAAAAGCATGTTGTGATTACCAATTTAAATATTATGTGGAATAAACTACCTCATCTCCACTCTCTAGAAAAATGAAACTTATGAACACTATATGAAATTCCACATATAACATCCAATACTAAATAGAACTTGAATATAACACATCCAATACTAAATAAAACTCGGACTTTTATTAATGGCCAAAAATATCTGTAAAAAAATCAAATTACAAATATGATCAAAAAACCAAATTACAAATATGATTGGTTGAAAAAATTGGTAATTAACTTATCCATAAAATTTTCTCTAACTCATCTAAAACTTCTCTATAACAAGAGAACTTTACTCTAACCAGTAATTTTCATTAATATTCCAAAAAACAATAATTTACAATCTAAGAGCACCTAATCTTCTCCCAAAGTTGAGATTTTCGCTTATTTTCTAATAAATGTGAAAAAGTTATAAAAACATTTTTAATGTAAATATATATATATATATATATAACGAATCATAAAGAAATAACATAGTTTGCAAAATTGGCTTCAGCCATGATAACCAGAGCCGCTAATATTGCCATGTAATGAGTGGAGAAAGAAAAAAAAGAAAGCAACAAAGTAAAATTGGCTAGCCCATCTATTCGCTTTTGGAGCTCGACATAGTTGCTTCACGTTGTTGTTAGTTGCTTAATTTTCTCGGACATTGACCCGAGGAGGCTGCTTTGAGCTAGATGTCATTGCTTCAGTCTTTGGGCCTTGTGCAGCCATGACCAATACGACCTGTGATTTTCTCTTCTCCTACCATGAAAGCAGGGTGAATAGGGGAAGGCAACTTGGTGGATGGATTTCTATCTTCAATCTAAAGAGCTGGAAGATGTTGCTGAAGTAGGTGGAAAGTTAATGCCTATGGATATGCATATGGATATTGAGAGGTGGTGCAATGAGAGACGTGTCCGACTGATTTGGGATTTTGTTTCATCCATCTCCCTTTCCGTGTGCCCTCTAGAAATCTCGATCCAGAGCTGGCACACTAACAGATTCCGGACAACCCAATGTTGTCCATCTTCATTTTTGTGGCACTCGTCGGCGTTGAAGGAAGCCACTCTATCGCAGAGATGAACAGGGATGTCATGATAAAAAAAATCTCCATGAATTCATTAATCCATGGAATGCAAGGAGGGTTTCCCCTACCTATGCCACCTCATCAAACTCGGCCTCTTTCATGCACCATGGTGGCAAGCACAAGAACATAGTGGTTGAAGTCTCTAGCAATGATGATTAGGAGAGAAAGAGAATCGTTAAGCTGATCTATTGCTACAAATATTTGCATGAATGGAAGTGAAGACCATAATGAAATGACATAAGGAACGAAAATAACATTCACTAGAACAACCACGCTGAGGTGAGGTAAATCGCAAAGAAATGCGAAAAGCGTGAGCTGAACAAGATGTATTAATGTGCATATCAATTGCTTGGAGGGATTCGACCGTGCATGAATGACGCTTGATATTTTTAGTCATGATGGGAATGAAGGATGTATTCTCCAGAGTCACAAGTTACCACGGTTGGAGAAGCACCTGTATCTGGGAGTTCAAAATATAAAGTTGAAAATAATGGAGAAAGTTTGTTTCACCATTGTGTGTCTCCTAGATTAGAGTTAGTTTTTATTTTCTAGGAGATAGTTTTGATCTTCCTAAATTGAACGTAAACTTATATATTTGTGATTTAATGATTAATAAAATATTTTGGTACTACTTGGGAAGTCCGGAGGTGTAACTTGCTCACCTGTGAGTTGTTGGTTTCAATTGGTAAGTTTGATTCCAATTTCATCTTTCCATTTTTTAACATGGTATTAGAGTTGGAGATCCTTGGTGGTTGAGTTGGGTCTATGGAGAGCCTTCGTGGTTGAGAGCCCTTCCTTTCGAGATTGGAGAGTGTAAGAGTTGTGGTGGTTGGTTCATTTGAGAGCCGTGGTTGCTAATTTGCTTGAGAGCCTTGGTGGTTGGCTCATTTTTTGTGTTGATAGAGAGGTGGTGTAGGGTGAAGATCTGGACCAATGCGGCCTTGGTAGAGGAAAAACTCGCTTATCAATGTTGTAGAGTGTGAGGATTCCACAAGAATAATCACGCTTATTTTGAGGTTCAGCACGGTTTTTTAGAAAAAATTCATGGATCAGTAAAGGGCCCAGAGCGGTTTTTTGAGAGAAATCCTGCGTTGTTTATTAAAAAATTATATATTCTTCCACTAGTGTGACCCATAAGCGTGGATCCGACATGGGTACCTACGTCAGTGTACTTTTGTTGGTTTTTTGAAAGTGGCAGAGATCGAAAGTATCTTTTTTGGTGGTTTTGTCCCATTTTTTTTAAGGTTGTCATCTGGAATTGGATTCGTAGTATATGGATCTGGAGCCATTGAAGGATATGGAGATAGATCCAGAAATTCACAGGTGAAGGATTTGGTGTTGGAGTTGCAGATCGATTGTTGGAAGATATTGAGGTGGATTTGTAGATTGATCTTGTCACAATGAATAATTAGATTGCAGAGACATCTCTCAATGAGAGAAATAAGCTCGATGGGTCAAATGACGCCAAATCGAAGTTAAAATTATAGACATTGCTCGAGGGTTCGAGTGCATTGGTTATTGCAAATGGGGATGAAGAAAAGGCAACTATAGTTGGAGGTGGAACAACCACATCAATGCAAGATTGGAAAAAGAGGGAAATAGAGCGAAGACGTTGTTGAAGATGTCTATGAAAGACAACATAATCCCTCACATCCGATAATATAAAACTGCTAATGATATTTGGGTGAATTTCAAGGAGTTCTATGAAACAAAGAATAAAAATCGACTGTGATTTATGAAGAGTAATATTGTCTCCATTAGAATGGAGGAGAATGAATTTGTTGTTGCATTCATCTCACAAATCAAATCACTGGGAGACAAGTTGGGCGACAAAGGGGAGAAAGTGCCCAACATTTAGTCATCACAATTACATTAAATGATATGATGAAGGATTATCGGATGTTCATTATAGGTATTGCAGTGAGGGATAAAGCTCCCACCTTTGAAGCATTGACAGGGATTTTGATGCAGGAAGAAGAGAGGTGTATGAACCTAAAGCCTTAGAATATAGATATGGAATTAGTGGTGAAGAAAAAGTTCCTCAAAGGGAAACAAGGAGGAGGACAAAAAAGCGGTGGTCCATCTCAAAGAAATCCATTTCAAGGTATGTCATTCACTATAAATGATTCAAGAATTAAGTGTTTTTACTGCGGAAGAACTGTTCATATTGCTAGATATTGTTATAAAATGAGAAATGATGAAACCAAACATAGACACGAAAGGCATACAGGGAATTTTCTGGCGAAGATGAGAATCATGATCTTAAATTATTTGTGTCTGATGTTGCTCTTTTTGTTGAGACTGATGAGGCTAAAATTTGGTTTGTGGATTCTGGAGCATCCACTCATATGACAAGTAATAAACATTAGTATTAAAATTTTAAGGAGACTAGCAATGGTGCTAACAACTACCTTGGAGATGACAAAGCATATCAAATTAAAGGGTATGGAGATATCCTTGTGATATTTCCTAATGGTAATATCAGACGCATCCATAATGTCATGTATGTACCTTGTATTAAAAAGAATTTGATCTCTGTCTCCATGATTGTAGATCGAAATTTAAAGGTAGATCTTTTCAAAACTTACTGTGCTATAAAGGATTTGCTAGATCATCAGAGCTCGGTTGCACCGGAAGTACGATTTGGAGGTATGTATAAGTTGAATGTTACAAGTGTGCCACATCAATATTTAACTTCAACGACTATGAAAACATAGGATATTTGGCATCAAAGGCTTGGTCACATCAACCTTTATGACTTATTGTTGCTACAGAAACAAGGTATGGTCGACAGAATCCTTGTGTTAAGAAATGAACATATTGATTGTCAAGGATGTGCATTTGGAAAAATGCACAGGGATGAATTCCTTCTAACTTAAATAGGAGAAAGAGAGATATACTCGAACTTGTGCACATTGATATATGTGGACCCATGCAGACAAGGTCCTTAGGTGGAGTTTATTTATTTTTTCTATTTATTGATGATATGGGGCTACTATGAGGGAGGTTTGTAGGTTGTGTTAGGTTTACTAGGTCTTAATGGATATGGATTTCAACAATATCTAGGAAGGGGGCTAGGTGCAACCCAAATAAGAACACGAGCTTACTACTAGTGCGGATGTACTAGTATCCAGTGGGAAGAGAAAGAGATGAATAAGGTTTGAGGCAACCATCCCTAGGTATTATTGTTGGGTTTTTTCTCAAAGTTGCAAGGACGAGTAGGGAGAGATAGAGGATCTAAGGTGGTAAGAAATATTGTCAATACGTGAAGTAATATTGATAAGACGGGTAACATTCGATCAAATGATCATCCGACACAAGATATACTTGGGTATACTTTCTTACAATTAAAAGTGATGCTTTTGAGTATTTTAAAGAATTAATAAATATGGTTGAAAAGTATATTTGGAAAGTCATTAAAATTCTTCTCTCAAATCGAGGGGGAGAATACAGGCCTGCAAAGCTAATCAAATATTATAGAGATCATGGGATAGCACAACAGTTTATAGTACCCGACACTCCACAACAAAATGGTGTTGCAGAAAGAAAGAACATAACTCTGGTGGAATGTGCATACAGCATGATGAAAGGTAAGGACCTATCCAATGGTTTTTCGACATAAGTTATTAGTACTTCATTTTACTTAAAGAATATAAGTCCAAATAGGCGTCTTGATCTTAAGACTCCATTTGAGGCTTTATATGGTTTTAAACATGTAGTCTATCATTTAATAGTATTTGGTTCTAAATATTTTGCACACATCACTAAGGAAGATAGGAAGAAATTGGATGCTAAAGCTATTAAGTGCATATTTGTAGGTATTTCTCTTATTTTAAAGCATATAAGATGTTCAATCCATCTACTCACAAGGTATTTGTGAGTAGAGATGCTATATTCCATGAACAAGTTGATGAAGGGAATAAGGATACAAGTTTTGAGGAGTGGCATATGCCTTTATTTATTTATGATAGCAATGATAAAGCTAAAGATAGTCATTTACAATAGAAACAACAGCAAAAAGAGGAACCTAGCAATATGGATACATTCAACATTCAAATTCCATTCATAGTAGAGAAAAAAATCACACAGGACATAATTGAGGCAAGTATGCTACCAAGGAGATCAGGTAGGCAGACTCATTTACCTGCAAGGTACAAATATTATGCTCTTATGAATATTATTTTAAATTTTGTTGAACCCATGAATTATAATGAAGAAAATACATATGATGAATGGAGGTCAGCTATGAAAGAAGAGTATGAGTCCATAATTAAAAATAATACTCGGGAATTAGTTGACCTTCCAATAGGAAAAGATCCCATGGGTTGTAAATGGATTTATATAACTAAGTTCAAAGAATATGGTAGTGTATACAAATATAAAGTTAGGTTGATGGCCAAAAGGTACTCACAGAAAGAAGAAATTGATTATGAGGAGACTTTTTCTCCTGTAGCTAAATTAAATACTATTAGGATGTTAATAGCTCTAGCTACAAAGTACCATTGGATTTTACACTGGCTAAATGTGAAATCTACTTTTCTAAATGGACAGTTGAAGAAAGAGGTATATTTAACACAACTTGAAGGGTTCATTAAAAAGGGGCAATAAAACTTGGTCTGTTAATTAAAGAAGACATTGTATGGATTGAAACAGTCTCTGAGATCTTGGTATGATAAAATACACTCTTTATTTTTACAACATGGTTATAAGAGAAGTAAAAATGATCCAAATCTATATACCATATTTGATTCAAAGAGAAAAATTTCGTTCATTTCCTTATATGTTGATGATTTAATTGTCACTGGAAATTCTGATGAATTGGTTGAAAAAATTAAAATGCAGATGTCATAGGTATTTGAAATGAAGATGTCATAGGTATTTGAAATGAAACACCTTGGAGAATTTCATTATTGTTTGGGTCTTGAAGTTTGGAGAGATTTTGGCTAGAATTTTGCTACTCAAGGAAAGTATGTGAGGGAATTGTTGAATAAATTAAGAATGGATCAAACATGTTATTTAGATACTGTGGACCTATGCAAAATAAAATTTTATTAGATGGCATCTACATTTTTCTCAAAATAGGATTCAATTTAAAATAATTTTCCATTAATATAATAATTTTTTAATGTTATAATATAGGTGTTATAAGAATGGAGATGGTTGAAATATAACTGTATTGGAAACATAGTATTATATTTTGAAAAAAAATAATTAGGAAATATATCACCTCGAGAAAAATGGAGATTTTTGAGATATAATTGTATTGAAAAAAATTAATTCTATATTTAGAGAAAATTAATAATTAGGAAATAGATCACCAAAGTTAGTTGAAATTATTGTACTAATTATAAAATACTTTCGTTATAATTTCGTTACTGAATTATTTTGACTATGTTTAAAGATTAAAATTTGACAATGTGTTTAATTGTACTACCATAAAGACGATACAATAATTCTGGATTTTTCTGTCATATGACATGTTATTTAGATACCGTGAACCTATGCAAAAGACAAACTTGTTATTATTGACTTGTGGTGGAGGGTTATTTAATATACTATGTAATATATTATGTAATATTTTGTAATATATTCTATAATATTCGCAATGGAGGATTCTTTAATATATATTTGTGATATTCATCATGGACCTGTGCAAATTGGAGACTCATTTATCGACCTGTGGAGGATTTCATGATTCAATCTAATAGGGAACTAGTGTAATTGATATTTCAGTGCGGACATTTTTTGAACCTATTAAGAATATTTTTTACATTGAGTGTTAACATACTCGTGTGGACCTAGGTACAACATGCATACCCACTTGATTGGAAATTACACTTCATAATTGTGGAAAGCATTTGTGCTTCAAATATGTGATCCTGTGGAGAATAAGAGAACTCGAATTTATCTTTTTCCTCAAAGCTCATTGCAAGCCTTTGTTGAAAGCACTATTTTTAAATTAAAGTGACAAGGAAATTTGGCTTGGATTTTAGCTACATCGAACTCTATTTCAGAACCTAGTTGGAAGTGATAAGATAATTCGAAGATAGTTGGAAGTGATATGTTTTTATTTTTTAATGTTTTTTATTATATTAATATAGTACTTGATATGTCCAGAAATAACATCTACTTGTTATTGTTTAGAGGAATTAAATTAGATAATCAGATTACTAATATGAACATATCATAGTCTGGGATAGTCTGAAATAGTCCAGATAGATACCCATGGGGCAGAAGATTAGTATAATCATAGCCATACATAGCAGTTACATGAAAAAATATTTTTACATTGAAATGAATTCTAGTGCCATGCTGCAAATTTAAAAAAAAATAAGAATTATATGAAACTGAAGAATGTGGGAAGTGCACAAGATTACATGGGGCTGAAAATATGAAGGGTCCTTACAATGGGTCAGCGCTTGGCCAGAGGTGAAATGATCGATCCTCTCCAAATGGGTCGTCCTATGCTGATGGTAACTAAGGAGAGCTATGGAATCCACTTCTCCATTATTGGTCCAGGAAGCATATTATGATAGTTAAAAATACTATAGAAGTCATAAAGAGTACATTCTATAACCAATTATGCCCTATAACCAAGTTATAAAATCCAATGAAAGTGCAAGGTTGTCTTGGTTAGGATAAAGTTGTTGTTATCACAGAGTTGCTCAAAACCACTAAAAAAATTTTAACCAAAGAAAAAACTCTAACTATATAAATTGTTGTCCTTCGAAAAACAAAATTTTTTCCTTTAAAAGAAAAAAAAAGAAAAAAAATTGCAGTGCATTTCAAAATTAGCTCACCTTAAAAATCTCAATAACTTAACACTATTTACACAAAATATTATTTTTTAAAAATCGACTTACTGTTTCCATTTCCACAAAATATTGCTTTTAAAAATCATTTTTATACTTTCATAAATAAAAATATACGTGAGCACACATCTATCTGCACCTTCACTTAGATAGTTCATGCTTTAACTACCCAAAAAACTACGAAAAAATATATATCTACCCTTAAACATAAGGATTCCATTAGCCTACGTAGGAAAATTAAAGATACTTTTTAAGTGTTTTCATTATTCAAAAACTCAACACCCATGTGCTTATGTTTCCTGCGGTTCGTATATTGTTAGTGGAGAATTTAGTTTCCATGGCGTACTGATTTGCTCAAAATCTCCATATGGTGATGGTAAATGAGTAGAGTTGTGGAATGTACTCCTCCATTATTTCTCAGTAAAATTGTGGCTGGATCAGACTGGATTTTAGAGAAAAGTACCTAACTTAATTTTGTTTTTCAATGAATATTTTTTTGTCTCATGCATATCAATTTTTACTATGTCAAATATGTGCAAAATGTTAGTAAAGAAAATGACTAAAATATAATGTGGAATAAAATTGGTGAAGTAGGTTATCTCTAAGCCCTCTAGTTAAGAGTAGCCTAGAGTAGTCCTAGCTTCTAGTGGATAGAGGAGTGGAATGTTTAATAGGCCCATTCAAGGGGGATACACACTTGTGAAATTAACCAATAGTATTATAAATAGAATCATGAATGAAAATACACTAATTATTATGAAATAAAAATGTAATTGCTATGAAAACAGATTACGATAGATAGAATGATTTATTTGAGCACTAACTGAAAGGAAATGTATAGATATTGATGTCGACATAAGGAGTACAACTAAATACGCAAAGAAATATAACCCTTGGTTCCAGAGGAACATTGTCGATGTGATGATAGGAAAAATGGATACATATGTGTAACTTCCGGAAAAAGGGAAATAAATTATTACCAGATAACTCCAATTATGGAAAAATTAGGAGACCTCTAACCGATAGCAAAAGAAAAACTAAATATTCTAGAAATACCCAAATGAAAGAGGAGCATCGGAAAATTCTGCAAATAAATAATATGGTATTCCATAGTTAGAAGTTTTGACCAAAAATATATATAGTTAAATATATGTGCCAGATTAACCAACGAAAACAAATGACCATATTTGGGTTGAAAAGATAATAACACCATAATAAATTTGGCGTGAACACAACCACATGAATAAAAAATAATTTGTTTATTTATTAAGGAATTGCAACTGTATCACAATTTATATTACATACACTCGTGAGGATAGAGGACATAATCTGAACTGTGTGAATAGAATATTAGCGGACAAGGTAAAAGAACCGTAAAGGCTCTTGCCACCAGAGTATTTACAAATATAACTTCGTGACATTAATGGGGTCACATAAACATATTTACAATTAAAAATATTATGACAACACTAGTCCATTATGACAGTTAAAAATATTATGGAAGTAAAAAATAGTACATTCTATAACCAACTGTGCCCTATAACCAAGTTCTAAAATCTAATGAAAGTGCAAGACTCTGTCTCAGTTAGGACATAGTTGTTGTTATCACATAGTTGCAAAAAAATGCTGAAAAAATTTTAACGAGAGAAAAACGTTGAAAAAATGCTAACAAAAGATAATCAATTGCATAGATTTTAACCAGAGAAAAATGCTGACAAAATTTGCATAGATTTTAACCAGAGAAAAGCGATGAAAAAACAATTTACATTATGATTTGTAGTCACTCCAAATAACACATGGAACTGAGATGAGGAAGCGAGGTTGAGCATGGCGAGGACGCAGAGTAGATGGCGAGGAGATGAGGACGAACATGCTAAACGAGTAGGCCGAGGCGACAAGGAGATGACAAGGAGACGAGGACAAGGACGCCCTGCAAAAACTATAAAAAACATGAATTTAGAATACAACGCGGAAAAAAATTCATAAAAAAAGCATAAACACAAGCCAAACAGAGAAAAAAAATAGAAAAACACACCAACAATCAGGCAACGGATGCCCTCTCCAAAAATCATGCAACAGAAAAATTCCGGAAATATTCTTGCAGTCTAAGGGCTGCTATATTTATAAGAAAAAAGTTCAACCAAACTTTTAATGTTGATTTTTTTTCCTCCGACCAAAAATTCGGTTACCATTGTCGTCAACGTAAACGACAGAAAAAGTTCGATAGAATTAATTTTGAAAGTTCGGCTGAACTTATGAAAGGTTCGACTAAACTTGTGAGAGAGTGAAATTTTCTGGTGCATTCCTCACGAAAGTGTAACCCACCTTCATAACTTCACCCTTATTCTTGTATATATATGAGAGGGAAGTAATGCTAACAGGATGTCGAAAAATATAACTAGTTGTGGCCTTCATAATTGTATTTGAGTCATGATGTAATGTATTTTTCAAAAGAAAGAAAAATAATTTTTATTATAAAATAAATTGACTTATTAAATCATAAGTTTCATGCTTGAGTTAATGGTTAATAGATCAAAGCCTCCATTGCAGGCTTCTAGGGTTTATGTGAAGGGTCCTTGTCCTTGTCATTATGTAAAATACCCTTCTTGGGCTTTATCAATCAAGAAAGAAACTTATTTTGATGTAAATTAGGTCTTCTAGGCCTCCTCCACCAAGTCGACATCAAATTGGACAAGTAGACCTCATCAAGGGAATTTTACCTCACATATTCACTATACATTAGAAGTTATTTGACCTCATTTGGAGCACAAAACCAAGAAGTTTGATCTCCAATAGCTACAGGCATAAATGTAGAGTGAAATTCCCAAGAAGAAGGATAAAACCATACCGAATAAGGAGACATTTTTCAAGAAAGAAGAAGATGTTTTTATCTCTCTTTGTCTCACACGTGCGAAATTTTGAAGCTGCTGGGGTGGCCAAAATTTCAGATATACAGTAGAGTTGAAATTATGGAAGCTGGGGGATAGCATTTTGGATTGTTATTGGGTTGAAGTTGCTAGACAAGAAGATACTACTGAAGTTTTCATAATCATCTTGGGTGGAGGAGTAAGGTCTTTTGGTATGGTTTAAGGTATTGGTTTGTATCAATTTGATTAGTGGAAGAGTTTCATTGGGTTTTCTCCTAGAGAGAGGCTTTAGCCCTGGATGAGTGCCTACATTTGGTTTCAATGATCTTCATGTTTTGATTTGATAATTTATTGATGAAAGGAAGATAAAATAAGAACATAAATAAAATTTAATGACACTAAAGAATATCACAAGTAATTATTAGCATAATATAATGTTTCTTCCTTTCTGATTTTATAACATGCTATGAGAGCTAAGGTGAAGAAGGAAGGAAAAAGGAAGCTTGAAGGTATATTGAAAGAAGGGTTAAGGAGGAAGGAACAAAAGAAGGACATTAAGGAAATGATCACATAAGAAGAGAATCCTACTACTATGAAAACCTTAATGAAGACAGAAAACAAGCTAAAGGATCCTCCAACTACAGGGCATGGAAGAAGAGGATAGATATTACTATTACTAAGCATAAAGTTTTGGATTTTGTTCTAGGAAAAGTTAAAAAACCTACAGATGATGCACAAAAGAAAAAGTATAGGGAAATTGACATCTTGGATGTGAATATGATAGTATATGGAGTGAAGGAAAATATAATCCCATACATATCCAATATAGACTCTGCACAAGAAATGTATGAAGCCCTCTCCAATTTATTTACCATCAATAACATTGGTCAGATAGCTACTCTCAAGAATGAACTAAGAACAATAAAGATGAAAGAATATGATATTGTTCCATCAAATTTTGTAAGGATATCTATAATTAGAGATTAAATCCAACATATTGATGAAGTTTTACCAGAGGAAGAACTCAGGATTGCTGCGCTACTAAGTATACCAAAATATTGGATCTCTTTTGCATGAGGAATTAACAATTGGAAAGATACTCCAACATTTGAAAAAATATTAATTCTTCGATTAAATAAGAAGCCCACATCTCATTAGTAAGTGACAAAAAGGAGGATGGAGAAAAAAACACTTCAAATGAATACTATTCTCATCACAAGAAGAAGGGAGGATACAATAAATTCCAAGGACCAAATAAGAAAGTTGGTCTATTAAAGATTGAATTCTATAACTATCATAAGATGGGACACAACAAAACTCAATGTCCTGAAAATACAGAGTATAAAAAGAGAGAAAGAGAACATTCAAATGTTGTTGATGAAGCTCACCTAATGTTGGCTTTAGGGGTTCTAACCCAGGTTCGCATGTTAAGGTTTGTCAACAAACCCCTATACTACTAGCTCTTTCGGTAGTGACCTTCTTGCGCAGGTCAAAGTCTCACCCGAAGCAGTATGGGATACCTGGGTGCTAGAACCAGGTTTCTACACCCAGAAAGAAAGTAGGTAAGTCAAGCCACGCACAACGCACAGATCTATAGAACAGAGCTAGTTTACAGTCTTAAATAGATAACTGGTGTACACAGTATTATAGAGCTAGATCTTAGGTCTGCATCCACATGCGTTCAACCAACAAAGATATAAATTACAATACATGTAATAGTCCAGATAACATATATTGTAACTAAAAACATCAGATAACATAGATTATTCGTACCTTATCATAGATTTAACATATAACGTAGATTCATATAACAGATAGATCCAGAACCAAAGACCAACAATACTTCTCATATATTATCAGTAGATTCTTACATAACCCCAAATCCCACCTGCACACACAGCCAGTAGGGTCCGCACACAACAGGAGAAAGGATCTCTGCGCACACAGCCAGCAGGAGTCCAACCCAAATACTTGAAACCCATAACTAAAAATCTGCACTTATAATTCACTTCTATTCATCTTCTACCTATCGACTCAAAAAGACTTAATATTTATACCAATTTATCCTAAACTTACCATCGTCCACAAACCGTGGTTTTTGGACTCCTATTTTTACCTATTTACCCGCTTACACCATATTGGGGCTTTTATCCGCCCTATCACCCCTATGCTAAACTAAATATAATCAAAATAATACAAAATTAGACTAGCTTTCATCAGTGTGGGAGACCTTGCTCCAACAGTCCCCCAACACAATCTTGTGACTCATCCTGAGTCACTGCAATGGTAGAGCCTCCACCTGTGCGTGCAATTCATTAATATCTGCAGTGAGGTGGGGAAGGATGTCGAGACTCTGGCGGGCAGTGCCTTGGGTGATTGCGACATTGTTCCTTCCGCATCTGAGGTGAGATTTTTTCGTAGTTGATGGAGGTGCATTGCTGCTGTTAGCCCCCCTATGAAATTTTTTGACAAGCAAATGGGGGGATAAAAATGTTGTTGAGCCTTCAAGGAATGTATTTCCCCTGAAAACACATCATCCTTGAAGCCTCTTTGTGCCTTTGCCCTTTGATAAGTTCCCCTCTGCTGATTCCTATTATAAAGCCTCTCTGTTTGTGAAGAAATGCCCAAAAGGCCTCCTCCCCTTCTTATTCCATTTCCCTTGGTCCCCCCTTTTTATTTCCCTTTTTTACCTCCCCAATCCTCCCAGATCCCCTTTATATTCTTCCTCTACCCTTTGCTTAGCCAAATTCCCCCTTTTTCCCTCTATCGTTACTCTTCCCTGGCCTTAAAATGCATCAAAATGGGCCAAAACCCACTTTCCGACCTTGTAATAAGGCTTAGCCCCTTCCGTTGCGCCCTTAGCCCCTTTTCTTCCATACGCCCGCACCCTGGAACCAGGTTTTAAACCCTTTGATGCCTAGCGCAAAGCGCAGATCATAGATTTCAGTTTTTATTTAAAACGCCCATCGCGTTTTTCATTTTTGCGATCTGCGCTCATAGCACTTTCCAACTTTGCGATCTGCGCTCAATCCCAGTCGCATCCATCGCAAAGCACAGAGCACAGATTTCTGTTTAGTGCCACTCTCCACCGTCGCATTTTCCGCCTTTGCGATTTGCGATCCGGACCCCCGGGTCCCACATCCACGGCTCCCCTCATTGAATTTTATTCATTTCCTTTGTATTTCCTCCGTTAGTTAAACCTTTGCATTTTACATTAAAGTTTAATGAATCACCCTCCGCCATGACCGGGTCTCCAAAGCATTTGTCCACCACCACTGCCCGAGTTTGTAATAGTTTTATTTGACTGTTCAGTTAGCACAGGGAGGCCAGTTCAGCGTCCAAACGAGACAGCAGAGACGGATTTGAGGGATTCAAGCCAGTTAATTGAAGATTAACAATTATAATCTTGTATTCAAAGGAAAAGGCACAGTTTCAAGATCCAAGCACATTGTTAAAGTCTTATCTGTGTTTAATATCAGTAGGGTACTCTTCTTCGGACGTACACCTTCCTACAAGAAATCTCCATGCCTCCTCGAGCCCTAAACGATTAATTGCACTGACTGAAGCCCATTTAAGACAGTCAGGCAGCAGTTATGGGGGTATGGAGCGACCTTGCAGATTTTCCACCCAGTTCATTTATTTCAGAAGGCAGTGCAGAGTTCCAGACCGCCGTAAGGACTTAAAGAACATATCAGAGGTCGATCTCGACTTGACAAAGGTTTCCAAATAGTCTACAGAGTACAACACAAAGCCATTAAGCATTATGGGCGTGAACAATTCCACTGTTCTTTCTTAATGAGATCAATTTAATGTTCATCTACCTCTGTTTCTCTCTTCTCCTATAAGATCCCCCGAGAACATATTGTAAAGGTTGTTGTTGGCTACTTCCGTTGCTGTTAGAGTGATTCAGTTTGACTGTTAGAATAGTCTTGGGAGGGAGTTGCAGAGTAGCTTGTATGTAATAGGCTGGGAGGAGAAGTCTGGACTGTATTAGCCCTTGAGCTTATTGTACATGACTGGTTTTGCATCAATTAATCAAAGCACATTTCACAGGATGCTGGTCTATTACTATTGGTGATGTTATTCTTACTTCGTTTATTGCATTTTCACATTGTTTCATGTTCTTCAGGCTCGCATCAGAAGTTTGGCATAAGATTCGCCCTTGTTAGGTGCCTTATGTTGCTGCTCTCCCAGCCCTTAATGTTTTCTGCTCAATGTGTTATCTAAGAATGGTTCTCAGTCAATTTAACCAGTGTAGTGGATGTTATTGCCTGCTCTCTGATGTATGAATTGAATGAAGTTGTTCTTAGATGTTTCTTTGTAATCTTATCTCTGTTTTCCCTTGGAGTTGCTAAAGCAGACCTGGAGTGAAATGACCTCTGGTCCGATCTATAAGCTGCCCCTTTGTCCACCTTTGAGAGCTGCCTTTGAGTACGTCCAAGCAGGTCTGGAGTTAAATGACCTCTGACCTGATCTATAGATAGAAAATTGGTTGTCTTTCCTTCTTCCACTTTCTCTCCTTAATGTTCCATTCCACCATCTACCTAAAAGATCCTTTAGTGTAGATGACTTGCCCTTTGAATGCCTTGGCTAGTGGATGCAAGTAATTTCCTTTCATGACTCCATAGCCCAATGGATGGCACTATCTTGGCCTATCCTCTTTGCTGAAGCCTCCTGCTGTTTTGTCCCCTTTCTCCCATTACTTTCTCAGCCTATGATCTCCTAACCAACCCAGCAACCCTTCAACCAAATCATTTTAAAACCCCCTTTGTGCTTCATAACTAGCCTAACATCTCATTTTGAGCTTCAAATACATATCATTCTTAGCTCTATTTGGAGAGATCCCTCTCCGGGTCCAGGAGGGCTAGATCCTAGGGCCTAAAATTGGTTCTGATGTTGTCTCATCTTTTGGTCTTGCCAATCTGGCCAAAACATGGGAACCCCAACATAATGGCGACTCCGCTGGGGAGTTGAGTGCATTTCACCTTAAAAGTTATTAGGCACTCAAAAGACCCAAGATCTCTTGTTAGATTGGCATTCACATTGCTGATGGTGGATAGTATCCTACTTCAAATGTCCATATACATCCACCTGGCGACTTCACACTCCATAATCCTCGAAGACTCCACTGGAGGAAGAACCTGAAAGATGGCCAGACCTCATAGAAGGGTAGAACATACTGGTTGGATTTGGTTTAAAGAGTTTATTGTTTTTTTCTATCACTATGTCCTGTCCTATTTTAAGCCACATCGAGTGTACAGAGTTGAGACCCACAATGAGTATGGGGAAGATCTCAATCCTCAATCTTCAGATCGTGAGCAGACCTATACTCCTGTGAAAAACTTGGTGGAACAAGAAGCTCATGTTGTATCTCCCACCTCTCAAGAAGCTTCAAGTAGCCATGAGTCTGTTGTTATACCACCTACACCTACGAAGGTCATAGAAAGATACAAGCCTCTGGTTTTACCTCTTTTTTTCCAACCCCTTCCTGCAGAGCTTATAAATCAGCTACCTCATTTTGATGGAGAGAATAAAGGGTCCACTGCTGAAGAACATGTTCAGAACCTTGAGGATTTAATTGAATTGTATGAGATAGAAGAAGACGATGTATGCATTATAATGTTTGCCCTGTCATTGCAAGGGAATGCCAAGAATTGGCTCAAAGGCCTTCCGGATGCAAGCATTTTCAGCTTTCATCAGTTTTCTCAAGCTTTTCTAGACAAGTGGGCAGCCCCAAAGAATGCTCTCCTCATCCTAAAAGAATATCAGAATTTGAAAAGGCAGCCAGCAGAGACAGTGCAAGAGTTTTCAACCAGGTTCAACAAGGTATATGATGCAATACCTTCAGATATAAAGCCACCTTTGGGATGGGCACTACTGCACTATCCTAGTTCTTTCGATCCGGAGGTGGAGTTCCATATAAGAGAAAGGGAACCTTAGAGCCTAGAGGAAATGCAGAATATAGCAATCACTGTTGAGTATAACATAAAGTGCAGGGAGGAAAGATTAAGAGCAGCAAAGAAAGACCAAGCAGAGCAAATAAGGCAGATCCATTTAGAAAACAAGCTGGAAAGGTTGATCGAGACTGCCAAAACCCTGCTGAACACAGAAGAGGAAGAATATGAGGCTCAAACTAGAGAGGATGATTGGAAAAGACCTGCTCCTCGCCCTCAGAAAGGACATACTAGATCACTGCAAGACGTAAGCCGCATGGCAAGCATGTATGATGAACAAGAGTTTGGATCAGAAAATAAACTTGCAGACTATTTTGAAGAAAAGCTTGCTGAAAATCCCGAAGGCTTGATGGGTGACTACGCTTATAATTATGATTTCGCTGATGCCGACCTGTCTGATGATGATTTTTTCCAAAGGGAAACTGAATTTGCAGGGCTTTCATCAATATATTCATGGGAGTAAGATCACGACCATCAACTTAAAGAAGATGATGAGCCAATGCAGGCCATCTACGATACTGACGAAGAAAGCATCAAAAGCATGATAGAAGATGGGGATTCACTGAATCTTCTCTCTATTTTATATTCAAACATCAGTTATGCTTTCCAAGAGGACGGAAGCCAGTGGCTCTTCAGCACAGAGGACGAGGAAGAAAGAATTGAAGAAGATCTTGAGCGGAATGAATATCCGGAATCGAAGAAGCCCCCGCTCAAGAATGTGTTAATTTTTTCACAGAGTTCAGTCTGTTTCAGCAGAACCAGCCTGCGTTACTAGAGGACAACACAGTCGAATATAATGAGCCCTCTAGCCCAGGCTGCAATGAATATGAGGTAGATCTCCTTTCTCGCAGACATCTTTGTCTTGATCCAAAGGAAGAGGAGGTATTCCTGGTTGATGCCCATATGCCAAATACTCCCAATCGGGAAGAGGAGGAGTGTAATTACAAAGGCTTCACTGCAGATGAAGTGATTGAAGTTTCCTAGGATGCAGACAGCCTATCAGTCATGGTAGGCTCTGAAGGAAAAAGTTTACATCGTGATTTTGTTGATCCTGTGGCAGAATACATGGAGGCCTTCATTGGCTCAGCTCCTCAAGCATCAATCCTTTGCAAGAGCCAAATACATCAGATTTGGTCACCACTGATGGTGACTTCAGTTTTGAAGGACCACATGGAGAGCACCCTGTGGTTATCTCTGACACGCAGTCAGTGCTCATATCCTCTTTTGCTATTACTTGACTGGCTGCATTGGCATTACTGCATCACCTAAAGCATCAGAGTTTCCCAGTTAGAGTAGGGTAGGTAGGAAAGCTCAATAAAGCTCAGTCTATGAGCACGTATTTAGTTGTTTCATTTTCTGTCTTAGAATGTAGAAAATAAACCTTCTAAACAGTCTAATCCTAGCAGGTAGTAGTGTAGGTAGAGAAACACGTGAGGCCAACAGTCTAATCTGGTCTCATAGAGTAATAAGGGTAGAAGTAGAATATGATTTTTTTCCCTGTCTGTAAAAATTGATGATGTAAAAGGGTCTGCAAGTCCAAATGCACCCAGAAGAAAAAATGTTAGGACTATAGTGTGGGTAGGTAGTTGTATAGGGGAATTTTACTGCTGATATGTTGTCTTCATTATTTTTGGCAGCTGATCTAAAGAAAGAATGGATGGTTCAAGCAGTAGGCATCTGGCCTACACCAAGAGATCAATTTTTGAATTCTTGACTCCTTCAAGAAGAAGCCATCCCCATGTGGAGCCACTGTTAGCCCCCCTATGAAATTTTTTGACAAGAAAATGGGGGGCTAAAAATGTTGTTGAGCCTTCAAGGAATGCATTTCCCCTGAAAACACATCATCCTTGAAGCCTCTTTGTGACTTTGCCCTTTGATAAGTTCCCCTCTGCTGATTCCTATTATAAAGCCTCTCTGTTTGTGAAGAAATGCCCAAAAGGCCTCCTCCCCTTCTTATTCCATTTCCCTTGGTCCCCCCTTTTTATTTCCGTTTTGTACCTCCCCAATCCTCCCAGATCCCCTTTATATTCTTCCTCTACCCTTTGCTTAGCCAAATTCCCCCTTTTTCCCTCTATCGTTACTCTTCCCTGGCCTTAAAATGCATCAAAATGGGCCAAAACCCACTTTCCGGCCTTGTAATAAGGCTTAGCCCCTTCCGCTGCGCCCTTAGCCCCTTTTCTTCCATACGCCCGCACCCTGGAACCAGGTTTTAAACCCTTTGACGCCTAGTGAAAAGCGCAGATCGCAGATTTCAGTTTTTTATTTAAAACGCCCATCGCGTTTTTCATTTTTGCGATCTGCGCTCATCGCACTTTCCAACTTTGCGATCTGCGCTCAATCCCAGTCGCATCCATCGCAAAGCGCAGAGCACATATTTCTGTTTAGTGCCACTCTCCGCCGTTGCATTTTCCGCCTTTTGCGATTTGCGATCCGGACCCCCGGGTCCCACATCCACGGCTCCCCTCATTGCATTTTATTCATTTCCTTTGTATTTCGTCCGTTAGTTAAACCTTTGCATTTTAAATTAAAGTTTAATGAATCGCCCTCCGCCATGACCGGGTCTCCAAAGCATTTCTCCACCACCACTGCCCGAGTTTGTAATAGTTTTATTTGATTGTTCAGTTAGCACAGGGAGGCCAGTTCAGCGGCCAAACGAGACAACAGAGACGGATTTGAGGGATTCAAGCCAGTTAATTGAAGATTAACAATTATAATCCTGTATTCAAAGGAAAAGGCACAGTTTCAAGATCCAAGCACATTGTTAAAGTCTTATCTGTGTTTAATATCAGTAGGGCACTCTTCTTCGGACGTACACCTTCCTGCAGGAAATCTCCATGCCTCCTCGAGCCCTAAACGATTAATTGTACTGACTGAAGCCCATTTAAGACAGTCAGGCAACAGTTATGGAGGTATGGAGCGGCCTTGCAGATTTTCCACCCAGTTCATTTATTTCAGAAGGCAGTGCAGAGTTCCAGACCACCGTAAGGACTTAAAGAACATATCAGAGGTCGATCTCGACTTGACAAAGGTTTCCAAATAGTCTACAGAGTAGAGCACGAAGCCATTAAGCATTATGGGCGTGAACACTTCTGCTATTCTGTCTTAATGAGATCAATTTAATGTTCATCTACCTCTGTTTCTCTCTTCTCCTATAAGATCCCCCGAGAACATATTGTAAAGGTTGTTGTTGGCTACTGCCATTACTGATAGAGGGATTTAGTTTGACTGTTAGAACAGTCTTGGGAGGGAGTTGCAGAGTAGCTTGTATGTAATAGGCTGGGAGGAGAAGTCTGGACTGTATTAGCCCTTGAGCTTATTTTACATGACTGGTTTTGCATCAATTAATCAAAGCACATTTCACAGGATCCTGGTCTATTACTATTGGTGATGTTCTTCTTACTTCGTTTATTGCATTTTCACATTGTTGTGTATTGGGGCTACTTATCGAAGTTGCTTTCAGGTCGCCCTTGTTAGGTGCATATGTGTTGCTTCTCTCCCGATACATAATGTTTCTTGCTCAATTTGTTATCAGAATGGTTCTGGATCAATTCCTTGATGCAAATGGATGTTGTTCTGTCCTAAGTCATATTGAAATGAATGAAGCTGTTCTTAGATGTTTCTTTGTAATCTTATCTCTGTTTTCCCCTTGGAGTTGCTAAAGCAGACCTGGAGTTAAATGACCTCTGGTCCAATCTATAAGCTGCCCCTTTTTCCACCTTTGAGAGCTACCTTTGAGTACGTCCAAGCAGGTCTGGAGTTAAATGACCTCTGACCTGATCTATAGACAAAAAATTGGTTGTCTTTCCTTCTTCCACTTTCTCTCCTTAATGTTCCATTCCACCATCTGCCTAAAAGATCCTTTAGTGTAGATGACTTGCCCTTTGAATGCCTTGGCTAGTGGATGCAAGTAATTTCCTTTCATGACTCCATAGCCCAATGGATGGCACTATCTTGGCCTATCCTCTTTGCTGAAGCCTCCTGCTGTTTTGTTCCCTTTCTCCCATTAATTTCTCAGCCTATGATCTTCTAACCAACACAAAAACCCTTCAACCAAATCATTTTAAAACCCCCTTTGTGCTTCATAACTAGCCTAACATCTCATTTTGAGCTTCAAAGAAATATCATTCTTAGCTCTATTTAGAGAGATCCCTCTCCGGGTCCAGGAGGGCTAGATCCTAGGGCCTAAAAGTGGTTCTGATGTTGTCTCATCTTTTGCTCTTGCCAATCTGGCCAAAACATGGGAACCCCAACAGCTGCTACCTCCGTATCCTGTGAAAGACGAAAGGCCGAAGCGACCCATGGTTTCAGTTGTTGACTGATGGTGTCTCTTTGTCGGCGAAGTTCTTCGATTTCTTCTTGGAATATAGTACTGAACTTGATGCTGACCAATCTTTGTGTTGGCACCAGTGTGGGTAATGTAGCTTCGATGCGGGCCACTGCCTCTTCCTTCTGTTTCAAGTCCTGGTTGAGTTGCTGAAGTTTTGGAGCATGTTGTACCATGGTCCAGAGCTGCGTGGTGGACTCGATCAATTGAGTTTCCTGTATGATCTGTGTTGTAATGGTATCCATAGCGTTGGTGACAAGGGTGGTGTGTTGCTCGCGAACCTCTGGGGTTTTGTCAGGTTGTAACTGATTCTTCAATATAGTAATTTGCTATGCTAACACTATTTTTAGGTCCCGCAACTCTGTTTTGGCTTCCCTGAATGCCGGTACTAGGCCGGCCACCTTATCCTGTGCCGACGTCATAGCGGGGAGTTCCTCTGGTAGTTCTGCGCAGATTTGGTGAATCGCTGTTGCGAGCTCCGTTTTCCATGGGATAGTGAGAGTGAGGTCAGTGTGTTGTTGTTCCATTGTCCGTTCGAGGAAGCTGAGTCTTTGGTCCATTTGCTGGTCTTGACGATGGATTTCTTGTGAGACCGTGGTGTGAAATATTTGGAGGGCTTCGCGGGGGAGCACGGCCAGGTCCAATTGTATGCTTGTGTTGACGGGGAATTGGATACCTGAAAAGGAATTTCCAGGTACAGAACAAACCCGGTCTTCTACTGACACAGGAGAGGAACTGCTAGTTGCCATAGGAGTATCTTCCTGAACTAGGTTGTCTTGAATTGCAGTGGTGCATAGCTGCAGATCCCGAATGTTGGTCTAAATAGTGGTGAGCGCGACTTGCTGTTGGTGCTCTATTGCAGACCAGTTTTCCTCAGTGGTTAGAGTGATGGTGCCTATGATTTGCGTGAGGTCACTACTAGTGAGAGTGAGTGCGGTATCATGGTCCTTGTGCAAAGCACGTGGCTTCTTTCGGGTTCTTGTTTTGGATGCTCTTAGCCGCTTTTTGCCATTGGATGAATGGTAAAAAATATTATGTAATCTCTTCATTAATTTCCATTTGGTTGTGCCTATCAACGGTACATTGTCCTTGTTATCAGAGTCCCTTGCTCCAATAGCTATTTTTCGTACCTTCTGTGTAGTGGTCGTGTCTGCCATGTTTTTCCCCTGCACCCCCAACACAATCTTTTTTCGTAGGGGCGGCTGAACTAGGGAGGGCTGACTTATGGTAGGCTGGCGGAGCTTTTGCGACAGGGAGCCGTGTAGCTTGGTCGTCTGGGACACATACTGCCAAACTAGCTTTCGGACATACTGAGTGTACCCGATGGTCGCACTGATATGTTCCTTCCGTCGGATAGTAGTATTGTTTTTGGCCTCTGCCTGAGTTGTGGGGGGGTATGTTTCTAAGTCCCCGTTGCGCAGCCCCACTGGCCCTAAAAATTCCTCCTTTAGTGTATCCCTGTAAGGGCTTTGCTGGAGTCCCTTGTGTACGTACCCTATGGTCCTGTCTTCATGGGGGCCTTCAGACCCCAAGGAGGTCTGGTCTTGCACATCCGTTGGCGCTTCAAATCACAGGACCATCATATCCCGACATTCTTCCCATTCGTGGATGGTTTCCTTATGTAGATCCCACCATTGTGTCAGTGCACTGGGTAGTGCCTATTCAAGGGCTTCCAACTGGCGCTCTCGCGGAACCTCTCCTTCAAATTATTGTAAAAAAACTTGAATGGGACCAAACCCATGGAATTGGGGTAGAATTCTTACTTCAGATGATATGCTTCAGAGGTCCTTTGTCATACAGTGCAATGTAGGTGCATTCTGTAAGTGTGGTGACTATAATTCCGACCCTTTATTGGAGTGCCCTTCCCGCCAGATCATACCATCCGTTCCATCCTTCGTAGTTAGCTGGTATGGCCGCACTCTGTCCATATGTCATGCTCCTTCCATTGGGTCTAGTGGGATTGTTACTTGTGTTCCTCTTTTCTCAAATTTCATCTTGCGATCCTTTATATTAATGATACCACCTATAGTCATGGCCCAATCGAGGCCGAGGAGTGCTGGGTAGGGATCCATATCTCCCATGGTGTGGATAACTTCAAAATCATCCCGTACCTTGATTCCAGCGATGTTTACAATAACCTGTGGTAATCTCCCCAAAGGTGTTATCATCTGCTGATTAGCCATGCGTAGCTGGGTGGTAGTTCGATCGAGTGTAGGTTTTCCCATTTGCTTCCAAGTCTGCTTAGGGATTACGTTCGCCTCAGATCCTAAGTCAAGAGTGACTTGATCCATCTTAAAAGCCCCAATCTGTGCAGTTAATCACATCTCCCATCCTGTGTGTTTTTGTTTATGTAATTTTTAGACCTACGTAGCTGGGTAGGCCTGGCCATCGCACCCCTTGATTAGACTTTGAATATTCTTCATGGTTTGCTGGTGGCATAGCAGCTGCATGCATACTTGTAGGAATGGTTTGATATGTTTCCCATGTTCCTCATTAGGTGCGAGTAATGGGCCACAATCGCCCTCCCTTCCAGGCACGAAGTTGATTTATTGTGGGGGTTGTGCTCTTACTTGCGTTTTTGGGCCAGCGATTGCTTGCGTCTGAGCTTTGCTATGTGACCCTGTCTCCCGTGGCTCTACCTTTACCCGCTGCACATTCTGTGCAGTAGTCTGCTATTTTTCTTGAACCTTAGCTATTAGAATTGGGAAATCTTCAATCGAGTGATCCAATTGTCTACAGTACCGGCAGATCTGTCTAGTTGGATTGACGCAGTCTCTTGCAAAAAGACCGATGTCCCCACAGTTGTAGCAGATGAGTTGGCCCCGACCTCGACCGGAGCTTCTTCCTCGGCCTCCTCCCCTGCCTAGGCTTGGGGATCCCCTTACTCCTATGGGGGATCTAGAAAATGTTAGGTCAGACTGAACCTGGAATAAGCTCCATCGCTCCGTCAGTAACTCATAGGTGCAAAAATTATGTTCATCATGGCCAACCGATCTGCAAAACTGACACCACTGCTGCACTCCACTTGACCCCGTAGCCTCCCTATGTCATAAGGGACTAGGTGCTCTAGTCAGCGTATATGCAGTCAGTAGAGAGCATTTATCCTTGTTATGACCATTGACTCGGCACCGAATACACCATCTGTCCAGGCTGACCGTTGGTCCGCGTTCCTTGCGCAGGTTCTGAATTTCGAGATGCATTACTTCTAGTTGACCTTGAATCTGCTGTACTCCCAACTGAGTGTCATCTCTCGGGCGAGCTTCTAGTCTCATAGCCACCTCCATTGCTTTTTCCTGTGTTTCAATAGATTTATGTCCCATAGGTACTCCTAAGTGAGGTAGCAACATAGATATGAACCATTCTGTGTGTTGTCTATCATCATACTGCAATCCACCTTCTCTAATTGCTTTCTTTAATCGCTGATCTGCCTCCCGTACAGAATCAGACGCCCCTTGCTTGATATCCTTCAGTTCATTTACTGTCTGCGAGTAGGATTTAGGTCTTTTGAATTGTTGCTTTAGTGCAGCCTTAATTTCATTAATAGTTGCATTTTCATGTTGTCCAATGTATTCCATATACCAATATAGAGCTCTTCCTTTGAAAGCTAGAGATAGTTGGGCCTGCTTCACTAAATCGCTTGTGATGTTTTGCGTAGTCCATATTGATTCAGCAACAAACCAGAACCTATCCATATCCTCATCACCCACACCCTTGAAGGTAGGTAGTTTTAAATTCGCAACCATATCTACCTTCTTTTGGTGTTCTGGTGTTACCTGACTGCTCTTTCAAAATGCTCCTGGTCCTAACAATGGAACCATTTGTTGGCTTTAGGGGTCCTGACCCAGGTTCGCACGTCAAGGTTTGCCAACAAACCCCTATACTACTACCCCTTTCGACAGTGACCTTCTTGCGCAGGTCAAAGTCTCACCCGAAGCAGTATGGGAGGGTGCTAGAACCAAGTTTCCGCACCCAGAAAGAAAGCAGGTAAGCCAAGCCACGCACAACACATAGATCTATAGAACAAAGCTAGTTCGCAGTCTTAAATATATAACCGGTGTACACAGTATTACAGATCTAGATCTTAGGTCCGCATCCATGTGCGTTCAACTAGTGAATATATAAATTACAGTACACGTAACAGTACAGATAGAATATATTATAACTAAACACAACAGATAACATAGATTATTTGTACCTTATCACATATTTAACACAGAGCGTAGATTCATATAACAGATAGATCCAAAACCAAATACCAGCAATACTTCTCATATATTATCAGCAGATTCTTACACATTAGGGGAATTTTGAGGTCTAAAATGGGCCACCTAAGGAAATAATAAAATAATAGCTAAACCAATAAAATAATATTTATGAATTTTCAATTCACTTTTTGCACCACAATCCATGTAACCATAGTTAAATTCAATTCAAAAGTTGTACCAAAATAAAAAAATTGTATTGATGTGACTATAAATAAGAATGAGCTTTTCAAAAAAAATTCATTATCATTGAACAACTAATGCATTTGTCCTTTGTACTTAAATAAATTAAAATAAAATATAAATACAAATTTATAAATTCTTAATTATATTATATGCTATTAATTAAAATTTATACTATTTAAATTGTATAATAAAATGTACTTAATATACTATATAAAAATAATATAATATAATATAATATAATAAATCTATAGGGATATGCATTGTTTCTTTCAAGAAATATGCAATGACAATAAAATATTTTTATTCAAAAAGTGTGAAATGACATTTATTATGAGTACTTTACTTTGACTTTAAAAGTACTTAGAGAACTACAATGGTTAACCATGAGTTTTTATCCACCATAGAGAATGTGACAAGTAAGTACCTTTAACTCAAGAAATGCCACCTCAACCATTAGGGATGATGTCATCCCCTAAAATGTGATTGGTTTTCATAAAGTGAATTTTGATAGTACATTTTCCTTAGGAGGCTCATTTTAGACCTCAAAATTCCCCTAATGTAACCCCAAATCCCACCTGCGCACACAGCCAGCAAGGTCCTCACACAACAGGAGAAAGGATCTCCACGCACACAGCCAGCAGGAGTTCGACTCAAATACCAGAAACCCAGAACTAATAATACGCACTTAGCATTCACTTCTATTCATCTTCTACCTATCGACTAAAAAATACTTACTATTTATACCAATTTAGCCTAGACTTACCATGGTCCGCAAACTGTGGTTTGTGGACTCCTAGTTTTACCTATTTACTCGCTTACAACGTATTGGGGTTTTTATCCGCCCTATCACCCTTGTGATAGGCTAAATATAATCAAAATAATACAAAATTGGACCAGCTTTCATCAGTGTGGGAGACCCTACTCCAAAACCTAAGAAGAACAATATTGAAGAATATAAAGTCAAAGACTTCTAATATTACGTCTTTCCTGACATATGCGTCTAGATTATTGTTTTAAGTTTTTGTAAAGTTTGTCTTTTATCTTTTGATATAATATAGCTTGTTAGAAATTTTTGATCATTTAAGTTGTAGGTATCCCTAAAAAATTCTAGATTAAGAGGGATACTTCACAATTTTACCAAAATATAAGCATATTTTTCTTTGTTTCATATTTCATGTTTGGTTTCCTCCTCAAATTTTTTTGTGTTGTATACTCATAATATTCATTTATAGTTTCCTTTGTAGGAAAGCTTGCAGAATACATAAAGGTTATGGAGGAAACTTCAAAGGAAATATTTGAATCATAAAAGAAGCCTTGTTGCAAAGAAATCCTTTCAAAATGAAACTCTACAAGGTTTTTTAAAGACCAACTCGAGGTTTGTCTTAGACTACAAGTTTTTTTGCAAGGTTTTCTTCATAAAAAAGGTATGATCACTCTCAGAAACAAAACATGATTACCAAATCATATAACATGAAAGAAAAAGAGAAAATGAATCACACAACACAAGATGTATCTAGGGAAAG
The DNA here is from genome assembly GCA_034641835.2 of Pinus albicaulis. Taxonomy (NCBI): domain Eukaryota; kingdom Viridiplantae; phylum Streptophyta; class Pinopsida; order Pinales; family Pinaceae; genus Pinus; species Pinus albicaulis. Next base: position 546,901,395 of record CM076579.1, on the reverse strand, counting down.
AAACTACTAAAAACCCCTCTATCTATATTTCATATGGTCAAGATCATGAAAAATAAAATTCTATTCCTCACACTGAGAAACCTCTACACTCTGATGATTGTCTCACTCCCATCGAGGTCAGATCTAGCTTGTGATCTAAGAAAAATCAGTCAATTATTTAAACTTTTTCTTTTCTCTCCCTGACCTACCTTACTTATGCATTATTGGGATAATTAAGCCCCTATTGATTAGGAAAATTGCAATTAATGATTATGCAATCCTTCAAGGCCTTCCCAATGACCTTATGCATGACCTATACAATTTTGTAGTAGCACAACTAATATATCTCTTCCCTTTAACCTCAATCTAAATTGGGTCTTCCTTAGAACTAATATGCAACAACTATTTAAAGCAAATTACAAGTTAAATGATTTATCATTGCATGTGAATTAAATCATATTTAATTCACTGGAAATCTCACTAGCTCATCTCTCAGTTAGAACTAGTTAAACTGATTTTAACTCAATTACTTGAGTGAAATTAATACAACTCAGAAATAACTATATATGGAGCCCCTAAAAATAGGAATTACCTTTGCATGCATCCTCTTAGATCCACAAATTGAATTTACTAAGCTAAATAAGTCTTCCTGACTCAGATAACTAATAAAAGTTGTCATGAGATGATTTTCAATTTTTCTAACAATCTAATAAAGGGAAAATTCAATCAAAAGCCTCATATGGTAGCCATTTCTGGGTGCCATTTTTTGGATTTCATTTCTGGATGCCAATTTCACTTTTTCTTGTTGCAAATTTCAACCCTCCCTCTCAACAAGAAAGGAATTCAATCTATCTCGATCCAGTGCCTTTGGAATGCTCTACATGCAACACGTCTCTAGTGTTGTTTTCTCCTGCAACTCCTAAAACTAAATAGCCTCCAAAAACGGAATCAATATTATGCATTTTTCATCAGAGTCTCTAACTTCTATCTATTACTGCATTGTCTACTTAAATCTATACACTACTACTGACTCTTCATTTGTGTCCTCTATATTGTTGCCATCTCTAATTTGCGCTCCAGTATTTGACATTTTTCACTCTGATTTTTGTATTCCTAATATCGACTACATTAATCCTACTGAACGTTCCTACTACTATGGATTGTGGGCTCCTCGTATCCAGGTTCGATCGATGAGATCCTCCATCTCAATGGATCCTGCCCACATTTCTTCTCTTGGGATTATTTCTGCACATCACCCCACCTCTCACCTGGAGGTATGGTTGCATATGCTCCCTTTTCCCATCTGGATCAAAATCCCCCCCTACTGGAGGTCTCTTCTTGAGTGGATACCTCCACTTGGTTTCTTCTCCACTTCTCCAATTGTGGTTTCTCCACAACCTTCTCAGACTTCTTCTGAGGCTGCATGTTTAGAGTTGATTTGTGCTCCCTCTCAACCACCAAGTCACTAACCTCTGCTTTTCTCCTCAAATCTTTACATGCATCTTCAACCTAGAGAGCATATAGGTTCTTAACTCTTGCACCGATCTATTTCACCCATCCTGTGGCAATGTGTCTAAGGAACACCTTTCCTTTTCTAAATATGACATCATAACCAGAGTATTCCAATACCACTATGGAAATGTTTCCTTGAGGGGTCCTGACCCACGTTCATAGTTTCATCGCGCAACCAACAAACCCTCCAACTACTGGCCCTTTTGGCAATGACCTACTTGCACAGATTAAAGTCTCACCTGAAGTAGTATGGGGGGGTGCTAGAACTAGGTTTCTACACCCTGAAGAAGAAAATAATGTGGTAGCCCTAAGCATATTGATTGTAGACTTATATCGATCATAAACTGATATGTGAAATATAGAACAATACTTATCTGATTATAGATAGAATCGCGGATCACTGAGCGCAGATATAACATGACAGAATCATATCTAGATCTAAATAATTCGTAATCACATAATCATATCCATCAATCATGAATATAGCTTCATACATAAATAAAAAATGTCCTTGCATAGATATAAATAAGAAACACAGAAGCGATGAGATTTTAAAACAGAACAGATTACTCATATCAATATACAATGCTTTTGCCAAAATCTGTTCTTATATTAGCTTCAAGTAAATTTCATACATCATAATTTACCCTTACACATTACCCTTCCATGCACACATCCAATAGAGTCCGCACACATCTAGGACTAGGTCTCTGTGCGCACACAGCCAATAGGAGCCTTTCTACCCAACCCAGACAAAAACACTTACAAATTATTACAGATGCATAAACATTCATATCATCGTAATAGTCTATCTTGAACTAATTTTCACATAGACTCCATCTATCTATTTATATCATTCTATCTCACAGATACTATGGTCTCAAACCATGGTTTGAGGCCCAAAGTTTACCCTTAAACCCTCTTACATCAAAATAGGGCCTTTGACCCACCCCAAATCCCCTTAACTCATTTGCGCAGTGCAAATATACAAAACATGTACAAAATTATACCAAAAAGTGTACCCCAGGGGACCCCACTCCAACAGGCCCCCAACATAAACATGTGACTTGTCCTGAGTCACTGAGGTGTCTACACCTTTAGCTTGGCTTGGAGCACACTGACATAAAATTTGAGAGGGAGCACAATTTCCAAACTTTGCGCAACAGCTCTCTGTGCTTGCAGAACTAACTTCTTAATGGTAAGCCCCTTAGTGGCCAAGTCAATACTTCGCTACATTTGTTGAATTGCCTTCAATGTAGTGTCCGGTGTCTACAAAATTTGAAGAGCCTCCTCATCCCATGGTTTCATGAATTCTTCTAAAAAATTCTCTTTACGACATTGGTCTTCGATCTTTGTCTGGATTATTCGGCCCTCCTGGAGGCGGGTGAGGCACTGTGGAAGAACCAAAGTGGGTGCCACTGTCCGGATTTCAGAAAATTGTTTCTCTTTCTAGTGCAGGGCATTGCGCAGATGCTGTACTACATGATCATTCTGAATAGATTTTGTACTACGACGGATTTTCTTTTTCTTTTCGTCTAAAATACACAATTGGATTTGTGCCTTTAGCAGGTGAACCAATGATCCTATGGATGAATGCAACATCAATTGGAATGCAATATCCCAACCATAGTGCATCATCATGCACAAGCGCAAGCAATTTTCGGACACAATTGTCATTTATTGGGTTGCGCCCAAAGAGAGGTACCTACAATAGATTCACCATGAATTCCTTGTGCAAACCCAATACCCATCTCTTTGGCTCTATGCACATAATTCCCCCTTCATACTATACTTGGTCAAGGTATAGCTCTGGCATGAGTTCGGGGAATTTTTCCATGTCTGCAATGTCCCAATCCTCCATTCTGAGTTGCGAGACTTTGGAAAACATGTCCCCTTCCATTGGGACATTTTCAGGGATCAGCGAAATTTGGATGCTCGTGTGCACACTGTCAAGATCTTTGGGAATCTGGACCGTCAGTTTGCACAACGCAACATATGTGGACAACCGTGAGAATGGGGCCACATCAACCATATCCTCTTCTTCCTCCATAAATTTTTTGGGAGCTCTGTCACGGGCCTTTTCAGATGCTAAGCCATAGGGGAACGCAGATTTAGAGTCTCCTCCCTTGGGGATTTTATCGTACCAGATGACTGCCCCTTCCTTGACTTCGTGGTCACATGCGTTTGAACAACAGGGAATTCAGGCATAGTGGTTCATCTCTAGGTCGTGTGGTCTTCATACTGTGCGGAATTATGTAACCCAAACCTGCGTGTCACAACTCTTCCTCGAATCCTGAATCCAAACTAGACATAGACACAGAGTATGCAGTGAAAATCAAGGAGCTCAAAGAAAATAATGCACTCAGAAAATAAAGGGAACTATTATGACCCCATAGGTCATATTTATACTTGTGGCATGGCTTCAATGATTGCTTTTACATTAATGTGTCTACATAAATGACAAAATCGTCCCAAATCTGGAAAAATCCCTTCATTAAATGCAACCTAGACGCTCCCATAAACGGAAATAAAGCTTTCTTTTCTAGATTTATTGTTCCAATGGCTTGTTTTTGACACCTCTACGACCCAATCAACCTCCTCATGCAGCGACCATGCACACTTCACACCTTATTGTGCATCTTCCATCCCATTTGCGTAGATATGATACTCCGACCATATAGTCATTTGGTAGGCACAGGGTCATCCCTGTATGACTTCAGTCGAATTTTGTTGACATTTTTAGGTACCTATATTACTAGTATAGTCCCTTATTTTTGTTAGTGTAACCCCCTTATTTTATTATTGTACCCCTGTAACCACCATATTGTTATTATTGTGCCCCTAAATTATTATTGTTAGGTCTTCTAGGATTACATTGTGGCCCCACTAGGATTACGTTGTGGCCCCATTGACTCCTATATATAGAAATGAGGTTTTGTAATTTGTATCATCCAAGAATTGTTCATTCATGTAATGTATTAGAGGTTTCCCCCTCGAAGTGGCTTATTTCTAAGGTGTTGATATCTCTTTTCTTCTATTTTTGGAGTCGGTTTCACAACATTTCATATCAGAACTTTGGATTCTAGGGTTTCACTGCTCCAAATAGATCATCGTGGAATTTTCGTGAGGAACATCTTTGCAAAATTTCAGAGCTTGGTTCGCAATATTTTTGGAGATATGATTTGTGGAATTTAGGGATTTTTGCAGGCTCCTGAATTTCACGTAAAATGGTCATCGTGGAATTTTCGCTATAACATTTTTTCTATGAAGGTTCAAGAGAGAAAATTTTTAGAGCGTGAAGATGAAAGACTGAGGAACATCATCACAAAATTTTAGAGTTTGGTTCGCAATATTTTTGGATATATGACCTGTGGAAATTAGGTCTTTTTCAGGCTCCCAAATTTCATCTCAAAGAGGTGATCGTGGGAAAATCTTCATAACTCTCTCTCTAAGAATCGGATTGGAATTCTATAAAAATTGAATGGAAGTACACGGACTAGAGTTTCCTATCTATAAATTTCAGAGCCAAAGGAGAAAACAGTGACATGTGGCAAGTCGTACAAATTCTCTCTACTGAACTAGTCCATAATTAGGTCATTGTGGGAGATTGGACATAACTTTGTCTTGAAGAATCCAAATCAAGTCAGACATATGGCATTTGAAATAAATGTCAGAGGACTACTACAGGGCCAAATTTCATATTTTTAGGATCTGCAAGTATATAGATAAGTCAATTTCAATATCGAGCTCCTCAAAAGCAAGTAAAAGGTGTGTATATTTATTTATTTTATTTTTTCCAAATTGCGTAAGTCTTGTTTGAAGAATCAAGTTAAATTGATTCCAAGGGAATATTGTACAATAGATATCAGTATTGGATTCTAAAATGGCACCTAAAAATAATTCAACACCCATTAAGCCTTTATAAGGCTCTACTATGACTCATGAAGACGAAGAATGGCAACATGACATATCAAAATTACAAGAGCAAGTGCAACAAATTTCGCTCTCGCAAAGAGCAACAAAAAATGACATGGAAGTTTTGAATAAAGGTGTGGAAACTAAGATGGATGGTTTGAAGAAAGGCAAGGAATCTGAATCAGATGGTTTGAAGAATTGCATGGAATCTAAGATGGATGGCATGGAATACGGCATGGAATCCTAAGATAGATGACATGGAAGCTAAGATGGAAAACATGAAGAATGATCTAAAAGCAGACATGGAATGTTTGACAAAGTTGATACAACAAATGTTTCCTAATGGTGAAAAGATAGTAGAGGAATCTCATGATGAGAACAAAATAAATGCTAATTGTGATTTCATAAACTCTAATTTTGGCGGGATAAACCACCATATTCCAAAAATGGATATGAGGAAGTTTGATGGAAAGGATCCTGTAACATGGATACTACAGATGGAGAGATATTTTGATCTCAATAATGTGCAAAACGCACAAAAGGTACGCATTAGGACTTTAAGTAGAACAAAAATACATTTGTATGGTATCGTGGCTTTGCTCCCTAAAAAAAAAATTGTCACTTGGTCAGTTTTTACGGAGGAAATAATCGCACATTGAGGATACAAAGAGAAACACTTTCTTTAGCCAATTGATAAATCTCAAACAAAAGTGTTCAGTGGGGGAGCACATTAAGGACTTCCAAAAATTGAATATAAGGGTAACTAATATTTCAGAGGAACACAGGATTGATCTCTTCATGGGTACTTTAAATGATAACATCCAACATGAATTTCGCGTTTTGGAACCTGATTCATTGGAGAAGGCATTCAAGTTGGCAAGAAAAATTAAATGTAAAATTATGGTGACAAGGAAGCCTACCACTCACTTCTATAAAGATGGAAGTTTTGCTACTCCTAGATTTCCACAACCCACAAGTTTGACACCACAACAATTGGAAGAAAAAAGAGCAAAAGGGCTTTGCTATAGTTGTGATAGAAAATACACTAAAGGTCATAAGTGTGCTGAGAAGAAATTATTTTACATAGATTGTGAAGAGGAAGAAGAAAATGAACAAGAATCTTCGAAAAGAAGAGGATATACTAGGAACCAACCCTAGAAGAGGAAGAAATGAGTTCGACCATATCGTGTAATGCATTGGCAAAAATTTTCCTCCTCAAACTCTCAAGATAGAGAAATATCAGAAAAAAAAAGGTAATGGTGTTGATTGATTCGGGTAGTACCCATAATTTTATTCATTGTAAAATGTGGAGATTGAATTATTTCCTATGACACCGGTAGGTCAAGTATGATGGTTACAATTGGAGGAACTAAAAATTATACGGAAAATGCCATAATATCAAGCTAACCATGGGGTAATATGTATTGAATATTCCAATGCTTTCCATTCCTATGGGAGGTGATGATGTTGTACTAGGAGTACAATGGTTACAATCTTTGGGGATGGTAGCTTTTAATTTTCAAGAAATTTTTTTGAAATTTTTTTCAGAAGGAAAAGAAGTCGAATTACGGGGTATTGTAGGGAAGCCTGGAAAGATAATAAGCTCTAATGTCCTAACAAAGCTTCTAAATAAATAAAAATGAGGCGTAATTGCACAATTATGCTCACTAGAAGTTCCAACATCAAAATCATCTATTTCTGCAGATCTCCAAAAAGTCTTGGAAAATCATTCCAAGGTGTTTGAAACTCCCAAAGGACCCCCACCTATTTGTGATCATGATCATGCTATTCATTTGATTCCAGGAAGTGTTCCTCCAAACATCAGGCCTTTTAGATATCCTTATGTCTAAAAGGGAGAAATTGAATGCATGATTACAGAAATGTTAGAGGCGGGTATAATTCAACTGTTACACATCAATTTGTCACCGTCCCTACCATTCCCCATCCCACACATTGAAGGGCTCATTCCGTGACCTGTGTGCAGAGACAAGACTTGAAAATATTTTCATTACACCCCTCTGAAGATGAACTTTCATTTCCCTGAAGACATCTCCCTGCAAAAAACCCTAAAAATAGCTCTTTTTCCATTAGCGCGGTTCCACAATTCAACCCTCGCGCCAAGGGGGAAAATTCCCCAAAGAGGGCGCGCCAATTGGCATTATGTCATAGAGCCACACCCGCGCCAACCATATTAAGAGGTGTTTTTAAAAAATAAATGGTGGAAGTTTCATCCTAACAAATTCCTGAACTGATATCTATCTTGATTTGGGAGGTTTGGCTACGGATTTCCATAGAGAGGAAGTGGTTTGCCACCTCTCATGGAAGCTTCCTTGAAGATAGGGCCAATCCCATAATTATAGGGATCCCAACTCCCCTTCCTCCATCTATAAAAGCTTTCTCATTCCCTTTGCAAGCTAATCTCCAAGTTCCCAAGAGCTTTTACATCCTTACGCTGTAAGAGCCTTCTTGATTCCCTTGAGGCCAAATCCAAGCAAGGAGACTATTGTCAAGTATCTGGAGAGAGAGGCTTGTCCCATCCCTGACAAGCTTTATTGAGACATGCTGTGCTGATGACCCACCAAAGGAAAATTCTGCGTCGAAGCTATGGTTGTATTCTTCTTTTAACTCATTAATGATAAGCAACTATTGGTTATGGTTCCACTGTTGTTTTTTATTATGTTCATGAGTTATGTCCTCTTCGACTGACATATAGTTGTATGTATTGGATTTTATGCTTGCATTTGTGTCGTTTCTTGCATGTGCAGGTGTCCGACCACGGAGATCGTGAGGATTGTGATCTGCCAGGGCAAAGGAATGGGAGCACCACCTCTTCTACAAATGACAACGTTGGATTCCAGGTAAGCCTTCCTCGCAATTCGGTTTATTTGCAATTAGGAACCTGCACTGTAGCGTGTTCGATTGTTGCTAGACCCGATCTGGGCTAGTAGGGATCGTCTCTGTTCGCAGAGGGGATTGACCTCTTCAACAATTTGGCGACTCCGCTGGGGACTCAGATTGTTGTTTGATTTGTAAGCTACAGACGGAGCCTGAAGTACAGCCAGATAGCCTTCGAAATGCTTTTGCTCTGCATTAGCGAAGTAGATCAACACTGCTTCAGTCAATCTCCGGTTTAGTTTACGGACTGAATAACTTGGAGTATTGTCTTCTCTTTTCGGTCAATTTCTTGGCCTTTCTTGCTTGGTCAGCTCTTTGGACTGGTTTTTCCTGTTTTTTTGGCTTTGTTTTAGCCTTGTCATCACTTGTCTGTATCTGAGAGTGCTTGTTTTTCATTTTCCCATAGTAAACTCGGCTGGCGCGCTTTTCAGCATTACAGTCGCGCCCATTGGTGCAGGTTGCCTGTGTATCACCCGCGCCATTGCCTTTCTGGCACTAATTTCAAGCTCACAATTGCGCCAATCCTGTGAGCTATTAGGGTTTGCTGTGTTTCATGCTTTCTGGGACTGAATTATGATTTTGATCTTGTTTTTTCGGCTGTTTGAGTGCACTGGAGCCTAGTTTGACTGATTGTAACCTTCATCCTTTGGTTGTTTGCCTATTTCTTTCGATTTTTCATTCGAGACCTAGGGCATCTAGGTGCTTCTGTGAGTCGAGCCTCCCTTGGGAGTTTTTGGTTTTCGTTCGTTCAGTTGACTTTGGGATTGCTTCCTTGAATTCGTTTGACAGTTGTCTATCATCTTATTGCACTTTTTGAGTGACTGATTTTGTTTTCATTCGAATTTCGCTTTGCTTAATTTTGGGCCCAGATTACACGGCTCATTAGTGTCTTTGGGACTTTTCTTGGTTTTGAGAGACTTTTTGTCGATTTGAGATATGATTGCTTGTTCCATTGAGTGAAATATGCTTGTTTTTGCTCTCTTATTATCAGTTCTCAAATTGCTTCTTATTTGTTTTCAGTTTTTTTAGTGCATCTAGCTCTCAAACATTGAAAATAAAAAAAATCTCTTTTGCTTTTGATTGATTAAGTGCAAATTAAAATATTTTTAGTGTCATCAGTAATTAGTAACTTTGGAAGAAAAGTTTTTAGTTTCATTAGCTGCATTAGAGATATCACTGATTGTCTTCTGATCATTTTGTTTGTGTAAAAATCTCTCAACTCTTCTATAGCTAGCTTTCATCGAACGAAATGATATACTGTGGCATGTAGTTTTGCATTAGGAGATTTTTGAGACGTCACATTCGTTAGGGCCTGAAAACTAAAACGTAATTGAAGATAAACTTTAAAATTTACTCAATTTACACTAAGGCAACATTGAAATCTAACGAAACACATTTAGAGGTCTAGGCTAGAGACGTGTTCTGGCGTCTTTAAACCTAGTAGCTGTCGTTCGCCTCTTGGCTTCCAAGCCGGCGCTAGTACGGACTTGTGCTCCCCGTACGAAGTCGCGTATGTAAAGGGAGACCCCACTAGGTTTCAATCCTTTATCCATAGAAAGCAAGTACGCTATGCCGCGGTACACCGGACACGGCATTCGGAAGAGATTTCTTTGCACGTACGGAAAGTCCTTGGTTGATTTCTCTTTCATTATTGAAACCAAGGTGTATATTGGGTTCACGGTTATTTGGTACACCCTTTTGCCTAGTATTCCTGAGTAGTCATTTTGATCCTATCTGACTCCCTAAATTTGAAAGGATCACCAAGCGCTTGTCCTTTCACGCTTGTGTCAAATCTGAAAGAGATAAAGTCACCTTTTCAACCATTTCTCGACTCTTAAAACATGAAACGGTGAAGTTTCTTGTTTTTCGATGTGGTAAAAATTAATCACCCACGATCACACGCCTTGTTAGATTCTACTTGTTGGCCAGTTTATTGTGTGTCTTGACTCTTTTTCAGCCCGTGTGTGGTTTTAAGTTTGGATGGCAACCTTTTTAGATTTTACCAACCAAGGAATCCTGGTCATTTTCCTCCTTTTGGGAATGTTGGTGCTTCTTACATGGCAATGTTGTCCCTTCCTGGGTTAACTGTTGGGTTGCCTGTCTGGTTGTTTTCAACCTCTGTGGTCCCGAATGTCTCCACTAATGTTCAATCAGTTCCTCCGTCGGAACAACATCATGTTGATTCCCAGGTGGACCTCTCCCCTTCTTCGCCTGTTTCTGCGTCCCCTTCTTCTACTTCGCCTGGTCAAAGTCTGGATTTGAGTAACCAGGTGGCTAAGAAGAAGAAGAAGAAGACAAAGAAGAAGAAGTCTGATAAAAGAGAGGCAAAAGCTGCCACTACTGTTTCTGAAACATCTCCTCTTGATATGCCCTCCAACCCTCCATGGAAAGTCAAGTTCCCCTGCATGTTGTGCACGGGAGACCATCTTCTTCGAGACTGCCCTGGCATTCCCAAGGTGCTTGAAGCATGGTCCAACGGCCGTCCACCGTTGCCTTTGACTTTCGGGGGCCAGGTTGGGGGCACGTCTTCAACTGGTGCTGGTAAGACTCCTAAAAATCAGGGTAAGATTACCAAGAGTGTTTTGGACAAGTTGTGTGAAGGGCACCATGCCATTCACCTTTGTCCATATATGGATGAAGCCAAGAGAGTTTTGGACAATTTAACCGGTTCTACACCGTGCCTTCCAGCTGGTTATAATCGGCTTTCTTTGAGTCCTCCACCAACTGATCCTATGATTGGTCAAGAGTCATCCTTGTTCGATCCCGCTCCCACAGAAATTTAGATTTAGGAATCCATTCCCGACCAAAAATTGGTCGTGGGATCAGTTGAACTGGCCCCGTCTACGGTTCACCAGGTCTTTTCCGTTGAGAGTGGAACTCACATCCCTCATGTCCTTCTGGTTTCTTCAGATTCTTCAGACTTGGAGAAAGATTCTCCTGTCCCTGTACCTCAAGAAGCTACTCCTCCACCTCCCATGATGGAGGTCCCGGAGGATACTCCTCCCGCCTTCGAGATGGAGGCCATGGAGGATGCTCCTTCTTCTTCTGTAACACTAGGGGAAGACCTTCTCGGTTTGATGGTAGCCCCTCCGAGTAGTTTAGTCGCTTCATTTGATTGGAATCGATTTGCAGGATTTCGCCTTCCATCCTATGTGCCTTTCGAGATCACAGTACAGGCTTTTGGTTTGGTTGTACCCAGTACCATTATAGACGAAGGCGCCTCTGTTAGTATTCTATCCTCAACTACCTGGCAAGCTTTCAGTTCACCGCCGCTTGCACCTGTTACGCAGAATCTGTTGATGATCAAGGTGGATATTGGTGGCCACCCGCCTATTCCACTTGGGCCCCCACCATTGTCTCTTTCAGTTTTTCAGTTTCGACATAACTTACTATTTTTAGCAGTTTTTCGGGTCCTGAACTTCCGGAGCCGTTTTGAGGCCCTAAACGACGTTTTTTGGGTATCATTTTACCAACGAATTGGATCATCCAATTCGTCTCGACAGTTATAGTCCTCGGATAGAGCTTTCTAATGATGTATCATGTGCGTCAAACAAAGATAGTATGCCAAAATTACGTCCCTGGGAAGTTGAAACACCAATTTACCCAAACGGGGCCCATAGTTTTGGCGCTTCATCTCCTAGGATTAGGTTTTTGGGATGTTTAGGGTTCTTCATTGTTTCTCAATAATAAATAGGCCCTCGAGCCTCATTGTAACTGAGTTCAGAGGCCTGTAGCTGCCACATATCTTCTCAGAGATAGCTACCAGTGCCCTAGCGAGTTTTATTTCCATTCTGTCTGTAAGCAAATTTCAGTTCTTTGATATTAATGAAATGAAGTGTTAATTCCACTGCATCTCTATATTTATGGTTATATGTTTATTCTGTTGCGTTCCTACATAAATCTGGATCAGTGGTATCAGAGCGGTCTGCTTTTTCTCGATCCTTCTTTGCACGTCCCCAACGAGGTCGGGGTATAAGGAGCTAGGGCTTGATATGGTGGAACCTTTGCAAGATCAGCCTCGCAAACCTCGACGGACGCCCATGGGGGACGAAAAGAAAGATGAGGGAGCAGGAGATCCTATCAAAATATTGCTCGAGGAGGCCCTCGAAAAACAAAGGAATGTGATGATGGATAACTTTGTTCAGATCCTTCAACGGCTACCCACCGGCGGCGCATCTGCATCCAGCAGCCACTCTGGAGGCGCGACTCCTTTTAAGGTACAAGTAAATTTTGACATTCCCATATTTGAGGGTCAAATAGACACAGATGCCGTAGATAGATGGTTGAATCTGTTAGAAGGATATTTCTCGGTTCATGACTTTTCAGACCGGGAGAAGATTATTTTTTCACTCCTCAAAGCTACCCCCCATGTTAAGGACTGGTGGGAAACCTACTGTGAGAACAAGGACCAGACAGAACCCTCTTTGTTCTCGGCCGTACCAACTTGGAATTCTTTCCGAGACGCCGTCAAGGAACGGTACTATCCCGTGGGGAGCTATGAGGACAAGTACATACAATGGACCACGCTGCGACAACAAAGGGATCAAGATGTGCATGAGCTGACGAATCTGTTCCATACCCTACGCACAAAGTTGGGTATCAAAGATTGAGAGAAACATTTGGTGCTAAAGTATCACGGTATGCACGTTATACATTCGAGGAGGAAATGCAGTTCCTCGACATCTCCTGCGCTTGATACCGGCATCTTTGGTATGCGCACCGCCGAATTGACGGAAATTCAAGCCGAGGAAAGACGATATTTTGGATGCGAATCAAAAGCAAGGGAAAGGTGCTTCCAAACCGCAGAACAAAGGACAGAGCCAGGGCATGGTGGCTAAAGACAACCTGTCGAAGCCATAAGAAAAGAACAACACCGCAAAGCCAAAGAAGGACACGGGAAAGTGGTGTGAGTTCCATAAGAGCTCCACTCACAACACAAGTGAGTGTCGGGCCAAGCAGTCGCTAGTGGCCGAGATGAGGGCTTCTGAGTCAGATGCATGCTCCGACTCCGAATCGGAACCTGAAAAGGGGAATGAAAAAGGGAAACAGATTATTGATGCGGAGCCCAACGCCACTGTTGCCACTACAAAGGTCCAGAAGGAGGAACCGGAAGATCCAGAGGAGGAGGAACGTCTCTTCCACTCCCAGGTGTGGGTAAAGGGCTCCCCTGTACAGTTCATTGTCGACAATGGGAGCCAAAAGAACCTCATTTCAGCAGACGCCGTGAAGCGGTTGGGCTTGCCGACCACAGCTCACCCACATCCATACACCCTCGGGTGGCTTCACCAAGGACGAGATCTCCGCGTCAGCCAGCAGTGCCGCCTTCCCTATAGCATCAAGCCCTTCACGGATGAGGTGTTATGTGACGTTGCTCCTATTGATGTTTCTGATGTATTATTAGGACAACCATACTTGTGGAAGCGTCATGCTGTGTATGAGTCTCGACCTCGTGCTGTTATTATTACTTTGGGAAATAAGTTGTACGGGATACCAGAGGTACCACCTCCTACGACTATCTCTTTGGTTACTGCAAAACAATGTAGTAAGCTCATTTCCCACAGGAAATTCGTTTTTCTGATGATCCGCCCCCAGGGCAAGAAGAAGACTGTGGCCACGACCTCCAGACAGGCCCCCTCTGCACGACAACAACAAATGGATAAGGTCGTGGAGGAGTACGGGGACATCTTCACCTCACCCACAGGGGTTCCTCTGCACTGCCAGGTCAAGCACCCGATTGATCTGACCCCAGGTGCGCCGCTACCCAATGGACCGATCTATCGATGCTCTATTCTAGAAAATGATGAAATCAAGAGGCAGATTCAGGAGCTGTTGCAGAAAGGTCACATCAGACCAAGTTCATCTCCCTGTGGGAGCCCGATCGTGTTGGTACAGAAGAAGGATGGGACGTGGAGACTCTGTATTGACTATCGGGCGCTGAACAAGATCACTGTCCGGAACAGGTACCCAATCCCACGGATTGATGACCTTCTGGACCAACTCAAAGGTGCAAAATATTTCAGCAAGATTGACCTGAAGTCTGGGTATCACCAGGTACCAATTGAACCCTTTGATGTGTGGAAGACTGCCTTCAAAGCCAAGGAAGGCCTTTTTGAATGGCTAGTCATGCCTTTCGGGTTGACGAATGCTCCCGCAACCTTCATGAGGATGATGGACGACATCTTGCGGCCATTCACCAACTCATTCGTAGTGGTGTACTTGGATGACATTCTGATCTTCAACAAGACTTGGGAAGAGCACCTTCATCACATCCGACAAGTCCTCCAAACACTGCGGCAACACAAGCTGTGTGCCAATCTGGAGAAGTGCACATTTGGCATGACCCAGGTTCAATATCTGGGATACATTATTGATGAAAGGGGGGTGCATGTGGATCCAGCCAAGATCCAAGTCATTCAGGATTGGCCAGCCCCGACCACTATAAGAGAGCTTCACAGCTTTCTGGGTCTTGCTAATTTCTACCGCAGATTCGTGTTGGGATTATCTCATATCACTTGGCCCTTGAGTCAAGTCATCAAAGGAGGAGCAAGAGCAAAATTATTTTGGTCGGAACCTCAACAGAAGGCGTTCAAAGAATTGAAAAATCGCCTCTGTTCTGCCCCAGTGCTCACCTTACCAGACTTGCAGCAGCCATTTGAGATCGAGACAGACGCCTCTGACTATGCTATTGGGGCAGTTCTTACTCAACAGGGACATCCAGTGGCATATCACAGTGAGACATTGTCTGAGACAGTTCGCAAGTATCCCACCTATGACAAAGAAATGTATTCCATTGTGCAAGCCTGTCGACAATGGAAGCATTACATTTTGGGGAAGGAAACAATCATCCACACAGACCACCGGCCCCTGCAGCTCATACAGACACAAGGGAAGTTGCAGAATGATCGCCATCAGAAGTGGTCCACATATCTGCAACAGTTTCATTTGAACATCAAGTACAAGAAGGGTAGCACCAATAATGTTGCATACTGCCTCAGCCGACCACCGATCGTGGCGCTCACCACCGTGCTCAACTCTTGTGGGCACGAGACTTCTGATTGGCCGCTTCTCTATGAGAGTGACCCAGAATTCGGCCACACTTACAAGGCACTCTTGGGGGGTACGCAAGTTCCAAATTTCCACCTCCAAGATGCACTTTTATGTCACCTGGGACACCTTTGTGTTCCTTCAAGCGAGCGTGCCAAGATGATATGGGAAGCACACTACAGTCGAGTCGCTGGGCATTTCGGGGTCGAGAAAACAGTAGCAATACTACAGAAGTATTTCTATTAGCCGAACCTTCGAAAGGATGTCGAGAAGCACATTAGATCCTGCACTGCTTGTGCCATTGCCAAACCGACCATCAAGAAGCAAGGCCTATATACTCCACTACCTACCCCTATTCGACCTTGGGAATCCATCTCCATGGATTACATGTCGGGCCTGCCCTCTACTAAGAACGACAATGACTGTGTTTTCGTGGTCGTTGACAGATTCTCGAAGATGGCCATTATGGCGGCCTGTAAGAAGAATATCACAGCAGAAGCTACTGCTAAACTCTTCTTTGAACAAGTATGGGTACACTTTGGGATCCCACAGTCTATCATATCAGATCGAGATAGCAGGTTCCTCAGCACATTTTGGTCCAGCCTCTGGTCAATGTTGGACACAAAGCTCACCAAGTCCACAGCTTTCCATCCCCAAACAGATGGCCAGACAGAGGTCGTCAACAGAATGATTGTACACATTATGTGCATGTACAATTCAAAGCATCCCCGCACATGGGACGAGAGCCTCCCCTATGTACAACATAGTTATAACCGGGCTCTCCACAATTCAATTGGCCATAGCCCCTTTCAGGTGGGCTTGGGATTCCAGCCACTATGTCCCATTGACGTAGCCATGCCATTTGCAGCTGCTCAGGCCGATTCAGCGCACGTCCAGTCTGAAGTTGACAAAGAAAGTAGCTTCATCGAGCGCATTCAACACATCCGCCAACAAGTTCATGATATATTGGACAGAGCCAATGCGAAGTACAAGCAGCGCCATGATCAACACCGGGTGCCACACAACTTCCAGGTGGGCGACAAAGTATGGCTACATTTGCAGAAGGAGCGCCTCACTGGACCCCACCGCAAGCTTCGCCCGCTCCGATACGGGCCGTACACCATCACCAAGGCCGTAGGGAACAATGCATTCGAGCTCAGTATTCCACCATTCCTTGGTCTGCACCCAGTCTTCAATGTGGATCGCCTTCGTCCTTACTTCCCACCTCTACTGGACACCTCGGACATTGCAGAACAACTCACACCAACTGAGTTAAATCCAGACTGCATGGAATAGGCCACCATAGATTGCATCATGGACATGCAAATCAAGAACACTCGCCAGCAGAAGATCCAACTATATCGGGTTGTCAAAGCTGGCCAACTCCTGCACCAAGGAAAGTGGTTCACCAGGGACCAAGTTCGGCAGAAATTTCCTCATCTCATGGAGGAACTTAACGCAATGGGGACCATTGCTTCCTAAGGGGGGAGGAATGATCCAGGTGGATATTGGTGGCCACCTGCCTATTCCACTTGGGCCCCCACCATTGTCTCTTTCAATTTTTCAGTTTCGACATAACTTACTATTTTTAGCAGTTTTTCGGGTCCTGAACTTCCGGAGCCGTTTTGAGGCCCTTCGGGTCCTGAACTTTCGGAGCCGTTTTAAGGCCCTAAACGACGTTTTTTGGGTATCGTTTTACCAACAAATTGGATCATCCAATTCGCAATCCAATTCGTCTCGACAGTTGTAGTCCTCGGATATAGCTTTCTAATGATGTATCATGTGCGTCAAACGGAGATAGTATGCCAAAGTTACGTCCCTGGGAAGTTGAAACACCAATTTACCCAAACGGGGCCCATAGTTTTGGCGCTTCATCTCCTAGGGTTAGGTTTTTGGATGTTTAGGGTTCTCCATTATTTCTATGTCAATGACCCTAAATCTCATTTATGCTTCATGATTGGGAGGGCACCAGCAAGCGCCACATGTCTTCTCGGAAGATGACTGGGTGCCCTAGCTAGTTTTATTTCCATTCTGTCTGTAAGCAAATTTCAGTTCTTTGATATTAATGAAATGAAGTGTTAATTCCGCTGCATCTCTGTATTTATGGTTATATGTTTATTCTGTTGCGTTTCTACATAAATCTGGATCAATTGACTTTTAACAGAAGGACGAGTCAACCATTGGAGATTCTTCCAAGGTTACCTATTACTTTGGGAGGTCAAACCGTCCACATGGACGTGATGGTCGTTCCAGGCCCCTTGGATTTTAATCTGCTCCTGGGGCGCGATTACACCTATTCCATGAGAGCACTCGTCTCCTCCCTTTTTCGTGTGGCATGTTTTCCGCATGAAGGATGGATCGTGACCATTGATCAGATTTCGTTCTTTGGTCCTAATGTGGCAACTGGCCCGCCATCACCCCCTCCTAGTTTTTATCCACCCATTGTATCTGCCCCACCGCAGGTCAACTATGTGGCTACCTACCCCGTGCCCACACTCAGTGATGACGCCGTTATGCATAGTGTATTGGGGGCATTGGGTCCTGATTTCCAAGATGTCATTCTCCCACCTAGCGCGGGACTCTTGGAAGCCATGAATTCTTGTTCATCATGATGAGTAGTCTGTCGGAGCATGGTTCGTTCCTTGCGTCAAGCTCCTGAAAAAATGAAATCAAGTCTGTCGGAACATAGTTCCTCCACTTGTTTCAAGCTCCTAAAACAATGAAACAAGCTGTTTGAGGATAGTTCTTTTAAGTGTGTCAACCTCGTTAAAATAATGAAACACGAGCCTGTTCAATTCGAGTTTTGTTAACTTTAGATCAAATATCTTGTGTTGAACCTTCACTCCATTTCCAATGGACTGAAGCTTGGGGGGCATGTTCCTCGAATTGAGACATCATGCTGGGGGGCATGCCCATTTCCTTATCTCAAGCATAGTTTGTGTTTTAAGCTTGCATAAAAAATAAAACTCATTCCCAAGCATAGTTTGCATATGTGTGTCCATGTGTGTTTTTAAGCTTGCGTAGAAATGAAATGTGTGATTAGACACATTGTGTAAACTTTTCATTTGGGTCGTTTGTTATGCAACTGATACATTAGATAACATTGTATTAGATATCCGCATGACATATAAAAACATCATCACATGTGAAGAAAGATCCATCCAGAACTAGATATGTATATATATAGACACTGAATGTTTGCATAGTGTGCATCACATTAAATAAAAAATATACATGTTGTCTCTCAAAAAAAAAATATATGCATGAAATAAAAGCCCTAAGAGTCTAATCCGCATGGTGATCATGATAAAAAGTGACTGCACGCACTAAGCGTCTCAGAAGTTGGTGGAGGCGACTAGGCACTCCCACCGTATGTCTCTGGTACGCCATCAGTACATCTGCCAGCCGGGCGTAGTCTGGGATCCCTCGGGCAATACCCTCGAGATTATGGATCAACTCCCCCCCCTCTGTACCCTCTACCCGAGGATCAGGTGCGGGAAGAGTCCTCCGCGCGATAGGAGACATACTGGCTGGTCTCTCTGGGCCCACGTCTGCATACATATAAAATGTGTCAGGAAGAATATGTATTACCAAAAAATCATAAAACATAAAAATCAAAAAGAGAAGAGGTCATACCCAACTCCTCGTCCCAATCATCTCCCTCCGGCAGTGGGATATCTGGGTCTCCAGTGAAATCGGTTCCTGCATATGGCCAGTCTTCTACTACGATCAACTGACACTGCAACCACCCAAAAAACTCCGGCCTCCAGGACATCTGTTGGCTTCCTCCAGCTCTGGGCATCAATGCCGCCCAACGAGCCATTCTTGGCTCTCATGGAATTGGCTCAGCTACCACGGCCC
The DNA here is from genome assembly GCA_034641835.2 of Pinus albicaulis. Lineage (NCBI taxonomy): Eukaryota > Viridiplantae > Streptophyta > Pinopsida > Pinales > Pinaceae > Pinus > Pinus albicaulis. Next base: position 546,882,189 of record CM076579.1, on the reverse strand, counting down.
CTTGGCCCTGGAAGATTGGTAATCGTTCTAGAATGAACGATACTAAGATGGAACTGTAGCCAAACTGTTTCAGTTTGGCTTGCTTGCATTTCGTGAGCTATCTTTTCATGTTTATCGTCACTGTTGTGGCCCAGTCAAACAATAGGGGAGTCATACACTCTGAGGCTAGAAAAATTTGGGCCTTTGTTGCCTCGTGCGGTGCCTGCGACCCCGCAGCCCGCGTGATGGTATGCAGTACCACTCTCAGTGCCAGATCAGGAATGGTGTGAATGTCTACTTTCCCACTTCCAGATCCCAGTCGTGCCCTCAAGCACACTCGTGCCATCACCTGCTCCATCTTCTCACCAAATGGTCTGCTCCCTGTTAATATGGGCACTGGACCTCTGCGCGATAATCCAGTTATGAAGTATATGTTAGAAACCTCCAGTTCTAATACCTGATCCCGCAGCTTGAACACTTGTTCATTTTCATCCCAAATGCTGATTAGGTACTGTAGAAGCTCGGGTTGAGCTCGTAAGCAAGGTGTCAGGAAGAACTTTTTAAGCCCACAGTTCCTGAGGGCATTCATGCAAATTTCATTCTCCATGGCCTGTTCATCCTCTTCCCCGTGCTCCCTCTCTTTCCACTCAATCACCATTTTTCTCAGTTTCCTGCATCAACATGGTCACAAAACCTTAATTAGATCCCTGTTGAGCTTCAAAATTCATCCAAATTAATTAAAATCTCAAATTTTTAGGCGAAAATTTGGGTTCTTCCGCTGGCACGGCTGTTTCCTGAACAATTGCGCTAGCTAGCGCGAGCCCTTTGCATATAAAAGCCCATTGGCGCGGGTCCGTGCCCAATACCCGCGCCAATGAGCGGAGCCCTAAAAATTTAAAAAGTTGCCACATAAATCTAATGCATGATGGAAAACTATTAAAAAATGGATTGAAATGGAGTACAAAGAAGTGCCTCTTACCTGGAACTGACGGAACTCTGAATGGTAGACTGGATCGGTCGTAATCGCCGTCAGAAGTTTGCACACCAAATGAACCACTGCTGCTCTTCAGTGAGGTAAAAAGTGAAAAGTAATTTTATTTTTACCATTTGACATATTTATAACTTTTTGAACTCAAAATAGGTCTTGAAAGTTATTTTTCTGAATATTTCAATATATTTTGTCAAAAATGGGTTTTACACTTGCTTTTTGTGCAGCAACAGGTCTTTTGCACGACTTAAATGGTGAAACGAGTTGTATTTTATACTTTTTCGGACTCAGTAAATACATGAAAAAGTCACTTTGGAGTCATCTTTCAGCTCTTTTCTGACTCTCTAAATATGAAAAGATTTCTAAGGCCCTTGTCGTTTCGATATCGTTAAAGTGGACACGAATCGACATCTACCTAGTATACGTTTACCCCTTTTTCGAGCTGGGATGGATTATTTACGAAAAAGGAATACCCTAGCCTATCGTGACTAGGAGGTTTTCTCGGATATTGTTTTCTACCTTTTTGGGTTCGAGGAACTATCTACGAAAAGGGACCGCTGGAGTTTACTTTTCTGTTGTCTTTTCAAACTCTCTAAATATGAAAAGACGTCGAGTTCTTCCTTTTTCAGACTCGTTAAACCCTGATGACATTGGATTCAGTCGAAATGACGTTATTCGAGCCGCTCCTTCCTAGGGCTCGTTAAATGTACTAGGATGGATTTGCCCGAAGGGTGGACTTATATTACAAGCATATGCTATCCCCTTCAAGCTTGTTATAAAAAATAATTGGGGTACTCGCCAGAAATGGTGGGGAAAAATGGAACCAGCATCATTGTCGTGTCGGCAGTATGTCGCTCTTGAACATGGCACTTGTCTGAATTCGTGTCGGGTTGGGGACATCACATCTCATTATTGGTGGTTCCTCTCGCGTCTGTTAACAACTTTCATCATTGGCTGGTAATCAGGTGATGTTCTTGCATGTTCGACTTCAGCTCATATATTCGCATTGTACCTTGTTCGGGTCGAGATGGAACACAAGACCCTGGATTGTGTCTGTTGTAATCCAGGCTGCGATATTGTGGATTATTATGGTTATTTACATGACTCACTGATTGGATGGCTGCGACCATACCTGAGTCTATTTATCGATCCTCTCTAGATGCCTGCGTCCATGCCTTGGATCTAGATTATTGTACACTATGTTATGGATGGCTGCGCCCATACCACACACATATATCATGTATCTGAGACATCAATTGTACTTCGCTCTGCAGGTTTTCCGATGGCAGTGTTTTCAGTCAGCATGTTCTCATAAATCATTTCGCCCCTCCCTCTCTCGGGCCTCATGCTTCAGGGGGCATCTGTTACACAGCAATTTGTCACTGTCCCTACCATTCCCCATCCCGCACATTGAAGGGCTCATTTCGTGACCTGTGAGAAGAGACAAGACTTGAAAATATTTTCATTACACCCCTCTGAAGATGAGCTTTCATTGCCCTGAAGACATCTCCCTGCAAAAAACCCTAAAAATAGCTCTTTTTCCATTGGCGCAGTTCCACAGTTCAACCCTCGCGCCAAGGGGGCAAATTCCCCAAAGAGGGTGCGCCAATTGGCGCTATGTCATAGAGCCACATGCGCGGCAACCATATTAAGAGATGTTTTTAGAAAATAAATGGGGGAAGTTTCGTCCTAACAAATTCCTGAACTGATATCTATCTTGAGTTGGGAGGTTTGGCTACGGATTTCCATAGAGAGGAAGTGGTTTGCCACCTCTCATGGAAGCTTCCTTGAAGATAGGGCCAATCCCATAATTATAGGGATCCCAACTCCCCTTCCTCCATCTATAAAAGCTTGCTCATTCCCTTTGCAAGCTAATCTCCAAGTTCCCAAGAGCTTTTACATCCTTATGCTGCAAGAGCCTTCTTGATTCCCTTAAGGCCAAATCCAAGCAAGGAGACTATTTTCAAGTATAAGGAGAGAGAGGCTTGTCCCATCCTTGACAGGCTTTATTAAGACATGATGTGATGACGACCCACCAAAGGAGAGTGCTGCGTCGAAGCTATGGTTGTATTCTTCTTTTGACTCATTAATGATAAGCGACTATTGGTTATGGTTCCACTCTTTTTTTTTATTATGTTCATGAGTTATGTCCTCTTCGACTGACATATAGTTGTATATACTGGATTTTATGCTTGCGTTTGTGTCGTTTCTTGCATGTGTAGGTGTCTAACCATGGAGATCGTGAGGATTCTGATCTACCAGGGCAAAGGAACGGGAGCACCACCTCTTCTACAAACTACAGTGTTGGATTCTAGGTAAGCCTTCCTCGCAAGTCGGTTTATTTGCAATTAGGAACCTGCACTGTAGCATGTTCGATTGTTGCTAGACCCGATTTGGGCTAGTAGGGATTGTCTCTATCCGCAGAGGGGATTTACCTCTTCAACACAACCTAGTCAAAGTTCTTTCTCTGCTCCTATAGTATTGGTACACAAGAAGGATGGATCATGGTTCTTGTGTCCGGATTATAGGGAGCTCAACAAGCTCACCATTAAAGATAAATTTCCCATTTCTATGATTGATGAATTATTGGAAGAATTACATGGAGCAATTTATTTTACCAAGTTGGATCGTTGTTCAGGATATCATCAAATTAGAATGAGGACTAAAGATATTCCGAAAACAACATTTAGAACTCATGAGGGTGATTATGAATTTTTGGTCATGCCTTTTTGCCTTACCAATGCACCTTCTACAATTCAAGGGTTGATGAATTCCATTTTAAAACCCTTCCTTAAGAAAATTTGTGCTATTTTTTTTTGATGATATACTAATCTACAACAGTTCTTGGAAGGATCATGTTCAACATGTTGACAGGGTGCTCAAACTATTGCAGGAGAAACAATTATATGAAAAACATCCAAATGTTTCTTTGGAGTACAAGAGGTGGAATATCTGGGTCATATTGTATCTCACGAGGGTGTTAAGGTAGACCCTAACAAAATTAAATTCATTAAGGAATGGAAAGTCCCCACAACCATAAATCAGTTGCGAGGATTTCTCGGGTTAACAGGGTATTATTGCAAGTTTGTTAAGGATTATGGGAGAATAGCAGCACCTCTAACAACATTATTGAAGAAAGATGCATTTTCATGGACTCCTGAAGCATCTAAGGCCTTTGAACATCTTAAAGAAGAAATGTGCCTACAACCAGTCTTAGCTACACTAGACGTCACAAAAAACTTTATTGTGGAATGTGATGCCTCAGGAAATGGAATTGGTATTGTTTTAATGCAAGAAGGAGAACCCATTGCTTTTGAAAGTCGTCCAATCAAAGGAAATTATTTACAAAACCTATTTATGAGAAGGAAATGTTAGCAATACTGCATGCACTAAAGAAATGGCGAACTTACCTAATGGGAAGACACTTCAAGGTAAAATCTGGTCATGATAGTCTAAAATAAATTTTAGAACAAAGACTATCTTCAAAAGAAAAACAAAAATGGGTCACAAAGATGTTGGGTTATGACTTTGAAATAATCTACAAAAAAGGGAAGCTAAATGTTGTTGTAGACACATTCTCAAGAAAAAATGAAGAGGTGGAAGCATTGCTTTGTGGCATTTCTATTATCCAACTAGATTGGATAACCGAAGAAAGAGATGAATGGAAGAAGGACGAAGAAGTGTGGACACTCATTCAAAAGTTGCAGCAAGATCCTAGCACGTATGATACATTTAGTTGGAAAAATGATTCCTTATGGCACAAATATCGCTTATATCTTTGTAAGAATTCCAAACTAAAACAAAAGATTCTTTTGGAATTGCACACTTCTCCTTTAGGAGGACACTCAGGATTTTTAAAAACTTACCACAGGGTGAAGAATGAATTTTTTTGGGATGGCCTTAAATCTGATATTCAAAAGTTTGTGGCGGCATGTTTGGTTTGCTAGCAGAATAAATTTGAGACAAATAAGACCCCGGGTCTTCTACAACCTTTATCGACTCCAAGTCAACTTTGGGAGGATATTTCAATGGATTTTATGACAGGTTTACCTAAGTCCGAAGGAAAGAGTGTCATCAATGTGGTAGTTGATAGACTTACAAAGTATGCACATTTTTGTGCATTATCTAATCCTTTTAAATCAAGTACAGTTGCTACTACATTTATGGACACAATTCAAAAGTTACATGGTAACCCAAGGGTTATTGTGAGTGATAGAGATTCCATTTTTACTGGAAATTTTTGGACGAAGTTATTTTCTTATTTGGTTACTCAATTAGATCATAGCTCATCTTATCATCCTCAATCCGATGGTCAAACTGAGATAGTAAATAAATGGTTGGAAGGATATCTTCGTTGTTTTGTATTTGATAAAAAAACGCAATGGGTCAAGTGGTTAATTCTCGCTGAATGGTGGGATAACACTTCCTTCCATACTGCAGCACAAATGACCCCATTTATGGCACTTTATGGATATCATCCACCATCCATCACATCACATTTAAGAGAAAATTCGAAGGTCAAGCAGTGGAAGATCACATCGAGCATCAACAAGAAGTTCTCCAACTCTTAAAGGATAACCTGAATTTGGCACAAAATCGAATGAAACAACAGGTAGATCAACATCGCAGCGAGATAATTTTTGATGTAGGAGATTGGGTATTTTTACAACTACAACCATACAAAAAAATGTCCCTCAAGATATCTAATAAGGATAATAAATTATCGCCAAAGTACTATGGTCCTTACAAGGTGTTGCAAAAGATTGGTACTATGGCATACAAATTGGAGCTTCCTGCTTCTTCACGAGTGCATCCAGTTTTCCATGTTTCATGATTAAAGAAGGTTATAGGTGAAAATCTTTCAGTTCAAACAATATTTCTAGAACTTGATGAGGAAGGAAAAATCATATTGGAACTTAAAGCGGTCACGGAAACAAGAACTCGACAACTACAAAATCGATCAATTTCAGAGTATCTCATCAAGTGGAAGAACTAACCCACTGAAGATTCTACATGGGAGGATGAGAATTTTATACAGAAGCACCCATAGCTACTCAAGTGTTGAGGACAACACTTTTTTGAAGGAGAGGGGCATGTTAGGTCCCTATATTACTAGTATAGTCCCTTATTGTTGTTAGTGTAACCCCCTTATTGTTATTATTGTACCCCTATAACCCCCGTATTGTTATTATTGTGCCCTTAAATTATTATTGTTAGGTCAGCTAGGATTACATTGTGGCCCCATGGACTCCTATATATAGAAAGGAGGTTTTTTAATTTGTATCATCCAATAATTTTTCATTCATGTAATGCATTGGAGGTTGCCCCCTCGAAGTGGATTATTTCTAAGGCATTGATATCTCTTTTCTTCTATTTTTGGAGTTGGTTTCACAACAGACATACCCAGGAAGGTATTCTTTGCTTAGTGTGGCTAGGAGCACTGCACCTCCATCAGTGATTTCCTTAACAACATAAGGCCCTAGCCAATGCATCTTCAACTTCCCAGGGTGGCACAAACTTGTTGTCATACAACAAGACAAAATCATCTTCCTTAAACACCTTTTGCCTGATATGTTTATTATGCCATGCTTTTTCATGGGCCTTTGAAACTTGCAGGTGATAATGCGATCTTCTTCCATAGAAACCAACTACGACAATCACTCTTCCATATAATCTTCTTAATCCATATTGGTGAATGTTTCAATATGTATACTAGGGATAATGAATTCCAGTGGAAACACAACTTCTTGCCCATATACCATCTTGAAAGGTGTCTTGCCAGTAAAATTATTGCATGTGGTTTGATATACCCAAAGAACTACAACTAAACGCTTATCCCAATCATTTCGGTTAGCATTGCACACCTTGGTAAGTGAAATCTCCAGTATATTATTTAATTCTTCAACCGCACCATTCGATTGGGGATGATAGGGAGAGCTCTTCTGATGATGCATCTTGAATTCTTCTGTCAATGCTTCAATGGTGTCATTCAAAAAATGGGTACCTTGATTGCTTATTAGAATCTTAGGACACCCAAACTGAGTCACAATATTCTCAAATATGAATTGTGTAGCTGTATCTATAGTACAATACTTCACAGGTTTAGCTTCAACCCATCTAGTTACATGATCTGTCGTAGTGACAATGTAACGCGAACCACTCTTCTTGCCTGAAGGATTGATAGTTCCAACAAAGTATATAGCCCATTTTTCAAACGCTTGCACCACAATTTGTGGATGAAAGGGCATCTCGTCTCTGCGTGAGGACTTTATAGTCCTCTGGCATAGGTCGCAGGTGCGTAAATGCGCATAGGCATCATTGTGCGGTGTGGGCCACCATAAACCCAACTCGCTAAATCTTCTGCGTGGTTTCCTTACCTGCATAGTGACCACCGACAACCCCACCATGAGCTTCATCTAGGATTCAATATATTTGATACTATAGGACATATATTTGTAAAGCTTCATCTACAACTATTTTAAACAACTTTCCAGCAATAATGGTGAAGTCTATTGTGCGCGCCATGATCTCTTTCTTCTGCTGAACTGTATATTTATCAGGCGCGTGTCCAGTAGTCAAAAACTGAATAATATCAGGGAAATTATCATCAACTATGCGTCTAGAAATCCATCTTCTAAGCTTGTAGGTTCTTCCCCAGTCTCAATGCATGACAGATGGTCTAGCCTAACATTCAGTATTCCAGGTTTTACCATAATATCAAGTCATATTCTTGGAATAATGACAACCACCTGCAAATCCCCCCTCCCCGCCCCCCCCAACACAGGCTTATTGACCAGGCACATCAAAGTAGAATGATCAGTAAAAAACTTAAAATGGCCTCCTAAAAAATAGTGGTAGAATTTTTGCAGCGCGTACACCATTGCAAGCCCTTCTCTTTCCGTAGTTGGGTAATTCCATTCTACGCTTGAAAGTTTTTGGCTTGCATACGCAATAGGGTGGTCAAACGATCCTGGATGCGCTAAAATAGCTATGAGCACAATACAAGAGGCATCAACATGCACATGAAGCACCTTTGACCAATCTAGGAAGACCAATATGGGTGCAATGACCATATTTTCCTTCAACAATTCAAAACTTTTCTGAAAATCCTCATCCCAACACAATGTCGCATCCTTCTTGAGCAGCTTCTCCACGGGTGTAGTTATTAGCACATAGCCTTGAATAAGCTTCCTATAATACCGAGCATGCCCCAATATTGAGAGAAATTTCTTAACATTCTCAGGCATATCCAGATTAACTATTACAATGATCTTCACCTGATTGACCATCAACCCTTGGTAGCAGACAATGTGTCCCAAAAATATCCCAAATGGTACATAGAATATACACTTTTTTAAATTCAAGGAGATCTGGTACTTCCTACAGGTATCCAAAATTAAGCACATGTTTGAAACATGCTTCTTCAATAACCCAAACATAATCCAATCATCAAATTATACCTCCAAGAACTTGTGAATAAATTCCTTGAAAGCAGCAACTACTACGCGCAAGAAAATGGCAGGCGCATTATTCAACCCAAAGGGCATGATTGTATATTGAAAGATCCCCAGTCAGTAGAAAAGGTGGTCTTAATACGATCTTCTGGTGCAATCTGGATTTGATGATACCTTGAAAATCCATCTGTGAAGGAATCTTCTTCTTGGCCTCCAACATTATCCAAGATTTCATCATAAAATGGGGTTGGGAATGGATCATGCACACAAGCATCATTCAACTTGCATAGATCTTCACAAATCCCTTGGTATTCTTATAGTGCACTACCATTGTAATTACCTAATCAGATTATTATAATGGTTCAATGATGCATGCATCAACCATTTTTTCCAACTCTTCTTTCACCTTCTTCTTATATCTTGGATTCAGTCGATATAGGCACTGCTTCACCAGGCAAGCATGAGGTTTCAACGCAATCTTCATAACTTAAATTTCCCCAATTATTCCTTTCAGCTATGAAAACTTTGTAGGGAACAAGTCCTGATATTCGGTCAGTAACACAATAAATTTTCCTATTGTATCATCATCCCAGTAGTCTCCAATCTTTTCCAACGTAGGTTTTTCTTCAGATCCAATATTCACCTGCCTAATTTTTAAGGGCTTCATCACATCTACCAAGGTGATCGAGGGCCCAACCACTACGCGTTGTCCCTCAGATTTTGGAATCATGATATTCCTTGGATTATTTTCACTCTCTTGAACTATCAGGTTCCTACAATTCATAATATCTTTCATCTGCGCATCCCATGCTGGTGGAGCACACTTGATTGTAGGATTTTTTGTATCGAAGATGAATTCCTGAATATTATGCAAAGCTTGGCGAATATTATCAAATCCACTCTCAAATTGAATGTTAGGATAAAGCTCTCTGTCAGTGCAGACCATTCACTAGTACCTAGGCGCAACTATGTCTCTAGATACCAATCAATAGGTATGTTCCCCAATGTTTCAATAAACATGTGGAGCCATTCAGGTCTTGGTTCTTCTCCCCATTCCAGATTCCATCTTGCCAAATGTCTACGTGGATCATCCTTGCCAGAGTATCCCTCTTCCATTTTGATGGTTTGGCATTCAAATCATAACCTCATCATGCGCACACATTTTTCCTAGTTACCCATGTTTTGCTTATGAGTTTCCCACCATCTTGCTAGAGTAGCACACAATACGAGATCCAAAGAATGGAATCTCTATTCTTCAGGAACAGTCCTTTCAAGCTCCCCTATAAACATTTTTATATCAGTGAACCCATCATATCGTGGTATTTCACGTGCCTTAGATGTTATACATTGCAGAGATCTGGTCACACGATTAAAACACCACGCAGATACCTCATGCAATCGGTTCCGCTAGTTTTCTAATTCCTCATCTGAATCTGAAAAAAAGGAGCTATACTTTTCCCAATTAAGATTTCCATATGTTATTGGGTTAATCTAATCTTCCTTACACATAGTCAGCTTATAGGTTTGATCAATATCAACATCAGTGCGCACAAGCTCCGTATATATTTGTCCCTTTGCTGGGTCTAGAGGAATGATGACCCTAACTTCGTTGCTTTCAAATTTAATCTTCCTTTTCTTCAAGTTTATGACACCACCCATGTCAATAGCCCAGTCTAACCCGAGAAATTCACGATAAGGATCAGTATCACCTACAATTTGTATAAACTCAACATCTGCCATTACCTTAACACCCTCGATACTGACTACAACTTGTGGAAGCCTCCGTAATGGAATGATCTTCTATTGATTTTCCATGTGCAGTTGAATGATAGACCACTATAGCTTGGGTTATCCCATGCGCTGCCATGTTTTCTTACGTAGAACATTTGCATCTGATCACATATCTAGAATAACCTAGTTCATCTCATAAACACTAATCTGCATGGTAATACACATCTCTCTACCCGTTCTCTTCCTATTCTTACATATTTTATTAACAACATGGTGTTCTACCATCAATTGTTCCTTCTCTGCGGAATTATTTATCAGAGCCTGAAGATTTTCTATTTCCTTTTTGTTGCACAATAGTTTTATACATGCTTGTAGAAATGGTTTGATTTATCCATCTCCTCCCACTTCCTTCATTGGTATACCTAATGTTTATGCATTTCCTTCAGAAAATTATTTTCGCGCTTCAAAAAAAGTTTCCTTTGCACGTTGTATATCAAATCCTTCTTTGTTTCTAGGTGCCTTACAAATCCATACATCAATGGCGGGTTTCTTTCCCTCATCTTCATTAGCGGCTACACTGCTCCTAGTAACCACATTCACACTGGGATCTTCTTCACAGGTTTGTTCTCTCACCATCTGAATATTTAGTGTTGGATTCTGCGTCTTTTTCTCATGTATTTTAGAAATAAAGACAAGACAATATTCTATCACATGATCAAATTGTCTACAATACCTGCATGATTGTCATGCTAGATTATGAAAGTTGTGCGCATAGTGACTAGCATCTCCGCAGTTATAGAAAATAACTTGTCCTCTTACTCAAACAGTTAATCCACCTCCTCGTCCTCTTCCTTTGCCTTGAAATCCACCATGCCTAAATGGGAATGCCAGTGAGGTAGGGTTGGCCTACATCCTATATATTTCAACTTTATCCAACATCATATCATAAGTGCAACAATTATTCTCATCATGTCCTAGTGATGAAAAAAATCTACAAAACGACTTCTTCAACTCAGGTTGATACTTTTTGATCCTTGGGAAAAAATATGTGTCATGTAATCTATCAATTTAACAGATTGTGCACCATATGGGAATTTTCAATGGACTAGGACCTCCGGCATTCAAATAATTATTGAATACAAGACATTGATCCTTATGGTGCCTAGCAACTTTACATTTTATGCACCAGACCTCTACGCAAGCCCATTGCCCTTGTCCTTGCACATGCTTTGAATCTCTAAATACATGCCTTCCAATTGATTCTGAATCTATTAAGTCCCAAGCGCAACAGGTTTCAGGGTAGGTTCTAGTTTCATTTCAACTTCCACAGCCTCAGCCTGTGTGGCAATATTTTTCTTACCTAAGGGTTGGCGCAAATGCGGGAGCAACATAGAAATAAACCATTCCTTATGTTGAGTATCATCGATGAAAAATCCACCATCTTTTATAGTGCATTGCAGCCTCTGTTGGCCGGATAAATCGTTCTTGCGGACAAGACCAATCTCCCTAGTGTCAGAAGACAATCTAGCAACAAACGAACAACTAAGTTTGTCTTTCTATAAATATATTTGTTTTGAAAATAAATTCTATGAAGGTGTCGATCCTACCTTAGATCCAAATGCTTATTTGTGGTCGTAGTTCTTCTGTCGCATCAATAATCCTTCCGTCACAACAAGAGTTATTTCGTTGCAACAATAATCCTTCCATCGCAACAAGATTTCTTTCGTTGCAAGAAACAAGAAAGTGTCGTCTTTCGCCGACCTGCAATCACAAACAAGAAAATATTAAATAGCACCTGTATAAAAAATAATCATAAAACATACCTATCATAGTGATCAAGGAATCTATGAAATAAACGATCAAACGACAACTTATTGAAATAAACAATTGAACAACAATTTATTGAGCAAAACAAAACTTGATTGTATTAATCTTAAAATAACAGAAGAACCTTACAACCTTAGCCTTGATGTTTGAAAGGCCTTCCTGGGGTCCGAAGTAGGAGTCTCCTCTACTTTGATAAGTCTTGCACTCTTCCTCCAGGAGCATAAAGATGTATGTGATCTTTCCTCTCAAAATCTCAACAGAAAGAAGACTAAATCTCAACAGCACTTCAACTCAATCACACATAAAGCTTGAACTCTAATTCTCAATCTCCAAAATCTCAACCTCCAAAATCTAACCATTTGAGGCTACCCAATGCCTCCTTTTATAGAGAAGATGAGGAGGTTAGGATTCCACCTTTATAGGGATAGAATCCTCCTTCAAAGGGATAGACTCCTCACATCAAGAGATTAGCTCCTTAAGGTGAGGGATACATGCACCTTATCAAAGCATACTCATCCCCAAAAATTCTCATCTAGAACATTCTAGAATTCACCTCAAACGAACTTTTTAACTTTACTTTCTTGCTCTTTTGAGTTTGGAGTGGGTACGCAGGCATTCCAAAGGAAAACTGTGTTCTAGAATGCATGTAAGCCATGCATTACCTGCGTACCCAAGCCAGGAACGCAGGCAGGCTTCATGTTACATGCGTACCCATTCTTTCAGAGGTTTTTAGGGTTTCTCTTCTTATTTCAGGGCTTGACATGAGGAGTAAAGTTGTAAGACTTGCAGAGGAGATATGTATGAGTGTTAATGAGCTCATACAGTTAGCAGAATGTCAAGGTGAAAGTTTTTTGTGTAACATATTGCCCCCTAAAGTGCGAAGTCTGAAATAGATGAAGATGAAGTCTGTCATATATGAAGAGTGAAGTACTTTATCATTTCAAGGATCATCTTGTGGACACCCCAGTCGGAACCTGTAAAAACATTCAATGAAAAATATATATATATATATATGTAAACATATCATCGCTGAGGTAGGCATTTCCATACTCAGATCAAAACTAACTAGAAAACTAATTCAAAATGTTCTGATACAGGAATGATTTTGAATACATCACAGTATAGACATACGTAGACATAGTATGGACGCATCCATCTGTTTATGAATAGTCCACTATATAAATGAATAACAAAATTCCTCGCAGCCTGGATGGTAGAAACTAGATCCAGGGTCTTGATTTCTGCTTCCCGAACCAGTACGATTCTATCCATGTGAATGAATGTGTCAAAGTCAAACATGGTAGAAACCACTTGATTACCAGTCAATAATGTAAACTGTTAACAAGTGTGAGAGTAACCACCAGTAATGTCAATGGCTCTCAAAGTACTCAGTACAATCCATGAAATGTGAATGAATGAGCTGAAGTCAAACATGTCATGGAATCATTCGATCGAAGGTCAATGATGCAACCTGTCGTCGAAGGCGAGAAACCTGCCATTGAGGCATGCAGATTTCAAGGTACTGACGATTTCTGGATCAACTTCCTAGATAATGTGCTGATGTCGATAGAAAGTGATCTATCGTAGGCAAGCCACAACACGAAATCATAGATCAAGTTTTGAAAATATATTGGCAAGGACTGACTCAGGGATGGTCAAAATGGATGACAGATATTTTGCAGATGAATGGTTTATTTGAACTGTCCTCTTGAACACATAACGACACTGCAGATGGCTTGGTGACAATTGACCCAAAGCTAATACCTAGAAACCGGCTGAAGACTTTCAATATGGTTTGATTAACTGTTAGGCAAAGGATTTCCCAACCCAGGTGGACAAAAAGTGTCGTGTTCAAGAGTGGTTAACGGTTTTCCGAATAATCAAAATGTGACAAACAAGTTCGTTTTTCTCTCTTTTCCCCCACCATTTCTGGCAAGTACCTCTTTATTTTTGACAAGCTTGAGGAGGATAACATTTTCTTGTTTATAAGCTCATCCTTTGGATGAGTCCAACTTAGTTTAAGATTCGAACCCTAAGAAGGAGTGGTTCGTTCATATTTGAAATTGAACAGGTCCTTTATTGTTAAATTTTAACGAGTCCAGTATAGGAGAAACTCAGTGTTTTTCAATTTTAGGGAGTCATAAGAAAAAACTTAATAAAACTCCATGGGTGTAATTTTTCGTAAATTTAGTCTCTCGTGCCCGAAAAAGGAAAAAATAATGCAGGAGAGAACTCTATTGACCGTAATTAGTCAACTTACACATTTTTCGTAAATAGTCCATTTCAATCCATAAAAGAGGTAAACTTATACTGAAGGGATGATCATTCATTTACTTTAACGAGTTCGAATAATCAAGTGCTCGGCAATATTTTCATTTTTAGAGAGTCTGAAAATGGCTTAAAAGAGAACCAAAGGTTTCACTTTTTTGTAATTTTCAAGAGTCCGAAAAAGTGATAAAAGTATACTCAGTAGTTTCACTTTTTCTGTAAATTTTAACGAGTTCAAAAAAGGGATAAAAATGTACTCATGGTTTTCACTTTTTCGTAAGTTTTAACGAGTTCGAAAAAGGGATAAAAATGTACTCATGTGGCTGACTTTCAATTTAATTAACGAGTAGGAAAAGATGGAAAGAACTCGGCATTTTCATGTGTTTTACAAGAATGAAAGATAGCAAAATAATCTTGGGATTTTCATGAGTTTAACGAGTCTTGAAAATAACCAAAATTGACTCAAGATAGGTTTCATTTTTACAAAAGCTTGAAACAGAGAAAAACTGTAACCCGATGTCGCTATTTTCCGGCTTGAGCGGAAAACGTAACGATGCCCCCTAAGCGTAACTGCTAGAGCACATGCCCCCCAGCTTCATTTCATTCAACTAAGTACACTGCTGGTAATTAATAGCTGGATGGAATGAAGGTTCATTTACGAGATCATATGAAGGACCTGATCTAAAACTGTAAGAAAATTATGCAAAAACTGAAATAACTAACCTAAATATACGACTTGAAATTTATGAGATCTATTCAAAGACTCGACTCAATTAGGGAAGGATTTGTTTCATTTTTTAACGAGCTTGACACATGAAAATAACTATGCTCATGGCAACGTGTTTCATTTTTTAACGAGGTTGACACAGTAAAAGGAACTTTCCTCTTGATATACTGATTCATTTTTTACGAGGTTGACTCAGTAACAGGAACCATCCTCATATCTGATTCATTTTTTTACGTGGTTGACTCAGTGATAGGAACCATCCTGAGAAACTACTTATTTCTAATCTATTAATCTAATCTCTACAATCTACCTACTGATTCATTTTTTAATGAGGTTGACACAGGAAAAGAATTGTCCTCATACCTGATTCATTTTTTTAATGAGGTTGACTCAGTAACAGGAACCATCCTCAGACTCGCTAATTAATTTTTTAACGAGGTTGACACAGTAAAAGGAACTATCCTTGAACTCACTGATTCATTTTTTAACGAGGTTGACACAGTAAAAGGAACTATCCTCGAACTCACTGATTCATTTTTTAACGAGGTTGACACAGTAAAAGGAACTATCCTCAGACTCACTGATTCATTTTTTAATGAGGTTGACACAGTAAAAGGAACTGTCCTCACACTCACTGATTAATTTTTTAATGAGGTTGACATAGTAAAAGGAGCTCTCCTCAGGAACTGATTCATTTTTTAACGAGGTTGACACAGGAAAGGAACTATCCTCTGACCAACTGATTAATTTTTTAACGAGGTTTACACAGTAAAAGGAACTATCCTCGGGAAATGATTCATTTTTTAATGAGGTTGACATAGGAAAAGAACTATCCTCTGACCAACTGATTCATTTTTTAACGAGGTTGACACAGTAAAAGGAACTATCCTCAGGAACTGATTCATTTTTTAACGAGGTTGAAAAAGTAAAAGGAACTATCCTCGGGAACTGATTCATTTTTTAATGAGGTTCACACATGAAAAGAACTATCCTCTGACCAACTATTTCATCTTTTAATGAGGTTGACACAGTAAAAGGAACTATCCTCGGGAACTGATTCATTTCTTAACAAGGTTGACACAGTAAAAGGAACTATCCTCGAACTCACTGATTCATTTTTTAATGAGGTTGACACAGTAAAAGGAACTATCCTCAGACACACTGATTCATTTTTTAATGAGGTTGACACAGTAAAGGGAACTCTCCTCAGACTCACCGATTCATTTTTTAACGAGGTTGACATAGTAAAAGGAAATTTCCTCACACTCGCTGATTCATTTTTTAACGAGGTTGACACAGTAAAAGGAACTATCCTCGGAAGCTTGTTTCATTTTTTAAATGAGCTTGACACAAGAAAAGGAACTATGCTCGCGACTAACTGATTCATTTTTTAGCGAGGTTGACACAGTAAAAGGAACTATCCTCACAATCACTGATTCATTTTTTAACGAGGTTGACATAGTAAAAGCAACTCTCCTTACACTCACTGATTCATTTTTTAACGAGGTTGACACAGTAAAAGGAACTTTCCTCAAACTCACTGATTCATTTTTTAACGAGGTTGACATAGTAAAAGGAACTTTCCTTGAACTCACTGATTTATTTTTTAACGAGGTTGATATAGTAAAAGGAACTATCCTCGGACTCACTGATTCATTTTTTAACGAGGTTGACACAGTAAAAGGAAATTTCCTCAAACCAACTGATCATGGCTTCCAACTGGAAGAAAGACATGTCAATGGACACACCTTGATCATGGCTTCCAAGAGGTCTTCATCAGAAGGAAGCATAGTTCTTTGGAAGGAACACATGTCAAGGGACTCAAAAGGGATAAAAACATTGCGTTCAAATAATCCCATAGAGTTTTCCATGTCAATTACCGGATCTAAGTCAAAGGAATACGAGCAAACAGTGAAAGGCTCACTTACATCGGTAACTGAAAACATGGGACTAGTTGCCACATAATTAACCCATGGCAGGGTAGATACCACTTGCATATGAGGAACATTCAAGGATGTCAAATTATTGGTAGTTAAATCAAGACTAGTGAATGAAAGCTGGTCTACAGTCACAATATTGCCATTGTGAGGGAAAGACATCACGCAAAAGAATGTCAATACGATAGCTTTCATTGCATAAACATAGTCTCGCCCAAGGAGTAAATTGAAATCCAAGGGACCTCGAACTACCATAATATCAATACAGACAGTTTTACCTTCCAAAGTAATAGAAAACTTAGGAAGGATCCCTAAAGGTTCACTAATGGTTCTGTTAAAAGCTTTCAGATTCTGCGTAATAGGCACAAGTTGAGGGGAATCCAAAGCTTTCCAAACAGTTGAGGATAAAATACTAACAGAAGCACCTTCATCTACTTGTGTGCGATGTATGTCCCTACCACCAAACTTCACAATGATTTGGAAAGGGATGAAGGAAGGAAGACGAGGTTTTGTCAGTCTATTCCAATCAAAGGAAAAGACCTCATTACTTGGTGGGGGTTCTATAGAAACAGGTGAAATTCCCCCCGGCGTAGAAGAATCTGATGTAACAAGAAGATCGTGAGCAGTATGAAGTTCACGCTCTTCAAGGAGAGTGGGATCGACCGAATGTGAAATCGAATTGACCACTTGATCAACTAATGGATCATCAACCTGAGTGATATGAGTTTCACCCTTCAATGGAAGAGTGGGATCGACTGTACTTGAAATTATATCAATCACTCCGTCAGTTGACGATAGGTTGGGAGAAAGTTGACAGTAACCAGTTGGAAATTCTTGCTGTGGAATAGTAAGGTTTTCCAAAAAATTTGAGGCTTCATCCATGTGAGGGAAAATGTGAGTTTGATGACTCCCTTTGCATAACTTACAAGGAAACCTAACTTTACCCTTTTTCCCAGGAACCTGACTATCACTGGTTGATGGATCGACGGAAAGTTGATGAGATTTTTCTGACCATACTTCCAAGACCTTTGGAATACCAGGACAATTGATAAGGAAGTGGTCACCCTTACAAAGCGTGCAAGGGTATTTGGGTTTATGATGCATGTTGGAGGTTTCCTCAACACAACTAACACTTACAACCATGGTTGGTTGGTTGACTTCTTTCTTATCTTACTTCTTCTTCTTCTTCTTCCCTTTATTCTTCTTCTTAGCCACCTGGTTACTAGCGTCAAGGCTTTTACCAAGCGAAGAGGAAGAAATGGAGGAAGAAATATTAGACGAAGAAGGTAAAGGGTCAAAAAAAGGTTGGTGATGTTGAGATGGTGAACTCTGTTGAGGTGAAGCATCCGGTTGAGGTGGAACAATTGGAGTATTCGGGGCCAACGAAGTTGAAAATAACCATATCGGTAAACCTATTGTAAATCCAGGTAATGAAAAAGTAGCCATATAAGGAGGACCGACATTTCCAAAGCAAGGAAAAGTGCTAGGAATCTCGTTAAGAGGGGTTCCTTGGTTGGTAAATTCCGGAACAGTTTCCATTATATTCAGCTTCAGTGAATTTTATTAAAAATTTAAAACTAAAATTAACACTTCACAATTCACACCTAACAATTAAAATTCACAATTCACACCTATGGTCTCTAAAAGTAAAAACAAACAAATTAACATGCGCTATCAAATCTAGGAGTCAAACCACACAAAAACAGTAACTTCCCGTACTAAAAACACTAGTTGGTGATGAAATCCAACATCGTAGAATTTAATATAGAAAGGGCAGTTGGAACAGTTACCTTGACAACCTGCTTAATGAAACAGACTGGCACAAGTTTCTTCACAGAACCATCTCGAGTGAAGAAAACCCCCCAGAGAGTCCAAGTGAGTCTAGTCGACGTCTACTCCAGGTACAGTGAGATCTTTCCTTCACTGTCACCTTAGGAAATAATCTTAAGCTTATGGACACTAAGGTTACCAACAGTAACAAATACAACTGGGGGAACAGTCTACAATCTGATTCCACGCGCAAGGGCAGAGTAACAAAGCTCAATACCCTTCAAGGTTCCTCGACATGGTCAATCTGAGGTTTACCGAAAAGTGACCCCAGGCTCCTCGACAATGGTTAATCTGAGGTTTATCATTTGTAATATGTGAAAAATCTTCTATCTTTCCCAATAAAACTCAATTGATTGTCTCAAAGGTTGGGACATGATCTCGTGATTGACTTCTTTAAGAGAAGCTTCCCAGATTGTACCAATTACAATTGGATTTATTTCCTACCACAAGATTTATCTACTTGTTTGTTTTTACTATCTTGGAGAGTTAATTACTCCCTACTCCAAGATACTAGCCTAAGCTATGTTGGTGATAAGAGCCCTAGAAATGTAAAAATTACTAGATGAATTTTATTAAGCGCTGTGTTATTTAGGCTGTTATTACTCAAAAGGGTTAATAGATATGAAACCAATGGTGTTATAACCCGACCCAAAACTAAATGCAATCGAATATGATAATGTAATATTTTCAATTCGATGAATCCTAACTAAAGTAAGGAGAGAGTTTCCATCCACTTCCAACAATGCAAAAAATTGATCACTAAGAGAAAATATAACAAATTCTCTAATGCACTAATTTCATCAAGAAAAACTAATGCAAATCAATTTCAAAACGGTTTTTATATTTTTTTGTTTTTAAAACAAGCATAAAAATATCTAAATTCAAATCAAATAAAACTGATCTAAATTTATGATTGATTTTTCAAAATGTAAACTATGCAGTTGTAATCTATGCATAATTCATATTCTGAAAATGAGAATTCTAATTATGCATATGTGTTCTATGCAAGAGAATTCTCAAACACAAGATGATTCTAATGTAATCTAAGAACCAATCAAGTGCAAATCAAGAAAATCGGGTGAGAGTTCCAAAGATCAAAAAAACACTCAAAGGCGATTAACACTTATAAAAAATTTAGCCAAAAATAAAAAAGAAAAAGACAAAAGCAAAAAGATGCAAAATTGTGAAAATACTGAGACAAACCTCCAAGTAATGACCAAGGGAAATCAAATTAAGAATTTCTTAAAAAAGAGACTCAAAACACCCAATTAACAGAGATTGATGAGATGAAAAATTGTTGAAAGAAACTCATAAACAAGGATTTTTGACAGAAAAATACAGATTTGGTTAGATGCTAAGAATCCTAAATTAAATCTAAACTAAACTGGAAAAAAGAAATCTGAACTTTTTCAAAAATTTTAACAGGGTCCGCAGGCTCCCAGAAGTAATAGGTGCGGTCCCGCACTATTTACTTAAGGAAAGTGCGAAACTGCCCGCACTGTACAAAAGAACAAAGTGTGGTCCCCATAAAAGTTCAAGAAAACATAAAAGATTTCAAAATTTTCAAAAACAGAGAAAACCTAAACTACCAAGACAGATATCCATCAATCAAAAACCAGGAAAAGCTTTTCCTCAAATCAAAATAAAAGAGAACAAAAAACAACAAGTTCTTTCCCCAGTAGAGTCGCCAATTTGTTGGCTGGATAAATCGTTCTTGCGGACAAGACCGATCTCCCTAGTGTCAGAAGACAATCTAGCAACAAACGAACAACTAAGTTTGTCTTTCTCTAGATATATTTGTTTTGCAATTAAATGCTATGAAGGTGTCGATCCTACCTTAGATCCAAATGCTTATTTGCGGTTGTAGTCCTTTCGTCGCATCAATAATCCTTCTGTCGCAACAAGAGTTCTTTCGTCGCAACAATAATCCTTCTTTCGCAACAAGAGTTCTTTTGTCGCAAGAAACAAGAAAGTGTCGTCTTTTGCCGACCTGCAATCACAAACAAGAAAATATTAAATAACACCTATATAACAAATAATCATAAAACATACCTATCATAGTGATCAAGGAATCTATGAAATAAACGTTCAAACTAAAGCTTATTGAAATAAACAATCGAACGACAATTTATTGAGAAAAACAAAACTTGATTGTATTAATATTAAAATAACAGAAGAACCTTACAACCTCAGCCTTGATTGAAAGGCCTTCCTGGGGTCCGAAGCAGGAGTCTCCTCTACTTTGATAAGTCTTGCACTCTTCCTCCAGGAGCATAAAGAGGTATGTGATCTTTCCTCTTAAAATCTCAACAGAAAGAAGACTAAATCTCAACAGCACTTCAACTCAATCACACATAAATCTTGAACTCTAATTCTCAATCTCCAAAATCTCAACCTCCAAAATCCTACCATTTGAGGCTACCCAATGCCTCCTTTTATAGAGCAGATGAGGAGGTTAGGATTCCACCTTTGTAGGGATAGAATCCTCCTTCAAAGGGATAGACTCCTCACATCAAGGGACTAGTTCCTTAAGGTGAGGGATACATGCACCTTATCAAAGCGTACTCATCCCCAAAAATTCTCATCTAGAACCTTCTAGAATTCACCTCAAACCAACTTTTTAACTTTAATTTCTCTCTCTTTTGAGTTTGGAGGGGGTACGTAGGCATTCCAAAGGAAAACTACGTTCTAGAATGCAGGTAAGCCATGCATTACTTGCGTACCCAAGCCAAGAACGCAGGCAAGCTTCATGTTACATGTGTACCCATTCTTTCAGAGGTTTTTAGGGTTTTTCTTCTTGTTTCAGGGCTTGACATGAGGAGTAAAGGTTGAAAGACTTGCAGAGGAGGTATGTATGAGTGTTAATGAGCTCATACAGTTAGCAGAATGTCAAGGTGTCAGTGTTTTGTGTAATAGCCTCTGATCTAGATTGCATACAAATTCATTAACCTCCTCATGAATCTCTTTCATTTCTGTCACCAACTGCGCATACCACTTAGGGTTATTAAACTACTCGTTCAGGGCATATTTTATTTGGTCCAAGGTGGCATTAGGGTTTGCTTGAACATATTTTATATACCAATCTAATGCGCGATCTTGGAAGGAAATATCTTCTTGTGCTTTCTTAATATCAATATTATTAACCTGCTGAGCATGCCATATATCCTCAGTCACAAACCAAAAATTCTCAGTATCTTCGTTTCCAATGCCTTTCAAATTAGGTAACTTCATGGACGCGGCCATATCTATGCCTGGGGGAGGTAGAGGTGGTGGTGGAGATGGGATGCATGGTGGAGTGGGTGTTTTGTGATGTGAGTGGAGAAGTGGAGTGGATGGGGTTGGAAAAATACTCAAGGGTTTCTGGTTTGATGAGCCTTATTCTTTGGAGTCAATAGAGATACTAATTTCTGCTTCACCTTCACTATCGAATCTATGCTTCAAAGGGCTATAAAAATAATTTTATGGATCTTCGCAATAAAATTTTCCACTTCAGGTAGTGAGGCCTCTTCGATGCATTCAAGCAATATATTGACACAGAGAGCCCTATTCACATAATAGCATTTTCAGCAACAACTTTAAAGAGCACAGGAATTGACCTCTAGGATCTTTGAAAAATATTTTCTCTGCTTCAGAGTATGACACAAATTGGTTAATGGAAAATTCAGTCACAAATCCTCCCAAGAGGTGATTGATCTAGTTATCTACTACGCGGGTGATATTATTGTCTAGCTTTTCTAATTGCTGGATCAATTTTGAATTCAATCAATCACGAAAACCACTCCTGCATCTCATTTTCAAAGGAGAAAAAGAATATCTTGTGAACTTCTGTATAGATGTATTTATGTAACCACTTTTATTTAGATAGCTTAGTACTTCGATTCTCTTGGAGTGCAAATTCAAGGATCTTTCTATCCATCCAATCTTGCAATTCGTTTCACGAAGGGTGCCACAACATCGAATCTCCCTCAAAATGATCCTAGTCCCAGCCACGAAACCATTTTTTGGCTTGAGGAGTCCTAACCTAGGCTCAGAGTTTTATCGCGCAACCAACAAACCCTCCTACTAGCCCTTTCAGCAATGAATTGCTTGCGCAAATCTAAGCCTCACCCGAAGTAGTATTGGGGGGGGGGGGGGTGCTGGAACCAAGTTTCTGTACCCTAAGGAAGAAAATAATGTAGTGGCCCAAACCATATTGATTTGGAATTATATCGATCATAAACAGATGTGCACAATATAGAAAAATACTTATCAAATTATAGAGAGAATCGCAGATCGTTGAGTGTAGATATAATATGATAGAATCAAATCCATATCTAAATAATGCGTAATCACTTAAGCCGATCCATCAATCATCATTATAACTTCATACATAAATAACATGTGCCCTTGAACATATATAAATAAGAAACATAGAAGTAATGTGATCTTAAAACATAACAGATAACTCAGATCAATACACAATGCTTTCACCAAAATTTGTCCTTATATTAGCTTCAGGTCAATTCAATACATCAGACTTTACCCTTACACATTACCCTTCTGTGCACACAATTAATAGAGTCTGCACACAGCCAGGACTAGGTCTCTGCATACACAGCC
Source organism: Pinus albicaulis (assembly GCA_034641835.2). Lineage (NCBI taxonomy): Eukaryota > Viridiplantae > Streptophyta > Pinopsida > Pinales > Pinaceae > Pinus > Pinus albicaulis. Next base: position 546,858,849 of record CM076579.1, on the reverse strand, counting down.
AATAAGAGCCTTTCTACCAAACCCAGGCTAAGACCTTTACAAAGTATTATAGACGCGTAAACATTCAGATCATTATAATAGTCTATCTTGAACTACTTTTCACTTAGACTCGATCTATCTATTTATATCATTCTAGCGTTAAAATAATATGGTTTCAAACCATGGTTTGAGGCCCACGGTTTACCCTTAAACCATTTTACATCAAAATAGGGACTTTGACCCACCCCAAAGCCCCTTTAGTCATTCATGCAACGTGCCTATACAAAACTTATACAAAATTATACCAAACATTGTACCCCATGGGACCCCTCTCCAACAGGAGACAAGATTCTTCCATAGTCCTGGAACATAAAAAAAATACTCCAGTCTAAGAGGGAAGCCAGAATCCCTCTCAATGGTAACTGAACCTATGACGATCGTGCTATACCTCGTGTCATCTCTAAACTTTATGTTCTGCTAAAGGTCCTTCTCCTCCAAGTCAGTGAAGAGATCTCTATTCCCTGTAATATGGAACGAGGCACCGCTGTCTAGATACCACATGAATCCCATTACAGTGTTGGCCATGCATGCAATGAGAGTAAAATCAATCTCGAACTGTGAAGTTAGCACTTCACCCACTGCAACTGCAGGCTCCTTCTTTCTTTCCTTCTTTTGTGGACAATTTGAGGCATAGTGCTCATGCTCGTGACAATGAAAACACTTTATCTTAGACAATTCTCTCTTTCCCTCTCTAACTTGGGACTTCTTCCCTTTGGCTTTCTTTCCTTTTCCCACCAATGAAAAATATTATTCTTTGTCTTTTCCATAGGTCCAGTCTCTGGTGCTTCGCCTTAACACCTATTTTACCAAGTCAGACCATAAACACACCCAGTATGGTATCTTCTCCCTCCCATTCATAGATTCCTGGTAACTATTCTAGCTCTTGGAAAGGCCTAAAAGATCTAGGCTCATCCTAGGCTACTATCAAACCAACACTTCCAAGATCATCTCGACATTGAGTGAACTTCTTCAAGTATTTTGGTATCGTCTCGCCCTCCTCCATCTTGATATTTCTGAGCTCGTCCTTCATCGCGAACTTCCTGTGGTCGATGTTATTCTAAAATAATTTTTTCAAGGCATTCCACATATCATATGGAGTCACCTTCCCATGGACACTCGTGGAAATATGATCTTGAACTCCCTCTTACAATATCCTTCTCTCCTTTGCTACCTTCTTCTGCCATGCGTCAAGATTTTAAGAATTTGTTGTTGCTCGTTTGGGAATATTAGTATCTATGAATTCCTTCTACCCATTTTCCTCCAAAATTTCCTCCATCCTGTCCTTCCATTCTATGTAATTCGAATTTCCCTGAAGAGCATATTCGAGTCTCAAGTTATTGAAAGACATCTTGATCTTTTGTTGGATCCTGAAGAATAAATCTGCAATTTCGAATCTACTAAAGAAAAAATTTGTTCTTCTATTCTATTATGATTATTGGCGCTCTGATACCATGTGGAAAATATAACCATGGGATTCAATCTGATATTATAAGGTACTAAAAAAATATACTGAATCCTTCTACAATTTTTGCAAACAAAACACGATCGCAGAATCACATAACATGAAAGAGAAAGAGACAATCAATCGCATAACACAACATGTATCCGGGGAAAGAAACTTCTCAAAACACCTCTATATATATTTCATATGGTCAAGATCATGAAACAATACAATGATATTCTTCACACTGAGAAACATTTACACTCTGCTGATTATCTCACTCCGATCTAGCTTGAATCTGGCTTGTGATCTAAGCAAAATCGGCCAAGTATTTGACCTTTTTCTTGCCTTTTCCTGGCTTACCTTTCTTATGCATTCTTGGGCTCATTGAGCACCTATTAATTAGGAAAATATCAATTAATGATTATGGAATCCTTCAATTCCTTCTCGATGACCTCATGCATCTCCTGTACAATTTTCTAATAGTACGACTGATATATATCTTCCCTTTAACCATTGTCTCAAATGGGTCTTCCTTAGAACTGACATGTAACAAATATTTATAATGAATTATTAGTTAATATATTTATGACTGCATGTGAATTAAATCATATTTAATTCGATGGATCTCTCACTAGCTCAGCTCTTAGTTAGAACTAGTTAAACTGAATTTAACTCAATCACCTTAGTTAACTAATTACAACTCACAAATAACTATATATGGACCCCCTAAAAATATAAAATCCCTTTTTATGCATCCTCTAAGATCCCCAACTCCAATTTCCTAAGCTAACGAAGTCTTCCTGACTCGGCTAACTAATACAAGTTGTCATGAGATGAAATTACAATTTTTCTTCCAATTTAATTAAGGGAAAATTAAATGAGAAGCCTCATATGGTAGCCATTTCTGTGTGACATTTTCTGGATGCCAATTTCACTATTTCTTATTGCAAATTTAAAAAAAAATGAAAAAAAAATAATGGAAAAATAAGAAATTAGAGGCATCAATGATAAAAAGGATTATGAGGATTAGTTCACAATATTTTGTCAATTTAGTGTTATAATTAGTCTCTGAGAGAAGAAAGCGCCAATAGGAGAAAGAAATCAAGCAAGTAAGGAAAGGAGTGGAAAATAATGGAAAGGAAATGAAAAGAAAAGAAGGACAAGGAAAAGCGAAGGAAGGAAGGATCAAGCAGTTGCAGCGTGAATATATGTAGGTAATAGATTTCGTGTGTGAATTCATAGATGGTTTTGACATGCATGGTATATGCATTGATCAGGTGATCATGTCCTAAGTGAAGAAAATGCTCAAAATTGGAACTGCTCAGAATTGGTTTAAACTAGAACGACGGGATAGGCCTCGTTGATATGATCTTGTTGTCGTGAACAACACTCAAATCCGACACTGTATGTGAAAGTTATTCAAGTTTGAAAATTCACAATTTCATGCAAAAGACCAGTTTGACCAAGGTTGACTTTGATTAAAAAAATATTAAAAAAATATATTCCACATAATATTCTGGGAATATTCCACAAAATATTCCATGGAATATTCCTTCAACAACCAATCATGGCTCGACATTTGTCATTCGCAGATTGGAGGATTTATTTGATTATGTTTTGTTGGCCAATCAGTATCTGCCACGTGGCAAGCTCGGAGGCCACCACGTGGCCCCCAAGACTGCAAATTTTTGGAGTGGAAAAAATTATTGGAGTTGGCAGGATTCGACCCCGGGTCGGGTGGCCGCCAGCCCACAAGCCCGACTGGCCCACCCACACTTTATTTCTTAATATGCAAAGGTCACAATGCGTATTTAAATTTCATCAAAGGTAAGGTTGGGGCGGAAAGGGGGCCAACCCCCTATACATGGAACCACAAGGCCCAAACCTTGGGCTGCAGACCACTGGCGGTTACGTGAATTCGGTTAAGTTTAATGTGGGTTGTTGCATTCACATGGATAACGACAGAGGATTGGCATACAATTAAATGCCACGGTTTTATAACCGTTGGCTCAAACGGTTCCACTGGCAGTGGTGTAGTTGGTCCATGTGACCACTACCACCTAACAATAAACTTCACACCTAATGGTTTCGACAATTTATGCAGTGAGAATTAATCTGGGTGGAGTTTTCCATAGTTAGCAGGCTTGTCTCCAATTCTCCCAAGTTTAGTGGAGTTTCTTTAGGCCAGATTGGACAAAACTTCAGTTGGTCATAACTTTCACATTACTAAACCTTTTGGAGTGATTTTTTTTTTGATTTCGGGTATTCTCAGCATTCTGGAGCCATTGGAATAGGTTAAAAATGCATCAAAGGTTTATTTCAGCCACTTTTACTTCAGAGAAGCTTGGGGAGCCATTAGGGCCTTGAGGGAAATGGAGCTGCATTGGACTACACTTCACTGTTTTAGGTGAAATTAGAGTCATTCTTAGCTTATTTCTATATTATGAATTCATTTTTCAACTGGTTTGGTCTGTTTAGGCCTTTTTCTCACTGTATTACCAATTTGAGCATCATAATATATCAAGGACATGCCCATTGGGAGCCTTGGACCCTCGAGATGTAGCCCAGGAGGGGTGAACTGCCTCATCATGTTGTTGTGTGTTTATGGTGAAGTTATTCTACTATGTTATTTAGATTAAAGTTGTTAAACAGTAAATTAAAACAACACTCCCTCACACCAAAATTCATAAACAGTTATAAAAAACACTTTGTTTCACTTTCAAGATTATCCAAACACTTTGCACACTTAATTTAATGGAAATGAATACTTTGAACAGAAAAACAAATACTTTCATTTTCAGATCAATTGGTATCAAGGCAGTTGGAATTTTATTTAAGGATTCAAAACCTTCATGATGACGACACCAAGATACAAATAACCTTGCTAAGAATGCATGAAGCATCATTGTTATGGTGGGAAGCCAAGACCAAGGATGAAATCGAGAAACATGGTAAGATTACTTTATCATGGAATGAATTTATTATTGCAATCAAGAAGAAATTTTATCCTTTAGATCATCTTCAAAAGGCTATAATGAATTGGCAAAACTTTAGACAGCTTAAGGGACAGAATGTGCAAGACTATACTCAAAATTTTAGGAGAAGAGCACTGTTTTTAGGAGTAGACTTACAAAGTCAAGATACTTTGCTGAAATATATAGTTGGTTTTCATAATTACCTTATACATACTATCCTTATGTTCAATTCTACTAGTCTAGACGAAGTTTTTGTACAAGCTACACATTTAGAGGTTAGAGGGAAAAACACTTTTCATGTGAACTAGGGTAGTGATTTTAAAGGAAAAGGAAGAAAAAGGATTGCAACCTCTAGAAAGGAAAAAGGGAAATTATTTTTCAAGAACTGTTAAAAAAAAAGCCACGATGAAGACCACTATTGGAAGCTTCATCCGGAGCTGAAACCAGAGAAATATAAAAACAAAGACAAAACCAAAGAAAAAGGAAAACTGTAGCAACTGTTGAACAGTACTTAGGGTCTGAATCAGGTGATGAGACTAAAAGTATCGCCATGGTATTAAAGAACATAAAGGGGAAAGAGGATGTACAAGAAACAAATCCCAGTTCTAGCACATTAAACTGTCACAAAGAAACTCAAAATGAAAAGAGGAGGACAAAGCTATTTCACATGAGGATAATCTCAAACCACACAAAGATAGACACACTTTTTGATAGTGGGTCTCAAGCTAATCTCATCTAAAAAGACTTGGTCAAACAGATAAAACTTGAGACAATTCCACATCCAAAGCCTTATCCACTTGGGTGGATATGCAAGAATGCAAAATTACAAGTCTCAAGAAAGTGCATCTTGCGCTTCGCCATAACATCTCATTATGTTGATTGGGTTTAACTGGATGTAGTACCGCTTGACATTATAGGTTTTGTGTAGGGTAGTCCATATTTATATGACAGAAAATCGATCTTCCATTTCCATGAGAACAAGTATCACTTGTTCAAGGATGGAAAAGAGTACATTGTGAGAGCACATAAGAAGAAGCTAGAATCTTCTTTAGTCCATGCAGGGCAATTGAAAAGGCTAGTTAATGCAAGTCAAAATCTGACTTTGTTGATGGTTAAACAACAAGATTTTGTACATTTTCCTTTTCATGGTATTTCTGATATAAATGATGATATGTTTCAGTCTGATAACAATTCGTCTTTGAAAGAAGATGACAATATGTTGCACAAGGTACCTTTGGTGTCGATCGGTGCAGAGAACGAAGTGTTGGTGCAAAGAGGTGCAAGATTCCATGAGATGGAAAGGCATGCAAGAAAAGAGGGCACACAGTTCAACAAGGGTCATTTTTGGTTTCAGAATGGAATATTGGTATGGCGATAAAACTTGGTCGGGATTCGGCACAAGTACGTGGCTCATTCGGAAAAAATTCGCCATGTGGATAGTTGGCAAGGTGAATCTTATTTTCAGTCTTCTTTGAAGTTTGATCATTGTAGAAAAAATATGCTTTCTACAAATTATAGTTGTTGTTCTAAAAATTTCAAGAATTTGCATCATGACTCAGTCAATGTTAGCAACGGTCGGTCAGTGAATTCAAGGAACAATTCATCGTTTTATGAGAAGCTCAATTTGATGAAGTCAGGAAGATTTCAGTGGTTCAAGGTTGGAAGAGTGGAGAATCAGTCTCCTCATCTTCATTTTCTGTAATCAGAGAGCTTTTGTGAGTCCAAAATCTTCCCAATGGGGAGGTGTGATCAAGTGATCATGTCCTAAGTGAAGAAAATGCTCAAAATTTGAACTGCTCAGAATTGGTTGAAACTAGAATGACATGATAGGCCTCATTGATATAATCCTTTTTCTGTGAACGAAACTCAAATATGACACTGTATGTGAAAGATATTCAAGTTTGAAAATTCAGAATTTCATGCAAAAGACCAGTTTGACTAGGGTTGAATTTGATTAAAAATATATTAAAAAAAGAATATTCCATAGAATAGTCCATGGAATATTCCTTCAACAACCAATCATGGCTCGACATTTGTCATTCTCAGATTGGAGGATTTATTTGATTATGTTTTGTTTGCCAATCAGTATCTACCACGTGGCAGGCTTGGAGGCCGCCACGTGGCCCCCAAGAATACAGATTTTTGGAGTGGAACAAATTATTGGAGTTGGTAGGATTCGACCCCAGGTCGGGTGGCCGCCAACCCACAGGCTTGACTGACTTGCCCACACTTTAGTTCTTAATATGCAAAGGTCACAATGTGTATTTAAATTTTATCAAAGATAAGGTTGGGGCGGAAAGGGGGCCAACCCCCTATACATGGAACCACAAGGCCCGAACCTTGGGCTGCAAACCACCGGCGGTTATGTGAAGTCGGTTAAGCTTAATGCAGGTTGTTTCGTTCACATTGATAACGGTGGAGGATTGGCATACAGTTAAATGCCACGGTTTTATAACCGTTGGCTCAAACGGTTCCGCCGACGGTGGTGTAGTTGGTCCATGTGACCACTACCACCTAACAATAAAATTCACACCTAATAGTTCTGAAAATTTATGCAGTGAGCACTAATTTGGGTGGAGTTTGCCATATTTAGCGGGCTTATCTCCAGTCCTCCCAAGTTTAGTGGAGTTTCTTTAGGCCAGATTGGACAAAACTTCAGTTGGTCATAAATTTCACATTACTGAACCTTTTGGAGCAAAATGTTTTTTGATTTTGGGTATTCTCAGCATTATGGAGCCATTGGAATAGGTTGCAGAGCCATCAGAGGTGTATTTTAGCCATTTTTACTTCAGAGAAGCTTGGGGAGCCATCAGGGCCTTGAGGGAAATGGAGCTGCATTGGAATACACTTCACTGTTTTAGGTGAAATCAGAGTCATTATGAGCCTTTTTCTGTGTTCTGAATTCATTTTTCAGCTGGTTTGGTCTGTTTAGGCCTTTTTCTCACTGTATTACCAATTTGAGCATCATAATATATCAAGGACATGCCCATTGGGAGCCTTGGACCCGGCAGATGTAGCCCAGGAGGGGTGAAATACCTCATCATGTTGTTGTGTGTTTATGGTGAAGTTATTTTGTTGTGTTATTTAGATTAAAGTTGTTAAATAGTAAATTAAAACAACACTCCCTCACACCAAAATTCATAAACAGTTATCAAAAACACTTTGTTTCACTTGCAAGACTATCCAAACACTTTGCACACTTAATTTAATGGAAATGAATTCTTTGAACAACAAAAAAAATACTTTCATTTTCAGATCATGCATGTTGGTATATGGTTCTTTTTTTGTCATTGACATGGATTTTGTTTGGATTCAAAAATGGATTTTAGCCTAGCCTTCCCATTTCTCGATAGCCTTGATGTGATGGAATTTCTCTCGTTTTGAGCCTTGGATTTCCAGATGGTTTCAAAATCCGAGGTGAGGTGGTATCAGGAAAATTCTCAAAGGCCTAGGAATCCCTTGACCAATAATGGCAGGATACACGATAAAGCGTGAGGGTGGAGACAAGAAAATTTCTTAAGGATGGTGAAGAAATCCTGAGGCATCTAAGCTCAGTTCTATTTTTGATCTTAGCATCATTTTAGGTGTTATCATGGTATGGAGAGTGTGTAGGTGGTTTATCCTCTAGATTCTCTTGGTTGTATTTGGACTGGTTTATTCCATGATATCCCACATTCATGGTTGGAATATGGCACGAGGGTGATTGTGTAACAACCTTGGTGAAAATTCCAAGTGATAAAAGTTAAAAATCATAACCATTGTTGATGGGACATGTATTCCAAGTTAAATGTTGGGAAAAAATTCCTAGTGGGTGTTCATTTCAGTTAATATGGCTAAGGAAATTGGCAAAGGCAAAGGAAAAGGAATTTGGAAAGGCATGAAGCATTAATTGGCATTTTATTTATGAAAATAATGGAAATTAGGAGAAAAGGAAGGTGAAAGGTCACAATTTTCATGTGAGGAGGAATTTGAAGGAAAATAATGGAAAATGAAGAAATTAGAGGCCTCATTAATAAAAAGGATTCTAAGGATCAGTTGGTATGATTTTTCTGACACTTATGTAGCTCTCTCATTATTCTTTTCTCTCCCTCTCATACTCTTGGATACTTAGATTTTTCTTGGAGCACTTTGGAATTGGATCAAGAAAGGGAAAGAAAGCAAGGAAGAGCATGATGAAGCAGCTACATCAATATTATTTGCATGTGTGTTTTCCTTGCTGCATTTTGCATGGATGGTATTTCATGTGGTTATTTTCTCTGTTGGCATGGGTTTTTGTTAGGCGTGACAGTGTTTTCATCCTAGCCTTTCCATTTCTGGATAGCCATGGTGTTGTGGAGTTCTCATGTTTTGGTTTAGCTCAATTTCCTGATGGATTCAAAGCTAAGTGCGGTAGATCTCTGAATTGATATAACACATGGCCTAGTAACCCCTGAACCGGACTATGGGTTGTGGTAAAGACATATAGCTTGTTTCCTCGATGGGACTAGGAATACTTGATTGGTGAATAACAGGACATACGGTAAAGCCTAGAGTTGGGTTGTATCAGTTTAGGGCCTAGTGATCTGGTTTTGGATTGTGATAAAGCTTGAGAGGTGGGTGCTCTCCGTTGGGCCTATTAGTCCTGGGTTTGGGATATACGATAAAGCCTAGAGATTGTGTCTCAGTTTAGGGCCTAGTGACCCTTGATTCAGACGATGGGTTGTGGAAAGCCCGAGAGACAAGGAGATAGGAAAATTCCTCATGGTTTAAGTAGAGAGAATCCAATGATATCCATTCTTGTGTTGGCCTAGTGATCGGGTGTAGATCATGGTAAAGCTAGTTATGAGTTTTTTATTGTGTTGGACTAGCTATCTAGGATGGATCATGGTAAAGTTTGATTTCTATTGGCAATGGTGATGTGGTTTAGCCTCAAGATGCACTAGTGGGTTCCTTCAGTTTTATTCCCACATTCACACTTGGAATATGGCACAAGGGTGATTCACTTAGGAGATATTTCGCTCAGCCAATCTATGGTAGGTGGGAACGTGGAAGTCCCATCTCCATTTGATTTTTAAATTCAGTAATGAAGATCTCATTCCTTTAGTATTTGGTATGCAAATGTGTTGGTTATTATGTGGATTGTATTGTTTTTGAATTTTTTAATATTCCCAAATGGGAAAAGCAGGAATATAGTGAAAAATTCTTGAAATAGCAGTGTAAACATCACATCAAAATAAGAGACCGATATGGAGACCTTCCATTCATCATAAAAAAAGCATATATCTATAAAATAATGGGCCACAAAGCATAGAACAAGGCACAATAAGCCTCCAATAGACAAAACCCTCAAGAATGAGGTGCTGCTACTATATCAAAATGTTGGAAGACTGCAACAACACATTCATAGAAGCACTGCTACAACAAATGAGTACAAAAAAGATAAGGGATGATATATTCCTCAATAATAATGTACAATTAAGGTCAACGCCCTATACAACGTCCAGAAAAGAACCCAAAAGGGCTTTCAGAAATACACCACTATACAAAATGGGAATCAAATCCCTAGGGCTGAAGATTCACTGCAACAATAAAAATAGAATGGTGTTGTTGATCTAATATGTCAAATAATGTAGCCTCCTCCAATGTACCCTCTAGATGAAAGGCTTATCCCTTCACTAGAAAACCTCCTCCCCAAATGGTGTACTTAAACCACCCCTGCAACTCCTCCCTAAAATAATGCAGTCCAAGGCATAAACTGTGCTATAGCGGCAAATGATCAAGTGGCCTGATGCCAAATGCTGCAATAAGGCTCAAGGGCCTTCCTCACCAGCCTCCCAATGGAAGGAAACCTTCCTCCACTAAAAAATAGATAAAAAATCACCTAGATCTAGTCTCCACTGCTGCAACCTGCAACTTAGCACATCTCTCAACTGAAACTGCACTGTACCACAAGACTGAAGCTTTGGCCTAATTCATGATTGTGGAATGTAGTGAAAAACTCTTCCTAGAGGCTTCTTAAAGAAAAAAGTGGGATTCCCAATCAGGAACACCCTGTGCTAAACAACACTGCAATCTTAGCTAAACAACTAAAGAAATATATATGTCTAAACAGACCATATATAAAAATATCATAACATCAACATGAATGAATATGGCTGCCATCCTCTTTTTTATATAAGTGGTGAGCTTCCTCACCCTTGGCCCCACTCATTAAAGAGACTATCCCCAAGCATGAGATATCCCTCCAAAACTTCGTTGTCCCTCAATAAATTTCCACTACTCCATAACAACGTTGTTGATTTGGTCAAAGTTGACCCTGTCTTCATGCTTCAACCCCTTTTCATACACAAGGATGCTTAATTAAGCTGCTAAGATGTCCTTCTTTCACATTAGCATTGATTTTATTCCTATTAATGATATTTATGAGTCTCCATACCATCTTATTCAGCAAATTAAGAAGCAAAAGAAAAAATTAATATTCCAACTAGCTCATGGCTAATTGGGAATATTATAGTCCTCCCCTCCCAAATGTTGCTTGTCCGCAAGAAACTAGAAGGAAAAAACTGAAAATGTGGGGAAACTCCATTCCCATATGGAGCTCTAATCTCCAAGCTATCATCCATACAAAATGAATCACCCTCTAGAGTGGTAATTTATAGAAAAACTCCTCCCATCTGCTCATGAGAGGCACCTCCCAAGTGCTCAAGTTACCCAAATGGCTCATCCCATAAGGAAACAAGAGACCCAATGTAGCACTCATGGATGGTCCAATGCTCTCCCAGAAATATGAAACATAAGAACCATGCAGAATATCTCTCCCAAAGGGCACATCCAATCCCTCCATCCTCCCTCCAATCACTCCCATAAAAATAATAAGGACATCATCAATATATGGGAAAAAACCAGTGATGCATAAACAACCAAATGCAATAATGTAGGTGGATCATAGTCCCAAATGTGGAACCAACGTAGTATATCTCCCAATTGCCTCATATCATGATATGGTAAGTGGTTTCCCCACCACTTACTTGCTGCCATATTATTCTCACATGATTTGAGAAGGTGAGTTATGTTTGGTGCCTTTGGTGCACACCCGGAATGATATATCATCTCCCTATATCCTCCTAGGGAGTGGCCCTGCTCAACATATTTTATGGCCCAAAGTTGACCATGAATTTTATAAGGAAGAATTCTCCCCCTTCGAAAAATGGCCTACACATGTATGGTCAAGGAATACAAATATTAATCATATAAATCATTATGCATAAAAATAAGGTCTTTACGATATAATCTGCTTACATAAATGGAGTGGCTCCCTCTCATTCCCCAAGAGGAAAGAGGTGGTTGTGATAACTCCATCAAAGTGTTATGTATCTCCTCTATCTCCAAATGATCCATGCATCTCCTCAAATGTTGATATATCTCTCCTTCAAAGCCTTCCCAAGTATATCCCTCCATGATGGTATGGTATGATCTCATGGAATAAGTATGGTTGAAGAGAAACTCTTCATGTGCTGCATGTAGTAACTTCTCCTTGAGCTTGGAAGCTCTAGATAAGAATATCATATGATGATAGTAGATGACCTCATCTCTCACCGAATATCCCTCCTCTAGTAGCTGGTCATCAAGTATCATACAAGTAAAAATATCCTTGGAATAATCCACCAATAGCTGGGATTTCCAATATGGATCTATCCTCCAAAGTGAGAGCCCTGATGATCTATCATGGAAAGCATCTGTCATGTGGTTGCTCCTTCTTTGACATCTCTTATGCCAAAGTCACATACTGGAAGGTTACTATCCTCCCTCTGCTACTCCTTTCTCAACGTAAGATCTGATATGAGAGTGGGTAATGATGATGTTGGGAGAATGTCTCCCTCCTCCTTGAGTCTACCCAATAATCTCACCACTGTACCATGACTTTCCAATGCACCAACTCCTCCTGGATATACGAGTGGTGCAACATGTTGAGAGAACTATTTGATCATCTTCCAATCAGGGGCTCTCCCTGGTGGAATGCCTCCATGTAATGAAACATCAAGTCCTAGGCTAGGTTGTATATGTGAGTGGATTGATTTTTCCCTGCCCTCACTGCGCAAATCATCCTCTTGCTTTTGTGCATAAACCTCCTAAAAAGGATGGGTGTGTATGTTCCCAATCACTTGATGTTGGCCCTCCTTCTCATCTTCTACATTTTGCAATATCTCACAGTCTAAGGTGTCTTCTTCAAATGTAATCAACCCATGTACACCCAACATCTCATTGGTGTAAAAATTATTGATCACAAGGGAATGATATATCATAGGGAGTGTCCCCAAGACTATATTCAATGTTGGAACATACTTCCTCCATTGTTTTTTCTCATTTCCTATCAACATAGACACATGTTTCTCCTGATCTTAATATTCAAGATCCTTTGTAACTTCTTTCAAAGATACAAGAGCTCCTCTAGTTAAAGCAATTGCTTCATCTCTATCTCCAAATGGTGGTAGATCTCCTCTTGCTGTCACAATGCTGGAGGCTCTTTATAGCTCTTCTTCTCCTTTCTCCTCATCATTGGAGAGTACCTCATCATTAAGAGACAATTTGGCTTGATATCCTCTTGAAGGAGGAATCCTCATGTTTTCTTCTTGAGAAGAAAGTTCTTGATGAAGTGGGGCTTTTGTGTTGGAAATACTGAGAGGGGGGTGAATCAGTATTCCTTTCAATTAGAGCATTAGTTAATATTAAATTATTATCAGTGTTTGTATAATGATAGCAGTAAACAAAAGGAACACAAATGCACACTATTTTTAAGGTGGAAATCCTCTCCGGAACAAAAACCACCTGAATGCTTTTCTAAAAATTATTTAATATTCAACTCCAATTGAAAATAAAGCTCCAACTTCCTAGAATATAGAAAAGCATTCTTCTTCAGCTCTCACTGGATGGATGCTCCAACACCCAAGATTCTTCAGTAGTCAACTAAATAGATGCCCCAAAACCCAATGAGCTACAACTCACCCTAGCACCACCCTACCACCCTGAATTTTTCATAGGCTTGAACCTATTGGTGACTTCATGCACCAGCCTAGCACCACCCTACCACCCTATAGAAGAATAAAAGAAGAATGGAATCCTGTACCAGGGAAAATGGTCCACTTTACAATGATATAGAATGATGTAGAAGAAGAAGACACACTAGACCATAACCCCAACTATGACACAACCACCTAGTGATGATCCTATACCTATTGGTAGATAGACACTTTTACAATTTATACAATGATGTATTTACAATAACTTAGTACAATGATACATTTACAGTGACTGTATGCAGTGTTTCCCACTTAAAGTCTTCATGTGATGAACTTCTTACTGCTGTTCTGCACCTTGATTGTTGCTCTTGTCATGCTACCCTCTGTTGCACCTTACTTTGCTTTGCTGCCCTAGAAAGTTTGGTCCTTTGCTGCCCTTGACAACACGTGATCTAGATTTTTCTTGCCTTTTAGGAGCTTGATATTGAATCTAGTGTATATCTGTTATTTCAGATCACCAATATGTGATTTTCGGATTTTTAGTATTCCTCTGAGTCTTCTTTCCAATGCCACAGGTCTAACCCAATTTCGATTCTTCAAGGGATATTTATGCCCAATCTCTAAAAATTACCTAATTATATACTGGTTCAGTAGAGCAAACTTGTACAACATGCCACATGTCACTATTTCTTAAATCGGCTTTGAAATTGATATAGAGAAAACTACATTCCTTGCAATATCTGCCACATTTTACAGAATTCCAATTCGATACTCAGAGAGAGATAGTTATGAAAATTTTCCCAAAGTCACTTCTTTGAGATGAAGTTCAAGAGCCTACAAAAACACTGAATTCCACAGATTATATCTTCGAACATATCGTGCACCCTGATCTGAAATTTTTATAGGAGCTTCCTCATAATTTTGGCTTCGCCTCATAAACATTTCAGCTTGTCAACCTTCATAGAAAACAAGTTAGAGTGAAAATTCCATGATGACATGTTTCAGGTAGTGAAATCCATACATAAGGAGGATATGAGGATCACAATTTATATAGCTACTACCCAATGTTCATTTTGGCTACCTTCATCAAAGCTACTAGGCTCAAAGGTTTCTAGAAAAGCAATGTGAGCTTGTTGTGATGAACAAAGTTTTCGACCTTCATTTATGTCACTAGTGATTTGATTTGATGGATGGCTCTTTTGAATCCATTCTTTTGTTCTCTTTGGAGGAGCTTCTTATTGTTGTTTTGGTATATCTCGATGATCATTATTTACTTCTTCATGGTTGATATTTGCTTCTTGTTCTAGAATTTTCTTTGTTTCTTTTTCAGCCTATGTCTCAAGTTTCAAAGATTCTAGATCCTCATCATTATTCGTTAGAACACCATCTTCGTCAAATGTAGCATGTATGCTCTCCAATATCTCTTTTCTTCTTAGATTATAGAATTTATAGGCCTTTATTTTGCGTGAGTAACCAACAAAGATAATTTCATCAACACATGATTCAAACTTACCCAAATTTTGATCTTCTCTTTTGATATAACATTTTCTTCCGAAGATTCTGAAATATTTTACATTAGTTGGTTTTCCTTAACATAATTCATATGGGGTCTTGTTGCAATTATTTTTTAGAAGACTTAGGTTGATAATGAACACTGTTATATCAATTGCTTGAACCCATAATTTTTCATCCAATTTTGAGTCCTTCAACATTTTTCTACCCATTTCCTGTACGGTTTTGTTCTTTCTTTCAACAACTCCACTTTGCTTAGGTGCTCGTGCTGTTGAAAATTGTCTTTTTACTCCATTTTCGTCACAGTATTGCTGAAATAATTTGGAAGTGAATTTTCTTCCATTATCTGATCTTAGACACTTTATTTTCAAATCAGTTTCATTTTCGATCATCTCCTTGTAGATCTTAAAGCACTCAAATGCTTCAGATTTTTTCTTTAGGAAACTGACAACTGTCATCCTGGTATAGTCATCTATCATTAACTTGAAATATAATTCTCCATCTAAGCATTTTGTTCTCATAGGACCACATAGATCAGTATGTATCGATTCCAATGGATGTGATTCAAAGTGTTATTTTGTTTTAAATTGGAATTTTGTCTGCTTGCCATGCTGGCAGGCCTCACATAATGTGTTAGAAGGTTTTGAGATTTTCGGCATTTATCGTACTACTTCCTTTTTTCTTATCCTGACAATATTGTCAAAGTTTATGTGACCCATTTGTTTGTGCCATAACTAAGTTTCATCTTCTTTAGCTAGTAGACATGCTTTAGTTTCTTCATCCAAAACATATATGTTGTTTGGAGCTCAACTTAATGCAGCCAAAATTTTACCATCCCTGCCTTTCCTGATTTCACATTTTGTTGAGTTGAATAGCATTGTGTGTCCTTGATCACACATTTTTCCAACAGTGAGCAGATTGTGATTCATGTTTTCAACCAATAGAACATTGTTGGCTATAACATCTTTTCTTTCGAGAGTGACGGTAATTGATCCTATAACATTTGAATATCCATCATTTCCAAAGGATACGGCTCCATCCTTCTTCTCTTTCAGAGATACAAATTTCCTTCTATCTCCAGTCATATGTGTTGAGCAACCGCTATCAACATACCACACATATTTGTTGTTTTGAGCCTTGAGAGCGAGAGCACAATTATAATCCTCTTCTTCTTCCATGTTCGTTTGTTCTCTGGCTTCGAAGATTCTTTTGGAGGATTTTCAAGTCTGCAGTCTCTGACTATGTGTCCAAAGTTCTGACATTTGAAACATTCCATATTATTTCTTAAATGTTCAAACCTTTTGATGTTTCGTTGAGCCCTGGGAGTTTCATATTTGAAGGATCTCCTTGAATTGTATTGGTTCCTAGGGTACGTGTGACATTCTACATCTTTTTGACCAAATTTTCCACATGAATAACAATAGCCATGAATATTATGTTGGTACCTGGATGGAAAACTTCATCGAAGAATCGCCTTCCAAGCTTGTTCTTGTGAATCTTGTCCAATGAAGTCTACATGCATGTCAGATCTCATAGGTTCATTGTATTTTGTTGTAGAAGGTCCTGCTTCTTCATGTTTGTAACCGAGGCCAGTTCTGTCGTTGTAAGATCGTTGACTTCTAATGAGTTCTTCCAATTCCCTTGAGTTTTTGGCATAGTTTGGGATAGTTTTTCCCTCCTTCACTTCCTTACGCAGCGAGACTACTTCAGCTTCTAATGCTTCCCTTTCTTGGTTGCTTTCTTCCAACTTCTTTTGAAGTGACTCTTCAACACATTTATGTTCTTCAACTTCATTTTGAGACCTTGAACTTATTCTTCAAGAGTATTGGAACGGATCTTCTCAGCCTTGAGCTCTTTTATAAGCCTGATTGCCTCCTTAGAAAATTATTTTATGGTCAACCATTCTTCTTCGTTGTTTGATACCTCTTGTTTATTGTGCTTGGCCATAAAAATACTCTCTCATTGGCTTCTTCTTCCCTGACACTGTCTTCATCAGATGATGAGGTATCCACTTTAGAGAGAAATTTCCTTTTGGATCCTTTCCTTTTTTCTTGCTTGTTGAATTTATTAAAGCCTTTCTTTCCTTTTAAGTTTCCATCACTTCTGTTCATACATTTTGGTGCGAAATGCCCATCCTCACCACAGCTGAAACATATCAATGGAATTTTTCCTTTTAATTTTCCCTTACCAATTTTTAGTTTTCTCGTAAAGTAAGCATATTCTTCATTTGAAGACCTTCTTCATCATCTCCCTTTTCTTCACACTCGTAGGTGCATGTCTTTTTAATTGAAGGTTGTTTGTCCTTATTGGTTTTCTTAGATGCAACGAACGCAGTTTCTAGATGCGAAGTACCCTATTATTCATCAAGTCTCATTTCATATGCTATGAGAACTCCATGTAATTCCTCTTTGCTGAGTTTTTCCAGATTTTCACTGTATTCTAAGACTGATACCTTTGGGTTGAATCTCCCGGTAATGTTCTAAGAATATTTCTTATAATAGTCTCAATTGGCTCTCCCAATCCTTGGAGAGTATTGGCTATTTCATCAACGTATCAGAAGTATGCAACAATGTTGCCATTTTCTTTCATTCTGAGTTGCTCAAATTTTTCCCTATAGATTTGAAGCTTTGCTTTTTTGACATTTCAGTCACCTGAATATATATTCTCAAGCTTGTCCCATATATTTTTGGTGGTTTTACAACCCAACACCTTATGATAAGAAGATTCAATCAGTCCACTGATAATAATATTCTTTGCTTCCGCATCATTTACCAAATTCTTCTTACCTTGTTCATCCACGGTTGATGTAAATCCATTTTGAACAGTGTCCCATACTTCGTAACCTTGCGCCAAGAGATAGACCTCCATTCTTCCTTTCCAGAGTGCATAATTATTTTCATTGAACAACGGTACACCATTCTTGGTATGCTCCATGAACTCCTTCCAACTGTTAAACTTCTACTAAAGGAACCAAGCTCTAAAACCAATTCTTAGAAATACTGGGGGGGTGAATCAGTATTCCTTTCAATTAGAGAATTAGTTAATCTTCAATTATTATCACTTTTTGTACAATGATAGCAGTAAACAAAAGGAACACAAATGCACATAGTTTTTAAGGTGAAAGCCCTCTCTGGGACAAAAACCACCTGAATCATTTTCTAATAATTATTTAATATTCAAATCCAATTGAAAATAAAGCTCCAACTTCCTAGAATCTATAAAATCATTCTTCTCCAGCTCCCACTGGATGGATGCTCCAACACCCGAGATTCTTCAGTAGTCAACTGAACGGATGCCCCAACACCCAATGAGCTACAACTCACCCTAGAACCACCCTACCACCCCAAATTTTTCATAGGCTTGAACCTATTGGTGACTTCATGTGCCAGCCTAGCAGCAACCTACCACCCTATGGAAAAATAAAAGAAGAATGGACTCCTGTACCATGGAAAATGGTCCACTTTACAATGATATAGAATGATGTAGAAGAACAAGACACATTAGACCATAAACCAAATGATAACACAACCACCTAATGATGATCCTAGACCTCCCAACATTGCCTCTTCAACTCTTGGCAGATAGACACTTGTGCAATTTTTAAAATGATGTACGTACAATGACTTAGTAAAATGTTACCTTTACAGTGATTGTATGCAGTTCTGCCCACTTGAATTCTTCATGTGATGAAATTCTTACTGTTGTTCTGCAACTTTATTTTTTCTCTTTTCATCCTATCCTCTGCTGCACCTTGCTTTGCTTTGCTGCCCTAGAAATTCTGGTCCTTTGCAGCCCTTGACAACACTTGATCTATCTTTATCTTGCCTTCTAGGACCTCGATATTGAATCTAGTGTATCTCTGTTATTTGATATCCCCAATATGTGATTTTCTGTTTTGTAGTATTCCTCTGAGTCTTCTTTCCAATGCCACAGGTTTGACCCAATTTTGATTCTTCAAGAGAGAGTTATGCCCAATCTTTGACAATGACCTAATTATGGACTGGTTCAATAGAGCGAACTTGTACGACATAACACGTGTCATTTTTTCTTCATTCAGATCTGAAATTCATACGATGAAAACTACAATCCATGCACTATTTGCCACTTTTTACAGAATTCTAATCCGATACTCAGAGAGAGAGTTATGACGAATTTCCCAAGGTCACGTCTTTGAGATGACGTTCAGGAGCCTGCAAAAACACTGACTTCCACATATCATATCTCCGAAAATGTTGCGCACCCTGCTCTAAAATTTTTATAGGAGCTTCCTCAGGATTTCGGCTTCGCCTAATAAAAATTTTAGCTTCAGAACAAAAATACCACGATTACTTGTTTCAGGTAGAAAAATCCCTACATAAGGAGGATATGAGGATCACAATTTATATAAATGCTTAGGTTGAGAGGGGCTTCAACAAGTGAACGTGGGAGGGATTTTAGGATCTTAAAAATGATTAATTATTTACTTTTTAATGACCCATGCCACAACCCCATGGGGTTTTAGCCCACTATCCGGGGTTACAAACTTCAAACATGAATATCTCTCAAACCGTGAATAATTACGTGGCCTACCATATATCAATAGAAGCATCTCGACAAGTAGAAACAATGAAATGAATTCTTGACCCAGAATATACTAATTTGGTAGGTTAAAATTCCCATGCAATATTGGGATAGCCCCTGGTGCTGCTTGGGTTGACATCAATGACAACCGTTGATTAACATTTTTCCCTTGGAAAAATATGTTGTAGATATTTAAACCCCTCAACAATGTTCTGAAATGGAGTTGGTTTCATGGATCGTTCCAACTCATGCACAGGTTTTGATTTCTTGGTCTTAGCTAGCTACCCCAAAGAAGTTTCAGAGTGTTTTAGATCAAATATTTTCACTAGTCTCCTAGTGAACTTTGCATAAGTAGATATATTTACATTATTCAATGAATAATATTCATAAAACCACCATGCATAAGCCTTACCTTCAAGATGCAGCACTGCAACTCTAATGGCTTCCTCTTCTGAAACTTGGTGCAGCTGAAAATATGTGTCTAGTTTCTTTACCCAAGCCTTGGTTGTGCTCTTGGGTGACCCATCAAAAGTAGGTAGAGAGAATCCACCCAAAGTGTGCTGCATGCACCCTCTTCTTCTATTGTGGTTGCTGGGTCTTCTATGTTCTTTCAGTTGACAAAACCCTTGAAATTTTAGATGCTCCTTGAATCTTCTAGATTAAGATTCATATTCTTGGAGATAGTCACCAAGAGTCTCATCCTTTAGTGTGTTCCCTTCCTCTTCTTCTCTTGCAAATAATGTAGCCATGGTACCACGTTGTAGATCTGATGGTGTAGCTGAATGCTCACACCCATAATGTGAAAATATAGAGCTTCCTTTATGTACAAGCCCTCTCAGAGAATCTCTACATCTCTCCATTGTCATTTCTTTGATGTCCCTATTAATGCCTTGCATAGTTTTAAGAAGAAGTTTTGAGAACTCCTTCCCTCCTGATAATGAAGTTTTGCCTTCATCCCTTCTCCAAATATTCTCCTTTATATGAGAAGCCTCCTTAGAGACATAATGGCTGAATTACACAGGCTGAGTCAAGATTATGCTATGATACCACTGAAATATTCCCAAATGGGAAAAGCAGGAATATAGTGCAAAATGATTGAAATAGTAGTGTAAACATCACATAAAAACATGAGACCAATATGGAGACCTTCAATTCATCATAAAAACATCATATATGTATAAAATAATGGGCCACAAAGCATATAACAAGATACAATAAGCCTCTAATAGACAAAACCCTCAAGAATGGGGTGCTGCTACTATATCAAAATGTCGGAAGACTGCTACAGCGTAGTCATAGAATCATTGCTACAGAAAATGAGTACACAAAAGATAAGGGTTGATATATTCCTCAAAGATAATGTAAAATGAAGGTCAAGGCTCTATACAACCTCTAGAAAAGAACCCAAAATGGTTTTCAGATATGCACCACTATACAAAATGGGAATAAAAGCCCTAGGGCTGAAGATTCACTGCAACAATAATACTGGAAAGGTGTGGCTGATTTTATATGTCAAATAATGTAACCTCCTTCGATGGACCATCTAGATGAAAGGCTGTTCCCTTCACTAGAAAACCTCCTCCCCAAATGGTGTACTAAAACCGCCCCTGCAACTCCTCCCTAAAATCACGCAGTCCAAGACAGAAACTTCTCTGTAGGGGAAAATGTTCAAGTGGCCTAATTCCAAATGGTGCAATAAGGCTCAAGGGCCTTCCTCACCAGCCTCCCAATGGAAGGAAACCTTCCTCCACTAAAAAATGTAATATTCCCAAATGGGGAATGCAACAATACAAGACATAAGACTGGAAACAACAGTGATAGATCAACTCATAAAATGTGAGAGGAACAAATAACCATCATATTAGTATTATAGCAGAATATTTATACAAGATCTTGAGGAGACAGTCACTCAATATAGGAAAAATCAACCTCAAGAGAACATGTACATAAAATATAAGATCACTGCTACTCAACAAATGCCCAAGGCTATTACAATGCAATTTTATTAGATATAACTGCTACTGGAGAATATCAATACATGGATATCCCAATATATGGCTCATACAAGGTTGGGAGTAAAGATCTAGACTCCCAAACACAATTTCAAGGCAATCCGAAAATGATTTCCTGAAATATGCAAAATGTGAAAAATGCCGGAATGCAACCCTAGGGTTCAATAATAGGTACAAATCAATATCTAGATGGAGATGGCTGAAGATGATACATGTGATGAATTAATCTCATCCAATAGATCCTTCAGGTGAAAGGATAATCCAATCACTGAATATCTCACCCTCCAATCAAACACTTCAACCCCTCACTACAATTACTCACTAAAATAATGCAGTCATAGAGGGACACTACGCTGTAGGAGATGGAAATGGTTGGCCTACTGCCAAAGATGTAGAAATATGCTCCAGAATATTCCTCACTAATCTCCCAAAGGGAATAATGCTTCCTCCTATGAAAAAATAGCTCCGGAAGTGGTGTTATCAACCATCCACTACAACACCCCACAACACAACCCATCTCTAAATAGAAATTTTGTTGTAGCTGAAGGAGGTAGCTTGGCCTCAAGCCTGAATGTGGAGAAATTAAGTGAAAATATCCCCCAAGAGTCCTCTGAAGAAATGAGATGGAATTCCTAAACAGGAATAACTTGTGCTAAGCAGCACAACAATCTCAACTAAACAGCTGAAGAATGCACAATAGTCATACAGACCACAAAATCAATAATCCATAACATGCCTCTCTATGGCTGCCTTTCCCTCCTTATAAACAACTGTGAACCTTCTCACCTTGGGTCCCACTCATTAGGGTTTCCTCCACCGAGGAATCTTCCTTCCACTATCACTGTGCTGTCTCCATAGATAATCTCCACCATACATTCCAGCGCTGTTGAATTGGTCAAACTTGACCTTGTCCACATGTAATTGCCCCTGTTCACACATGAGGGTGTAAGATACAGCTCTTATTATGATCCCTTTTCACATCATGAGGGATTTTGTTCCTATTTTAGAAATTTATGGGCCTCCTTACCCATTTATTCATCTCTTATGTGTCAAAAGAAAAAATCAATATTCCTATTAGTTGCATGCTAATTTAGGAATATTACAGTCCTCCCCTCCCAAATGTTGCTTGTCCTCAAGAAACTACAAGGATAGGACTGAGAAGCTTCCCCTCCTCCTCCTATAGCATCCACATATGATAAACTCCTGTAAGGAATAAGATGTTGTCTCATCAATAAATCTCCATATTTCCCCTCCCAAGCATGCAAGCTAGCCAAATAGCTATCATCATGAAGAATTAAAATACTCAAGGAGGCAACAAGGTGTTTTCTAGAGGTCTCTTTGAGGTATGGGATCTGAAATGCATTGGGAACCATCATTCCCATGTGGATCCTCCATCCCAAAGCTGTCATCCATACAAATTGAGCCACCCTCCAAAATGGTAACCCCTGAAAATTCTCCTCCACCTTTGGCTCTTGCAATGTAGGTGGGCTGAATAATTGAACATGGTAGAAAAAATAGCCTACCCCACACTATCCCTCTCTCCATTTATGATAAGTGTAGAGTAGCTACTGGTCTTGGGCTGCAATAATGTTGCCCTCAAGTGGCAAGAAGAAGACTGGATCTCCAAAGATCTTCTCTCCAACATTATGAATCATGTTGGCCCAAACCATCTCATATATGATGAATATGAAATCACCACATATGGAATCCAAATGAGAGGAATACTAAAGGTTTCATGTAGTGCCAGAAGGTACCAACAGTTTCCCAAGTGGTCACAGCGTTGTTCTCCTAAATTCTGTTTCAAAAAATAACATGGCAAGTTATTTCTTGACAAATTGCTAGTTGTGTATATCATCACATCTACTAGTGAATAGTAAATGGCATGGTATATCAATTTTGAATACATAAAATAATAAAACAATTTCCCAAGGCCACACAAAATATGGTTGTCTCCATCATAGAATTTGGTCCAAAATTGGCCATGGAGCCCAATGAGAGGCTTGCCCTCTTGTGGAGCAATCACTGTATAGAAATGGTAAGAGTATAAAAATATTGTGTTAGATAATCAATAAATGCAAAAAAAAAAATTCTTACCATGTACTGAAAGTAGGATGATACATAGATCCATGAATAATTCCTTCATAGTGGTATGAAATACTCCTATGAAGAGGAATGAACCATATGCTACATGAAGATATTCCTTCTTATGCTTGGAAATCCAAGTTAAGAATATCATATCACTGTAATATATGTTTCCATCCACTACTCCATCACTCTCACCTCCTCCTTGTCCATCAATTGCATCATATGTGAAGTGATCCTGGGGACACTCCACCAATAAACCCAAGCTCCCAAGTGACAACGTTGTTGGCCTTTGTAATAAGGCTAATGCCATCTCATAGCTCCATTTTTTGACATGTCCCATGCCAAAGTCATATACCATAATGATGTTGTATATGGGAGGTTCCCTCCAAAGTGGAAGTACCTCCAAATCTTCTAAGGCTAAGTAGTATCCCCTTTGCACTATGACAGTGCCATCACCTACTCGTGCAACATCATGCAAATCATCGAGACAAATTTTCCATGCCCTCCCAAGAGAAACCAAAGCAACAATAGTTCTTGCTGCCCCCTCACACCTCCATCATACCAATCATGATGTGAAAACATAATGATTGATATGAAGAATGTTATATCACCACAATGTATCCATACTCCTCGTTTCCATATGATGCAAGTGCCCTGCCAAGTTTCCTCCATCCACATACCCTTTGAAAGAGGATATGTCATATGATGGCCAAAATCTCTCAAGAGTAGTGAACGCAGCCAAGCCTCCTGCTTCATAGTGTCATAGATATGTATGTGACTCATCAGCCTCTTGCTCACCATCCACACCCATTCATCCAAATGTGGGTACCTCCCACAATGCTCCATCTTGGTACTCCTCCAATAAAGACTACCATTCTCCCAAATCAGATTTTAACTTTTCATTTCATGGGAGATGTTGAAATGCAACCTCTTTGAGATATCCTAGAGAATACCTCACACTAATGACCATCTTGAATCCATAAATATCCAAGTGTTCTAGAGGAAAAACCTCCTCATAGGCCCGCAAAATTCTCATCCAAATAGATCCATCACAATGATGAAAGGTAAAGTGTCTCTCATTGATCAAATGCTCATCCAATCTCATACAAGTGTAATGGTCATTAGAATTCTCTAATGATAGCTGGGCCCCCAACTCCTCACTGCTGCTTAATGACAACGTTGTCAATCTCCTCAATGGTGTATTTGTCGTCTCATGCTCCAACTCAAGGATGAACATAGAGTTCTGCATTGTATTGTTTAGTAAAATGCTCATCCTATCCTCCACAAGTCCACACTCCAACCCCAAGTGTTGTGTGCAGCTCAATAATGACACATTAGGATGGTTTCTTATCCCTTCCTTGAAAAAATCAAGGTTGCACACCACAGTGAAATTCTCCTACTCCGAATTAGCAGTATGTGTTGACCATAGGTCATGCAATAGCATATTTCTACAACCCTCCATAAGATTTGCTGAAATAACAGGAAATGGAAACTCATGCATGCCTTGGTGAAGCTTGGGAACATCTTTTATGGCTACAAGGGCTCTTCCTTCTAATGTGTTGGCTTCCCCAACTGCTGAGGATGATGACTATTCTTTCATAGTTGTGTTAGCGTTGGTACAAGTCTCCTAAAGTGGTGGTGAAAGCTCCTCCCCCTTTGATTTCTTCTTACCAAATATTTTGATCACCCTTTGAGTGAAATCTACAAAATTATTCACTCTTGCATGATTCAAATGGCTGAACCACCAAGTGCTTTCTTTTCCTCCAAGATACAGGTCTACAATCTCAACAACCAATATTTTTGCCACTGGATGTAGTAGAAAGATTGCATCTAGCTTCATCAGCCAAGCCTTTGCTGTACATGTGGATGATCCATCAAAAGTAGACAACAGAAATCTATTGCCCCTCATTCTCCTATTGCTGCAAGGTCTCCTTTCTTCTTCAAGCTGGATAAACTATGGAAGGGTTAGAGTTTCCTTGAAAGCTCTAGGTTGGGACTTATACTATGCCAGGTATCCACTTAGGATCTCATGTTCCAAGTGCCCTCCATCTCCATGCTTCTTTTCTTCTTCCTCAAAAGTAAAGGGCATAGTGGAAGGCTTTTGAGCTCTCTGCAACACTGGTTCTCTTTTTTGATCATAGGAAGTACATGGGCCTTCCTCCCCTTGAAACCATCTAGAGGTCTCACTGCAAATTTCTTCTTTCATTTGCTTAACCTCCTTGGAGAGGTTCTTCATAGATCTAAAAAGGGATGAGAAAAATCTCATTCTTTCCATCATTCTGATATTTTCCTTCTTCTTCTTATTCTCCTGATAGAATAATGGTTTAGATCCATAGGCTGAGCCAATATTATGCTCTGATACCACTGTAATATTCCCAAATGGGGAATGCAGCAATACAAGACATAAAACTGGAAATAACAGTGATAGATCAACTCATAGAATGTGATAGGAACATATAGCCATCATATTAGTATTATAGTAGAAAATTTATACAATATCTTGAGGAAATAGTCACTCAAGATAGGCAAAATCAGCCTCAAGAGAACATGTACATAAAATTTAAGATCACTGCTACTCAGCAAATGCCCAAGGCTGTGACAATGCAATTTTATTAGATATAACTATTGTTGGAGAATTTCAATACATGGATATGCCAATATGTGGATCATACAAGGTTGGGAGTAAAGATATAGACTCCCAAACACAATTTCAAGACAATCCGGAAAGGATTTCCTGAAATATGCCAAAAGTGAAAAATGTTGGAATGCAGCCCTATGGATGAATAGCAGCTGCAACTCAATATCTGGATGGAGATGGCTGAAGATGATACATGTGATGAATTAATATCATCCAATATATCCTTCAGGTGAAAGGCTAATAAAATCACTGAAGATCTCACCCTCCAATCAAACACTGCAACCCCTCACTGCAATTACTCACTAAAATAACAGAGTCATATAGGGACACTGCGCTTTAGGAGATGGAAAATGGTTGGCTTGATGCCAAATATTTATAAATATGCTCCAGAATATTCCTCACTGATCTCCCAAAGGTAAGAATGCTTCCTCCTCTGAAAAAATAGCTTTGGAAGTAGTGTTATCAACCCACCACTGCAACACCTTGCAACACCCTGCAACACAACACAACCCAACTCTAAACAGAAATTGTGTTGTAGCTGAAGGAGGTAGCTTGGTCTCAATCCTGAATGTGGATAAATGAAGTGCAAAGCTCCCCAAAGAGGCCTCTCAAGAAAGGATATGGAATTCCTAAACAGGAATACCTTGTGCTAAGCAGCACAGCAATCTCAACTAAACAGTTGAATAATGCACAATAGCCATACAGGCCACAAAATCAATAATCCATAACATGCCTCTCTATGGCTGCCTTGTCCTCCTTATAAACAAGTGTGAGCCTTCTCACCTTGGGTCCCACTCATTAGGGTTTCTTCCACCAAGGAATCTTCCTTCCACTATCACTGCACTATCTCCATAGATGATCTCCACCATACATTCCAGCGTTGTTGACTTGGTCAAACTTGACCTTGTCCACATGTAATTGCCCCTGTTCACACATGAGGGTGTAAGATCCAGCTATTATTATGATCCATTTTCACATCATGAGGGATTTTATTCCTATTTTAGAAATGTATTGGCCTCCTTACCCATTTATTCATCTCCTAGGTGTCAAAAGAAAAAATCAATATTCCTATTAGTTGCATGCTAATTTAGGAATATTACAAAAACAGATCAGAAATCACCCGGATCTAGTCTTCACTACTTCAACCTGCAACTCAGCACATCTCTCAATAGAAACTACACTATACCACAAGACTGAAGCTTTGGCCTAATGTCTGATTGTGGAATGTAGTGCAAAACTCTTCCTAGAGGCTTCTCAAGGAAAGAGGTGGGATTCCCGATCAAGAACACCCTATGCTAAACAATATTGCAATATTAGCTATACAGCTGAAGAAAGATATATGTCTAAATAGACCATATATAAAAATATCATAAAATCAACATGAATGAATATGGCTTCCATCCTCTTCCTTATATAAGTGGTGAGATTTCTCACCCTTTTCCCCACTCATTAAAGCCACTATATTTGTGCATGAGATCTCCCTCAAAAAATGCATTGTCCCTCAAGAAATGTCCAGTCCTCCATAACAGTGTTGTTGATTTCTTCAAAGTTGACCCAGTCTTCATGCTTCAGCACCTTTTCACACACAAGGGTGCTTAATTAAGCTGCTAAGATGTCCTCCTTTCAAATTATAATTTATTTTATTCTTATTAAGGATATTTATGGGTCTCCATACCCTCTTATTCAACAAATTAAGAAGAAAAAGAAAAAAATAATATTCCAACTAGCTCATGGCTAATTGGGAATATTATAGTCCTCCCCTCTCAAATGTTCCTTGTCCCCAAGCAAATGCAAGGAAAAAACTGAAAATGTGGGGAACCTTCGGTCCCATATGGAGCTCCAATATCCAAGCTATCATCCATAGAAAATGAGTCACCATACCGAGTGATAATTCATATAAAAAGGCCTCTCATCTGCTCATGAGAGGCACCTCCTAAGTGCTCAAGTTTCCCAAATGGCTCATCCCATAAGGAAACATGAGACCCAATGTAGCAATCATGGATGGTACAATGCTCTCCTAGGAATATGAAACATAAGAACCATGGATAATCTCTCTCCGAAAGGGCACATCCAATCCCTCCATCCTCCCTCCAATCACTCCCATAAAAAGAATAAGGACATCATCAATATATGGGAACAAAACCAGTGATACATAAACAACCAAATGTAATAATGGAGGTGGGTCATAGTCCCACATGTGGAACCGACATAGCATATCTCCTGACTCCCTCAGATCATGATATGGTAAGTGGTTTCCCCACCACTTACTTGCTGCCATATTCTTCTCACATGCTTTGAGAAGGTGAGTTGTGTTTGGTGCCTTTGGTGCACACCCAAAATGATATATCATCTCCATATATCCTCCTAGGGTGTGACCCTGCTCAAAATATTTTATGGCCCAAAGTTGACCATGAAATTTGTAAGGAAGAATGTTCCCCCTTGGAAAAATGTCCTACACATGTTTGGTAAAGGAATACAAAAAAATCTTTACCAAGTTCATTATGCATAAAAACAAGATCTTTACCATATACTCTGCTCACATAACTAGAGTGGCTCCCTCTCATTCCCCAAGAGGAAAGAGGTTTTTGTGATAACTCCATCAAATATTTATGTATCTCCTCCATCTCCACATGATCTGTGCATCTCCTCAAATGCTGATATATCTCCCCTTCAAAGCCTTCCCAAGTATATCCCTCCATGATGGTATGGTATGCTCTCATGGAATAAGTATGGCTGAAGAGAAACTCTTCATGTGATGTATGTAGTAACTTCTTCTTGATCTTGGAGGCTCTAGATAATAATATCCTACCATGATAGTATATGACCTTATCTCTGACCGAATATCCCTCCTCTAGTGGCTTTTCATCAAGTATCATGCAAGTAAAAATCTCCTTGGAATAATCTACCAACAGCTAGGATTTCCAATATGGCTCTATCCTGCAAAGTGATAGCGCTGATGATATATCATAGAAAGAATTTGTCATGTGGTTGATCCCTTCTTTGCCATCTCTTATGCCAAAGACATAAACTGGAAGGCTACTATCCTCCCTCTGCTTCTCCTTTCTTAGTGCAATATCCGAGATGAAAATGGGTAATGATGAAGTTGGGAGAATGTCTCCCTCATCCTTGAGTCTACCCAGGACTCTAAGCGTTGTACCATGACCTCCCAATGATCCCACTCCTCCTGGATCTATGAGTGGTGCAACATGTTGAGATAAATTTTTTATTATATTCCAATTAGGGGGTCTCCTTGGTGGAATGCCTCCATGTAATGAAACATCAAGGCCTAGAGCAACTTGTATATGTGAGTGGACTGATTTGTCCCTTCCCTCACTGCGCAAATCATCCTCCTGCATTTGTGCATAAACCTCCTGAAAAGGATGGGTGTCTATGTTCCCAATCACTTGATGTTGACCCTCCTTCTCATCTTCTCCTACCTTTTGCAATATCTCACTGTCTAAGGTGTATTCTTCAAATGTAATCAACCCATGTACACCCAACATCTCATTGGTGTCAAAAGTCTTGATCAAAAGGGAATGATCATTCATAGGGTGTGTCCCCAAGACCATATTCAATGTTGGAAGACACTTCCTCCATTGTTTTGTCTCATTTCCTATTAGCATGGACACATTCTGCTCCTGATCTTCATATGTAAGATCATTTGAAACTTCTTGCAAAAATACAAGAGCTCCCCTAGTTAAATAAATTGCTTCATCTCCTCCGATTGTCACAGCGCTGGAGGCTCTTTCTAGCTCTGCTTCTCCTTTCTCCTCATCATTGGAGAGTACCTCATCATTAACAGACCCTTTGGCTTGATCTCCTCTTGAAGGAGGAATCCTCATGTTTTCTTATTGAGAAGAAAGTTCTTGCTGAAGTGGGGCTTTTGACCTTGGAAAAATATGTTGTAGATATTTAACCCCCTCAACAATGTTATGAAATGGACATGGTTTCATGGATCCTTCCAACTCATGCAAAGGTTCTGATTTCTTGGGTTTGGATAGCTCCCCCAAAGAAGTTTCAGAGTGTTTTAGATAAAATATTTTCACTAATCTCCTAGTGAACTTTGCATAAGTAGATATATTTAAATTATTCAATGAAGAAGATTCATAAAACCACCAGGCATAAGCCCTACCTTCAATATGAAACACTGCAACTCTAATGGTTTCCTCTTCTGAAACTTGATGCAGCTGAAAATATCTGTCTAGTTTATTTACCCAAGCCTTGGTTGTGCTCTTCGGTGACCCATCAAAAGTAGGTAGAAAGAATCCACCCAAAGTGTGTTGCATGCACCCTCTTCTTATATTGTGGTTTCTGGGTCTTGTATCTTGTTTGAGCTGACAAAACCCTTGGAATTTTAGATGCTCCTTGAATCTTCTAGACTGAGATTCATATTCTTGGAGATAGTCACCAAGAGTCTCCTCCTTTGGTGTGTCCCCTTCCTCTTCTTCTCTTGCCAGGAATGTAGGCATGGACGTACCACGTTGTAGATCTAATGGTGCATTTGAATGCTCACACCCATAATGTTAAAATATGGAGCTTCCTTTACATACAAGCCCTCTTGGAGAATCTCTACATATCTCCATTCTCATTTCTTTGATGTCTCTCTTAATGCCCTGCATAGTTTGAAGAAGAAGTTTTGAGAACTCCTTCCCTCCTGATAATCAAGTTTTTCCTTCATCTCTTCTATATATCTTCTCCTTTCTATGATAATCCTCCTTAGATGAAATAATGGTTGAAGTACACAGGCTGAGCCAATATTATGCTTTGATACCACTATAATATTCCCAAATGGGATAAGTAGGAATATAGTGCAAAATGCTTGAAATAGTAGTGTAAACATTACATCAAAACATGAGACCAATATGGAGACCTTCAATTCATCATAACAGCAACATATATGTATAAAATAATGGGACACAAAGCGTAGAACAAGATACAATAAGCATCCAATAGACAAAACCCTGAAGAATGAGGTGTTGCTACTATATCAGAATGACAAAAGACTGCTACAACGCAGTCATAGTAGCATTGCTACAGCAAATGAGTACAAAAAAGATAAGGGCTGACATATTCCTCAAATATAATTTACAATGAAGGTTAAGGTTCTATACAAACTCTAGAAAAGAACCCAAAAGGGTTTTCAGAAATACACCACTATACAGAATGGGAATCAAAGCCCTAGGGCTGAAGATTCACTGCAACAATAAAACTAGAAAGGTGTGGCTGATCTAATATCTCAAAGAATGAAGCCTCCTCCAATGGATCCTGTAGATTAAAGTCTGATCCTTTCACTAGAAAGCCTCCTCCCCAAATGGTGTACTAAAACCACCCCTGCAACACTCCCTAAAATAACACAGTCCAAGACAGAAAGTACGCTATAGGGGAAAATGATCAAGTGTCCTAATGCCAAAGTTGTTGTTAGACTCCTTTATTTTATAGTATCACCAGATGACTATTTATTTCTCATATTTTTTCTTAAAATAATATTCCTTGACTATCATTTATTTTCAGAAATCTCATTGCCTTCATTATTTCTCATCCAGACTCTCCATTACCTTTCATTTTACCCTTTTCTGACATTCTCACACTCTCAATTCCCATTTTTAACCCCTAATCCCCTCATTTTAGCCTTTTCCCCTTCTTAAACCCCATTCCCATTGCTAAATATCCTTTTCCCTTCACTTATTCCCCTTTTTGTTTTAAAAACAATGTAAAAAAAACAATTTTTACATTGTTTTTGAATAAATTTAGTATATCGAGACCCTTTAGATAAACCCTGTTTATCTAATCCCGACCCCCTGTTATGTTAAAACCCTGACGCATTATGATAAAACCTTCTCTTTAATAAACTCCCCCCTGCTTTGAATATAACCCTAGCCCCACCTTAATATTTAAAAGCCTCCGCTTTTAAACCTTACACCTGCGCTTTAAATATGTTCTCGGCCCCACTTTCTTATTTAACTCCACTGATTCCTCTAAAACCGACAACACTTATCAAATCAACCTGTACTCTACCCTTCATTCGACCACCTTCAGATCTCCACCATCCGATCCAACGACCCTCGTGCCTTATTTCATCTCCAATTGCTCGATGTTTAAAACCTTTGGAGGGTTGGGAAATGGGTAGTTTTGCAACCCTCCCATCCGCCGCGCGTCCCCTCTCCGTTTTATCACACACCCCTCGACTAAACAACCTAACCAATTTGGCATCGTGTGATAAACCATAAACCACCTCTCTACTAGACCACCTGGTCCCACCTCTTACCATCCATCCCAAACTCTGACAGTCATTCAATCTCCCTCATCCAATCCAACGGCCCACATGCTTCTTCACATTTCCCCGCCTATCCACCTCCTGCAAAGACTTACAAGGTATGGATTCAAATGGTTTTCCGAAACAGAGGATTATGAGCCAAAGAAGAGACAAAAATAGGAAAGTGACAATCAGGGTAAAGAAAAAAAGGGATGAAAAACACAATGAAAGAACAGAGTTAAGGCAAAGGTAGTAAATAGATGTACAAATAAGGGCAGTTTCAAGGTTTAAAGAAAAATCCGAGAACAAATCAATGAAGGAAGACAAAGCCAAATATCAAATATCATTCAACGTTATCCCCTTCTCAACCAATATGGACACCTACAACCTAGTTTTGATTTAATTAAGGATGCTACAGTTAATATTACAGTCAAAGATATTTTAGTATAAATTAAAAAGTTATTGTAAAATTTAATTTTGAAGGAAATTAGTCAAAGATATTTTAAAAGTTAGCTTAGCAGTTGATTTGAGAGTTATTGTTACAGTAGGTTTGTTAGTGATATTTTTGGCTTGGGCCTTGCATGGTCGAAATTGTCAAAATTGCATTTACTCTGTAGTAAATATAGTCTGTCACCCTATATTAGGGCAACCTCCTCAGTTGTAGTTAAATACTGCTTGTATTTTTCATTATCATTGTTGGGTGCTAGGTTGTATTTTGCTTAGACTCTGAGTTGAAAATATTATTGTTTTGGAGAACTATAACTATTTTTGAGCTGGACATGAGTAATACAAGCACTTTCACAGGATCCTTGAGTTATGTTAATGGTGATGTTATTCCTCTTTTGTTAATTTTTTTTCTCTATTTTTCCATACTGTACATCAATCTCCATGGTAGTAGAACAGAGATTTTTGATTAATATATGTTGCATGAGCACCTTAATTCTCTCTATTACCGTTATCTCAATGTTTTACTTTGCAAAGTATAACTAAAGAATTCTTAATTTCTCTTTAGTTTCACCTAGTTGTTACCTTAAGGTTTCCTTTTGAAGTTTAACTAAAGAATTTTTAACTGTTATTTATTTTCTCTAAAAATTGTTATCTTGAGGTCTTTCTAATGAAGTTGAGTGAAAGAATTCTTAAATTCTCTTTATCTCTACTGAACTGTTATCTTAATTTTTTTTTCTCTAAAGACCTGAATGCAGAATTCAGAGACTGTCTGCTCTGCTTTTATGTTGAAGTATAGTTAAAGAATTATTAACCGCTCTTTAGCTTCACTAAACTCACTATCATCTCATATTCATATTACCACAAAGATCCATTTGATATAGTTAGCTTACCCTGTGAAAACTCTTGAAAATTTGATGTACAATTTAAGCCTTTTATGACTTCATAGCCCAATGGATTAAGTTTCCCACATTCTATCTATCCAACCAAACAAACAATCAAAACAAACAACCCAAATCTTCATAACTAGCCTAAAATCAGAAAATATAATCATAAAGATAAATCATTTAATCATAAACACAGAGAGAGCCCGCTCTGAGTCCAGGAAGGCTAGGTCCTGGACTACAAAGTGGTTTGATGTGGTTCCCTACTAATTGTTCTTGCCAATCTTACAAATTACATGGAGCCAACATAATGGTGACCATAATGGGGATATGAGTTATTAAAAAATCTTAATATTTCCTCATAACTCAGAAACCATGCCTAAATTTAAATGCTTCAAGTATTAGCTAAAAACTAGTATCTGGTTGCTGATGGTGGACAATATCTAGCCTAAAAAAAGTTGAAATCGTCCACCTGGCGACTCCATAGTTTTTAGTAGGCCTAAAAGACTCCACTGGTAGAAGAATCTCGACTGGTTGTGAAGATATAGTGACCCTTTTCTCTGACTGATTGACAAGATGAATTTAAATATACAACGCATGTATGCTCTAATGAACAGAGATCACATTCCTGGATTCCCACGCAAAATGCCTCAGGTAAATTGGGGTGGAAATCTCCCTATTTTTCATGATAAGAAAGTAGATAATGCTTTGTTACATCTCATTAAGTTTCATATACACCCATGGAGGTTGAAGGTTGAATGGAATGAGGATTTCCTCATGAAGATGTTCATGCTAACATTAGAAGGGAAAGCAAGGGAATGGTATGAAGGTCTGAACCAGGGTAGTTTTTTCTCTTTAAAGGATTTCCACAAGGTGTTTTATGAGCATTATAAAGAAGATTCTCCATCTTTATCATTAGTTGAAAATTGTTGTGATCAGTCTGAAGATCTCATACAATACCTTGAAAATATTGATGAAGATTTGGGAAATTGGCATCTTGAGGATCTATTAGAGGCAATTCATGAATTTCATGCTCAAGTCAATTGTCATGAAAACCGACAGAAGTTGGTTGAGAATGAAATCAATCAGGAAATGAAAGAAGATCCGCAAGATCTCTTTGAAGGGACAAATGATGATTCATCTGCCCTTTTGTGTAAGTCTCAAGAAGAAACTAAGCCTTATGATCATTCACAAGAGAAATATAACAAATGTGGTTCTATCCAAAGAAAATAGAGAATTCCTCCTCCTTTAACCAAAGAAGAAATCAATCAAATTCAAAGCATGTAGCCAACCTCTAAAATTTTATATAAAGAAATGATTTCTATTTGTTCTACTGCTAAATTATGTACCGAAGCATTTTCTTAGGAAAAAACTACATAATAGGTTGATACTAATGTTGTACTACCTTCTCAAGAAGACCTATTGCCAGAGTATTTTCCTAATGATGGCCTTCAGACAGAATTAATCCCACTCAATCAAGGCCTATCAGGTTTGTTTAAAAAAACATATTAGTATATAATGAGGATGCCTTGTCAGATGATCATGAAGAAGGGATAGAGGTTATTTCTCACAAGAATCCCAAGCACAACACTGTGGAACAAGGAATAGTGTTGTATGAGGCTTATTATTTAAATCCTCGGGACCAGGTATTATTCCAAGATCCTTTTTTCTAGTTTCTTAGAAACATCTAAAAAGGGAGTATGCTATGCCAGGAATGATTTTTTGTAGAGTTTAAAGAAAATTTTGAGCACCATTGTTCAAAGGAAGGTAATATGGGAGTGGCCTTTTTGTTTTTCAACATACTCAAAGGGCTGAACAAGAAACAATCATATAGTCATTTACTTGATTGGTTTCATTGGAGGAGGGAGTTCACTTAGTGAATATATACCTCCAAGTTAGATTAGGGTATGTAGGTATGCAAAAGAGCTCTTAAATATCTGATAAATTTTCAAGTTTTCAGTTTCAGGTTATTTATTTAGGCTCAAGATCAAGTATGTTTCAAACCTCAGTTTGAAATGAGCATGGAGTTCAGTTTTGGAAGGTCACAACCATAAAATTTGTAGCAGATCAGAATTACAAAGTGAGAATCAGCCAAATAAATCAGGCTACTGGTCTACAAAGTTCTTGACACCTCCTAAAGGAGTTTTCCTTCCTAGTTGGAGCCACTTTTAGACTCCTGTATTTTACAGTATCACCATATGACTATTTATTTCTTATATTTTTGTTGAAAATAATATTCTTTGACTATCATTTATTTTCAGAAATCTCACTATCTTCATATTTTTCATCTAGACTCTCCATTACCTTTCATTTTAGCC
Source organism: Pinus albicaulis (assembly GCA_034641835.2). Lineage (NCBI taxonomy): Eukaryota > Viridiplantae > Streptophyta > Pinopsida > Pinales > Pinaceae > Pinus > Pinus albicaulis. Next base: position 546,822,689 of record CM076579.1, on the reverse strand, counting down.
TTTTCGGACATTCTCAGGTTCTCAATTCCAATTTTTAACCCCTAATCCCCTCATTTTAGCCTTTTCCCCTTCTTAAACCCCATTCCCATTGCTAAATATCCTTTCCCCTTCACTCATTCCCATTTTTGTTTAAAAAAAAATGTAAAAAACCCATTTTTACATTTTTTTTGAATAAATTTAGTCTATCGGGCCTCTTTAGATAAACCCTGTTTGTCTAATCCCGACCCCCATTTATGTTAAAACCCCAACACATTATGATAAAACCTCCTCTTTAATAAACTCCCACCCCCCCCCAAGTGTAAATATACACCGGGCCCCACCTTAATATTTAAAAGCCTCCGCTTTTAAACCTTACCCCTTCGCTTTAAATATGTTCCCGGCCCCACTTTATTATTTAACCCTGCCGCTTCCTTTAAAAATGACCCCAAATATCAAATCAACTCGTACTCTACGCCTCACCCGACCACCATCAGATCTCTGCCATCCGATCCGACAGCACTCGCCCCTTATCGCATCCCCAAATGCCCGATGTTTAAAACCTTCAGCGGGTTGCGAAATGGGCGTTTTTGCAATCCTCTGATCTACCACGTGTTGCCTCTTTGCTTTATCGCACACCCCCCGACTAAAAAACCTAAGCACTCTGGCACTGCACGATAAACCATAAACCACCTCTCCACTACACCAACTGGTCCCACCTCTTACCATTCGTCCCAAACTTCGACAGCCATCCAATCTCCCTCATCCGATCCAATGGCCCACATGTTTCTTCACATTTCCCCACCTATCTGCCTCCTCCAAAGACTTACAGGGTATATATTCAAATGGTTTTCTGCAATAGAGGATTATGAGCCAAAGAAAAAACAAGAGCAGGAAATTGGCAGTCAGGGTAAAGACAAAAAGGGATGAAAAATGTAGTGAAAGAACAGAGTTAAGGCAAAGGCAGTAATGAGATGTACAAATAAGGGTAGTTTCAAGGTTTAAAGACAAATCAGAGAACAATTCAACGAAGGAAGACAAAGCCAGATATCAAATATCATTCAGCATTGGCCTCTTCTCAACCACTCTAGCCACCTACAGCCTAATTTTGATTTAGTGAAGACTGCTACAGTTAATATTACAGTCAGAGAAATTTTAGCAAAAATTCATAAGTTATTGTAAAAGTTAATTTTGAAGGAAATTATTCAAATATATTTTAAAAGTTAGTTCAACAGTTAATTTGAGAGTTATTGTTACAGTAGGTCTGTTAGTGATATTTTTGGCTTGGGCCTTGCATGGTCACAACTTCCAATATTTCATTTTCTCTGTAGTAAATACAGTCTATCACCCTAGATTAGGGCAACCTCCTTAGTTGTAGTTAAATACTGCTTGTATTGTTCATTATCATTGTTGGTTGTTGGGTTGGATTTTTCTTAGACTCTGAGTTGTAAAGATTATTGTTTTGGAGCACTGTAATTATTTTTGAGCTGGACATTAGTAATAAAATAACTTTCACAGGATCCTTGAGCTATGTTGGTGGTGATGTTATTCCTCTTTTGTTAATGTTTTTCCTCTGTTTTTCCATACTGTACATCAATCTCCCTGATAGTAGAATAGATATATTAGATTAAGATATGCTGCATGAGCACCTTAATTATGTTTGTTACTGTTATCTAAATGTTTTCCTCTGCAAAGTATAACTAAAAAATTCTTAACTACTCTTTAGTTTCACCTAGATGTTATCTTAAGGTTTCCTTTTGAAGTTTAACTAAAGAATTCTTAACTACTCTTTAGTTTCTCTAAAAACTGTTATCTTGAGGTCTTTCTTACGAAGTTGAGTTAAAGAATTCTTAACTTCTCTTTACCTATACTGAACTATTATGTTAAATTGTTTTCCTCTAAAGGCCTGAATGCATAATTCAGGGACTGTCTGCTCTGATTTTGTGTTGAAGTATAGTTAAATAATTCTTAACTGCTCTTTAGCTTCACTAAACTCACTATCATCTCATATTCATCTTACCACAAAGATCCATTTGATATATTTAGCTTGCCCTGTGAAAACCCTTGAATAGTTGATGTAAAATTTAACCCTTTTATGACTCCATAACCCAATGGATTAAGCTTCCCACATTCTATCTATCCAACCAAACAAACAATAAAAACAAACAACCCCAATATTCATAAATACCATAAAATCAGAAAATATAATCATAAAGCTAAATAATTTAACCATAAACACAAAGAGATCCCTCTTTGAGCCCAGGAAGGCTAGGTCCTGGACTCCAATGTGGTTTGATGCGGTTACTTGCTACTTGTTCTTGCCACTATTTCAAATTAGATGGAGCCAAAAACTACAATAAGGCTCAAGGACCTTCCTCACCAACCTCCCAATGGAAGGAAACCTTCCTCCACTGAAAAACAGATCAGAAATCACGTGGATCTAGTCTCCACTGCTGCAACCTGCAACTCAACATATCTCTCAATAGAAACTGCACTGTACCACAAGACTAAAGATTTAGCCTAATGCCTGATTGTGGAATGTAGTGCAAAAATATTACTAGAGGCTTCTCAAGGAAAGATGTGGGATTCCCGATCAGGAACACCCTATGCTAAACAATACTGAAATCTTAGCTAAATAGCTGAAGAAATATATATGTCTAAACAGACCATATATCAAAATATCATAGCATCAACATGAATGAATATGGATGCCATCCTCTTCCTTATAAAAGTGGTGGGCTTCCTCACCCTTGGCCCCACTCATTAAAGCCACTATTTACATGTTGTGTAACCAGCTCCAAAGAGAGAAGAAAAGAGATATTCACGCCTTATAAATGAGCCACTTCGAGGGGGCAACCTTCAATACATTACATGAATGAACAATTCTTGGATGATACAAATGAACAAAACCTCCTTCTATATATAGGAGTCCATGGGGCCATAATATAATCCTAGTGGGGCCACAATGTAATCCTAGCCGACCTAACAATAATAATGTAAGGGCACAATAATAACAATATGGGGGTTACAGGGGGACAATAATAACAATAAGGGGGGCTATACTAACATAATAAGGGACTACATTAGTAATATAGGGACCTAACAATACCACAAGGCTAAAGCTTTAGCATAATGCCTGATTATGGAATGTAGTGCAAAACTCTTCCTAGAGGCTTCTCAAGGAAAGATGTGGGATTCCCGATCATGAACACCCTATGCTAAAAAACATTGAAATCTTAGCTAAATATTTGAAGAAATCTATATGCCTAAACAGACCATATATCAAAATATCATAGCATCAACATGAATGAATATGGATTCCATCCTCTTCCTTATATAAGTGGTGAGCTTCCTCACCCTTGGACCGACTCATTAAACCAATTATTTCCATGCATGAGATCTCCCTCAAAAATTGTGTTTTCCCTCAATAAATGTCCACTCCTCCATAACATCATTATTGATTTGGTCAAATTTGACCCAGTCTTCATGCTTCAGACCCTTTTCACACACAAGGGTGCTTAATTAAGTTGCCAAGATGTCCTCCTTTCACATTAGCATTGATTTTATTCTATTAAGGAGATTTATGGGTCTCCATACCCTCTTATTCAGAAAATTAATAAGCAAAAGCAAAAATTAATATTCCAACTAGCTCGTGGCTACTTGGGAATATTACATATTTCTATTGTTATTATGGTGGCTATAAACATGTATTTTATCAGTGATGATGTATGGATCTATTCATGTTTTTACCTATAAATGAATACACAATTTATCTATGGTAAAATATATTGTATTTTGGCTTATGATGTAGGGGAGAAATGCTTCTTATAGATTCTCAAATAAGTAAGAGACCCCCATGTTTAAATCTATTTTTTAAACCTATAGATGCAATGTTTGTGACATGTTTGAAAAAATGCATGTCATGTCTAGGAGGGGTTCAGATAAGTTCCTGAAGATGTGATTTCTCCTGTACCTTTTTTTAATGTTATTAATTATCCCCTATAGTTTCATGAAGTTCTGGGAAGTGACCTGGGCTCTAGGGCTAAAAAATTGGCACAAAACCCAGAGTTGCGAGCATATAACTGACTAAACCAGGCCCTGATCGGTACCTTCCCTTGGCATGCCCATGGCTATAGGATTTTAGACACTACCTTACCTTGGAATGCCCCTAGCTAAGGCTCAAATTGGTCAAAAATTCAATCTCCCTCAAGTTTCAGGGGCCTGAAAGGTTGGGTTCTCCTGAGGATGTTTTTGATATTGTGTAAGGTGTGTTTGTCTTGTTTTTGTCGGTTCCACTTTCTTAAGGTCATCTAAGAATTTGAATCTCGTATTAATAGCCTCTCGTCGCATGCTTACCCTGGGTGTCTAGTTACTTGGGTAGATATGGGAAGAGGGTGTTATAGAGTGGTATCTCAGCATGGTTCAACTCTCGGATTGGATCGATGGTGTGTTGATCATGCACTTATGTTGGTTTCATGCGTGTGTAGTATGCTTTTGGTCTATGTGTGATTGTTGCATTCACATAGTGTTGGTTATGGTTACAATGATGTTCCCATGGGAAAGTTGTTGGTGTCATTGGGACATGTGTCATCATGTGTGTATGACTAATTATGTGTTTTTCATGTTTATGTAATGACCATGTATGCTTGCTTACATGTTGCTACATGTTGTACATGCATTTCTTGTTTATGCTTGGTTACATCATTTTCATTCTTGGGTGTTGTCCATACATGCTTGGGTACATTTTGTTACATGGTGTACATGCATTGGTTGTTCATGTTTGGTCACATGTTGTTCACGCTTATGTATTTTCTATGTAAGTTGGCTTGGTTGATGTCGTCGTGCATCATGAGGTCATTGTATGCAATTAGTAAAGTGAAGTTGAAATAATGGGATTTGGGATAAGAGAAGATCGTCATACAAGCATGCAGGTATGTGATTCATGATTGTTGTGAATAGTAGGGTTACTTATATGTTTGTCATTCTATGGCTATTTTGGTCACATGTGTGATAAATGCTAGTTGATTAGTGTATTCATATGCACTTTGTCAGATATTCATGAATGATAGTAATTATGGTCGTATGCATTGTTGTTTTTGTGTTATGTTAGTTAACTTGATCATTATGTTATATGATTAACTTGTTCATGTTTTATGTTAATTAACTTGATGACTATGCTATATGTTGTTGATGATTATGTTACATGATTAACTTGTTTTTGTTATATGTTAGTAAGCTTGATGATTAGGGTTATTACGTTAATACCTTGATGTTATATGTATCATGCTAATTTGGATTGTAGGGTTATGGAAATACCGATATGATTTAATATGTTGTGATATTGTGTCATACTCATCTAGGTTTATTGCTCAATAGTGGTTATTATGCATGAATGACAAATGTTTATGAGCTTCTGATGTGAACATGCTAGTTACTTATTTTTATGGATATTGTGACCTTATTTATGTTTGATTTGATATGATATTATGCTAACTATATTGAGTGTGCAGGCAAGATAGCCTCCCCTGAAATACATTAAGGTATGAGCTTGCTTATGTTGTTTACTTTGCACTTGAATTTTTTATTATGTCATCTATTTGGTATTTGAGTGTTTGTGTCTATTATTTTGTCTATTTTTGAATGTTTCATTAATCACAAGATATGAGTATGTGTCTATAATATTGCATGAAGAAATTATTTGGCATTAATATGGTTGTACAAATGCAATATGTGTTGAGATAGCTTATGTGTACTTGAGTATAAGTAGGTGATAGTTGTAGTGTTGTGATTTTGACTACTAATTAATTATGACATGATTGTTAGTCTTGGTAAAGGTTGATTTTAGTTAATAGATATGATGTCTTGATATTTGCAACATGTGATTTACATGTGTGAACAGTTGCAGGGAACCATGCTTGGTATTAGCATGACAATGTAATATTTAAATTTTTTACATAACTAACAACATGGTGATGTGATAGCATATAGTAAGAATCAATAGTAGCAAGGTAAAATAACTAGTATATTAGATCTAAGAGTTTTGTGATCCATAATGTAGATAAATATCTTTCATATTAATCACATCATTAGGATTTGGTCGACATTTCGAACCATCTAATGTGGTTCATCCTCATGACAAGGTGAAGAAGGAAGCTGATCTCATTGAATAATAGTAAGGATGTGCCATTGCCCGGTGATAGCTATTCAAATTAGCCATTATTTATTTAATTAGTTCATTACTTGAAAAATTAAAAAGTTTTTAAATTATTTTAAATATTATTTATTATTTAAAAATATATTATATAGAGGGGGAAGGGGTAACAAATAATATAATGATTTAGAAAAACTGATTAAATTATAAAATTATTAAGAAGGGATAAATACTAGTGTCGGGAATAATATTAATATTTAAAATAATTTAAAAAACTTATTAAATTTTCAACTAATGAACTAATTAGCTAACTAAAGGTTAGTTTTATAATGGCTAGTTTGAATAGCTATCATTAGACAATGGTGTATCCTTACTATTTATTCAATGAGATCAATTTCCTTCTTCAACTTGTCATGAGGATGAACCACATTAGATGGTTCGAAACGTCAACCAAATCCTAATGATGTAATTAATCTGAAAGATATTTATCTAACTAGTATATTTTTATATTTATTTAAGCATTGATATCAGGGGATTGCATGGAAAGATATTGCCATGAAATCTTGAAGAAGGCTCTAGTTGATATTTCCTTTGGAATATTGGAAACCATGGGGATTCAGTCATGGTGTTTGTTTCTAGTCTTGTGCTTTTGGTCTTTTGTGATTTTTCAGCTTCATTTGCGATCTTGTTTATGTCTGATGCATAACTATGCCACTTTTTTGCGGTGTCATGTTGTTCTTGTTTTTCATTGTTTTCTTCTTGTTTTTTTCTTGTTATTTCATTTTATGTTTTCAGTCTAGGGAAATGGTTTGTGAAACAGGAAATTTAATGGAGATCAGTGAATGAGTAAGTGCAGCAGAAGGTAAGAATATGACAGGCAGTTAGACAGGTTGGGTCCATTGTGGTAAATGTATGGTGTAAGAGCAGCTATGAGGAAGGTAACATAAAAGGTAAATAAAATAGATCTGAGGTGTTATATGTCTTGGCTATGTTGGGAATTGTCATTCTCACGGTTGCACATATTATGCACAAATAAAGGAAGTTCGCTTAACCTTGACCTTATAATATCTCTTGATTATGATGTGATCAGGATTATGAGAGTGTTTATATATGTATACATGTATGTATATGTCGTGTATGACAGCATCGTAATGGATCATGGTTGTTTGATATTAAATGTTTATATGTATGTGTGTATGTATGTCATTTTCAAATAGGATCATGATTGTTCTATGTTAATGATTATATATATGTGTGTATGTGTGTGTCACTGTATGATAGGGTTTTCAAGGATCATTCTTGTGGATGAATGATTTTTAATGCAAGTGAATGGCATAAAGAGGTCCCTAGCTATGAGGAATAAATTGGTAGAGTAACCTTAATATCTCTACGAGTTCAGTATCATGTGGATATGAATTGATATTATATGCATTTACTATGCCTATTTTTATGCTATGGACAGGTAATGTTGAGAGGTACATCAATGAAGTGAAAGTAGTGACATGATATATGGCATGCTAGGATAAGCATGGATAACGGAGAGACAATGGAAGAAAGGTTGCTTTGTGGAGTCAGTGGGTGGTCTATGTATGTGTAGTTATACTATTGTGTATATGTTGCACATGTTGTATATTAAATGACTATACCTATGGTGATGTGTACATGTAATATATGTAGTATTGTGTACATATGGTGTTTTATTTCTGTTGTATATATGGTGTTGTGTGTATATTGCATATGCAATGCTAGGTATAGATGGTGTTATGTACATGTTGGATATGCGGTGTCGTGTACATATTGTATTGTGCGCATGTTTGATATGTGGTGTCGTGTGCATAGGGTGTTGTGCGCATGTTGGATAGGTAGTGTTGTGTACATATGGTGCTATGTACATGTTGTATATGTAGTGTTATATACATATGGTGTTGTGTGTGTGTGTGTCGTACATATGGTGCTATGTATATATGGTGTTCGGTGCATGATTGTACATGTGGTGTTGTGTACATAGTGTACATGTGGTGATGTGTGTAGGTGGTGCCATGCACATGTCATGCATGCAGAACTATATACATGTGGTGTCTTGTACATATCGTGCATGTGGTGTTGTGTAAATTTGGTCTTGTGTACACATTGTGTAGGTGGTGCAATGTACATTTGGCATTGTGTAGAAATTGTGCAGGCGGTGTCATGTACATTTGATGATGTGCACATGTTATACAGGTAGTGTTGTGTACATGTTGTGCATATGGTACTAGTATACATGTGGTATCGTGTGCATGTTGTAAATGTTGTGTTGAGCGCGTGTGGTACTATGTATATGTATATCTATTATGTTGTATTGTACACCAAGTGCAGGTATATGTGTTGTATGATCATGTAGGCATATGTATTGTGTTGTGTTGTACACCAGGTGTAGGTGTATGTGTTTTGTTGTACACTAGATACAGGTGTATGTATTGTGTTGTGTTGTGTTCTACACCGGGTGTGGGTGTATGTATTGTGTGGTTATGTACTCCTTGTGTGGATGTACGTGTTGTTAATTGTGTGTATATGATTGAATAAAAGAAAAGGAATTGGGTGCTTGTCAGGTATGGAAAACGAATTGTGTGTGTACATAAAGAACAAAGGCAGAAGTAAGGACCAGTTAAAGGATAAGTATTAGAATTTTATTTTAGTTCTCTTATGCACGTGATCTATGATTTTGACTTATGATGGTTACATGTGACTTATGATTATGGTTTATGATAGTTTCATGTGATTCATGATTTTGATGTATGATGTTTGTGTTTTGAGATAACTAGATGTGATATGTTTATACATGTTGATTGATCAAACAAATAGTTTTAATTGTTGTGATAGGAAGTGAAGAGTATCACAGGTGCACCTTATTCACGAGCAACCAATGAGGTATGATTTGAGGTTATCTCAATTTATTTTGAATCTAATGGAAGTTATGTTCTTGGTATCAGAAGCATGAAAATCTCTGGTTGGGTGGTTGAAACTAATTGCAAACATTAGCATCAACAACAAAAGGAATTGAAACAGGTAGCAATATGCTAGTAAATCACTTTAGGAGCAGGGTCATTGCTAACACTGGAAAATCGTACAAGAAAATATGACATTATTTAAAGTCAAGCATAAGGGTTTACAGGGCTGAGAGACATTAGATAATCTGGAGAGTATTTAAAAATATCTAAGGTCCGAGGAAAAATCAAATTTGAGCAAGTCATAATTTTTCGTGCAAAAACCTTCGATAAGAGCACCTTTGCATGCCTTTTGACCCGAAAAGCGCGCAATCCTGGGAGTGGAGGAAGTCACTTTCTAGGACCACAAAAAGCACACCCCAGGACAATGATTTCACACTTGAAGCTGCCTAAGGACAACTAGCAAAGCCTCCTTAGGATATCAAGGGAGAACATAATGGAATCATCCCCCTCTCTTGGGTCACCATCCACAATGTACCAAGGGAGGGAAGGAGGATTTGAATTCTCCTGTAAAAGGCCACCAAGAGATGAACAACTTGAGAGCACAATGTTATGCTGGCCATAATTTCCCCAAGGAATACCAACAGTGTGTGATCTAGAGTAGAGACAGAGGGGACTCAATTTTTGTCCATCCAACAACTTCAGTCCACCATAGTAGAGAGAGGGAGACTTTGCACCGAGGAAAGCTTATAAGTAAAGACATCCTTGCATCGGGACTTAGAACCCCCAGTTCTAAGGGCCCCTTGGCAAGTGGGTTAAATCTTCATTTTCATTTCAATAAGAGTGGTCGTAAGTGCAACTGTTTGGATTATTGTAGTTGTTTGACTCTATTTAGAGCCTTTGTCTTATTTGTTTTAGTTTTTATGTTTGAATATGCATGTTATTTCTCTATCTAGTACATTTATGTTCTAACATGTTCCACTAACTTGCTTGAATCCATATATTTCCTGCCTGTGACCAATAACTTAAGAGGGTAAACCACAGCCCTTAAGTTGGTGTGATTTTGTAAATGCATGCACCAAACACACTAACACAACCATTGTGGGACATTGGTACTCAATAGTGTACATTGATTTACATGATCATTTTATGACCGATATGATAGTTTGAGGCAGGTAAATGCCTTGGTTTTTATATCTTTCGATGTGAGGAATCCTTGCTAAGGGATTTATCGCCTAGGATAGGGGATGCTGAGGAACTTGGAAGGTGAGTGACTGCATGAAAGGGGATGACTCGATTTCTCGAGGACTATGTAGTAGAGAAGGGAAGGTTGGGAATGGATTTGTTTTGGTCATTAGCATTTCCAGATGGAATCAGATGCACATTGGGAGTGTTCCCTAGAACAGTGAGCCAATAAATTTTCACTAAGGGTACAACAGTAAAGGATTGTAGTGTTGGACATTGGATGCAGATTTGACTTTGGCAGTGGATTCTAGAATTCCTAGGAAGGAATTTGATCCTTGTATTACTTTGAGGTTGGATATGTGAGCATCTAGATTCCCTTGTTTCATATGCGGGCATCATATCCTTCTATTTTTTGGTTGAGAAAATGTGTATATGTTTATATGTGTATATTATTGTAATTATTGTATCGAGTTGGATTTATAAAGCTCCATGAATAGTATGATTTTCTGCTAGTTAAATAAAATGTGGTTGCTATTATAAATATTGTATATGGATGGATTTATAAAGCTTCATGGATAGTATGATTATTTTCTTGTTGAAGAAAATGTGATTGTTATTTTAAATACCATAATTAACTTTGTTATAAATCTCCAATACACAATATATTTGTCATGTTTCAACAATGGTCATTGTAAATACTACAACGATTTGTGTTATAAAGCTCCATAGGAAGTATGTTTTGTTTTTAGTATTTTGTTGGTTTGTAGGTGTCATTAAACACTGAGGATGGTGTTACCCCAACGGGGAGGGTTCTGTAACATCCCTCATGAAAATTCCATGTAATAAAAGTTAAAAATCATAACCACGATTAATGGGACACATATTCCAAGTTGAATGTTGGGGAAACCATCCTAGTGGGCATTCATTTCGGTTAATATGTCTAAGTAAATTGGCAAAGGAAAAGGAAAAGAAATTTGGAAAGGTATGAGGCACTAATTGGAATTTTATTTATGAAAATAATGGAAATTAGGAGAAAAGGAAGGTGAAAGGTCACGAGTTTCATGTGAGGAGGAAATTGAAGGAAAATAATGGAAAATGAAGAAATTATAGAGCTCATTAATAAAAGGGATTCTAAGGATCAATTGGTAAGATTTTTCTCACACTTATGGAGATCTATCATTATTCTCTCTCTCTCTCATATTCTTGGATACTTGGAGTTTTCCTGTAATACTTTAGCATTGGATCAAGAAAGGAAAAGAAACCAAGGAAGAGTGGGATCAAGTAGCTAAAACAAGATTCATTGCAGGTATTTATTTGCATGTGTGTTTTCCTTTCTAGACCTGGCATGCATGGTATTGCATGTGGTTCTTTTTTGTCTTGAAATTGGTGTTTTCTAGGTGTGATAGTGTTTTTAGCCTAGCCTTACCATTTCTGGATAGTCATGGTGTTGTGGAGTTCTAATGTTTTGGTTTAGTTGGATCGTCAGTTGGATTTGAAGCTAAGTGGGGTGGATCTCCGAATTGATATAACACATCGCCTAGCAAACCCTAAACCGGACTGTGGGTTGCGTTAAATCCGGATAGTGTGTTACCTACCTAGGAATCCTTGACTAGTGAATGGTAGGATTTACGATAAATCCTAGAGGTGGTTTGCCTCGGTTTAGGGCCTAGTGATCCAAGTTTGGATTGTGGTAAAACCTAAGAGGTGGGTGCTCTCCGTTGGGCCTAGTAGTCTTAGGTTTGGGATATACGGTAAATCCTGGAGAGTATATCTCGGTTTAGGGCCTAGTGACCCTTGATTTAGACTATGGGTTGTGGTAAAGCCTAAGAGAATAGGAGACATGAAAATTACTCATGGTTTAGGCAGAGAGAATTCGGTGATATCCTTGCTTTTATTATCCTAGTGATCGGGTGTAGATCACGGTAAAGTCGATTATGACATTTTTATTGTGCTTTCCTAGTGATCGGGGATGGATCATGGTAAATATTGATTATATTGATTAGGGTGAGGTGTTTTAACCTCGATATGCCCTAGTTTTTTCTTTTAGTTTGATTCCCACATTCATGATTTGAATATGGCATGGGGGTGAATTGTTGGAGAGAGATTTGGCTCATCCAATCTATCGTCAGGTGGAACGTGGAATTTCCATCTTCAGTTTTTTTTACATTCAGTAATGAAGAGCTCATTCCTTTGGTATTTGGTATGAAAATGTACTAGTTATTATGTGGATTCTATTGCTATTGTATCCACTGTATTTGTGTTGTTATTATGTTGGTTATAAGCATGTATTTTATAAGTGATGATGTATGTCTCTATTCATTTTTTATTTGTAAATGAATACATAATGTATATACGGTCAAATAGATTATATTCCAGCTTATGATGTAGGGGAGAAATTATTCTTAGTGATTCTCAGATTAGTAATAGATCGCCATATTTAAATATGTTGTTTAAACCTATAGATTCAATGTTTGTGACATGTTTGACGAAATTCCTTTCATGGTTAGGAGGGGTCCAGATGAGTTCCTGATGATGTTATTTCTCCCATAACTTAAAAAAAAAAAATTATACATCATCCCATATATTTTCATGAATGTTTGGGCAGTGACCTGGGCTTTAGGGCTAAAAAGGTGGCACAAATCTTAGAGTTGCAAGCACAGAACTGACCAAATCGGGCCCTAGAAACTACCTTCCTTGACATGCCCGTGGATATAGTCTTTTAGCCACTACCTTGCCTTAGCATGCATACAAATATAGCCTTTTATCTGCTACCTTGCCTTGGCATTCCCGACACTAAGGCTAAAATTGGTCAAAAAGTCAGTCTCCCTCAGGGTTCAGGGGCCTAGAAGGTTGGGTTACCTCCTCGATATGTTTTTGATGTTGTGTAAGTTGTGTTTAGACTTTGTTCCTTTTGGTTTCACTTCCTTAAGGCAATCTAGAAGGTTGAATCTCATATTAGTAGCCTCTTGACGCATGTTTACCCTAGTTGGTTGATTACTTAGATAGATGTGGGAAGAGGGCATTACAAATTAGGAGAAGATGGATTTGGCTCAGCCAATCTATGGTTAGGTGGAACGTGGAAGTCCCAAACCTGGTTCTCATTTTCCTATGGTTAATAAAAGCTAATTTTAACTTGCTTTTGGTAAGGAAATGTATTGGTTATTATGTAGCTTTTTTGGTTGTTCTCTTATTGTTATTTATATAGTTATATGTTGGTTATAACGATGGTTTTATGATAGATCTTAGTCATGGATCTATTCATGTTTTAATTCATAAATTAATAAGTAATGAATGAAATACCTAATTTGTGTTATGATAGATAATTAGAGAAGGTAGACACCCTTCTTGTTAAACCTCAGATGAGTTTTTAGTCCCTCATGTTCATACTTGCATTCATGACCTGTAGGTTTCATATATACCAAGTGTTTGAAAAAATGTCAGTCCTGGTTGGGGGTCGTCAGGTCAAATCTTGGTTTTAGTTTTTGTTTTACCAACGTTGTCTTCATTTCTTTTATAATCTATATAAGTTTCATAGTTTTATGGGTAGATGCCTAGCCCAAACCTTGAAAAATATATTTAATTCTCACAGTCGGTGGCATAAAATTGGCAGAGAAAGGCCACAGTCACACTGATGCAGGCCTGTGGGAGGGGCTGGGAACCCATAGTCACTTGTAGGTCTTGACAAGGGTGTGAATGGGGCCCTAAGTCAGGAAGAATGTGATTTTTCATAGGGGTTGGCTACCTGGAGGGGTTGGGCTACTCTTGGAAGGCTTGTGGCACCTGAGGGAAGTCAGTAAGGTATTTTTGTGTCAACTCCATTTACTTAAATTCATCTAGGAGGTTGAGTCATATCATAGTGAACCTCAACTCATGTTTACCCTAGGCAAGCCAGTGAGAGTGGTAAATGTGGGAGGAGGCATTACAAACAAGAACCCTCCTAGAGAAATGCAACAAGGGGGGAATCAAAATTTCAATCCTAAATTTAGAAGGTCAGTTAATGTACCTAAAATTTTTTTAAAGAGAAAGGAAGGACACATAAGATTAGGTTCAACCCCCATTAATGATTTAATATGAACTAGTAGAAGTCTTGGAAGAAAGTCTAAATTATTAGCAAAATCAATATTCATTAATGGCTCATGATGAGGATCAATAGTATTGGGATTTGAATTATGATTCTTAGGTCCATTGTTTGAAAGATGACATCTCTTCATGTTGTAGGAATTTATCAAACTTGATGTAGGTATAATTTCATAATAAGTATGATTTAAGATCTAGAAAGAAGCCTAAGACCCAGGAAGAACCTACTCATAAAACTAAGGGAGTAGATGATCAAGAAAAAAATAAGGGAAAGCAACTTGAGAATTGTTGGAATTGTAGTGTTTCCATTGATTCCAACCTATGCTTAGAAGTTTTTATCTTTGTAAGCATCATTTGTATGCTCTTTACAATTTCAATGTATGGTCTCTTATGTTTGGAACAATGTCTCAAAGCTGCATGTACATATCCAAAAGTTGGGCTTAAAATTGATAGGTGAAGGCTTATGATGATGTCATGACACTTGCATAGGGATATGGAATATATTTGAATGATTTTTCATGATTATAAAAGACTTGACATGGGTTTGTATAAGTTCTATAAGTTTAGGAGGTTGTTGAAGACTTGCATGAATAGGTTTAGAAGTTTGAAGCTGAGTAGATGGAAGAAAGGAGGATTGGCAAGGGTAAAGTAGATGTCATGAGCATAAATTCCATTATTAACACTAGAGAGGAGTGTGTTAGGTGTGTTATACCACACTTCCCGAAGGGAGGACCTGTGTTACTCCTTGTAGGTGTCTTTTCCTGGATTTCATGCTCTTTATAGTCAATTTCAGGGGTTTATACTTTGGTATTTTCTCATGGTAAATGGTCTAATAGTCTAAGAAAGTTAACACCTCATCTAGAAGGTTATTAAAGATGAAAATTTGAGGAGAAATAATATGTATAGGAAAATATATTGAGGATGTGATGTTGGATGGATTGAGAGAGTGACCCTTTGAGAAGGCATTGAGAGAGAAGCAATGTGGATGTATGAGCATATTGAATATATAAATATAATGATAGTTTTTATGCAGGTCTCGTACAATATTGTATGCAACTAGTACTGATAAGAGTTGAGGAGAGGTTGCATAGGACTGTGTGATCGAGAGAGAGGACTTGTTGTGGAGTTTTGTTGTTGTTGATCTATTGAGATCGTGTTGCACAAAGAGCTACTTTAATGTTCGGGTCCTGTCTGAAATATCTTGAAAAGTGGTCCTAAAGAGTTACAAGGCTAATGGCTCCTTTCTGGTGGTGTCCAACTAAATTGTTACAAGGATGGTGGCTTCCTAAATAATTATAGGGGTCGTGGCTCCTTATTGGCAGTTTCCAGCTAAACTTTGTATGAGAAATTTATTATTAATGAGAGAATCCAAGTAATGCAACAATAATACGATGATTTTTCTTCCCTTGAGGGTTTCCACTAGAAATAATTATGTCTCCTTGTGCATGCTAGTATTTATTATTGTCTTGGTTTTTATGTGTTGATTTTATGTTGCTTTTACATTCATATCTACTGATGTTATTGATGTGTTTTTCTATTCGATAAATCAATAAAATGAAGTTAAATTATATAATGGTCATCAATACTGATTCACCCACCCCACCTTTCAGTAGTAATTTACATTTCTAACAAGCAAGGAAACTCATTGGAAAAAAATCAAAAATAAAGAAATAGGCCCATCCTAATAAGGGGATGGAAGAGCAAGTGAAAACATGAAAAACATCTATTTCTTTTAAATTAGTAAAAAAAAGAGATTGAGAAAATCAAGATTCTGGAACCTATGGAAGATTTAACCAAGCATCAGGTGTAATAGAAGTAGATAGCCAAATTCATCCAGCCTCCTCAAGTAACTCTTTATCAGGATGTTTTAAATATACATGAAGAGAGGCCTATGGTGATGTTTGGAACTTATGTTGAAGAATAGGATCTTCAAACTCTATCCTTTTATGTAACTTTCATTATTCATCATTTTATTATGCATAATTATAGGTTGGACTCCATGGCTTCACACAATTTAATGTTGAAATATATGATGGATTAGTTAAGGTGGTAAGTGACTAAAGCATATAGGGATTTATATTATTTTAACTCCATAATGTTAAATTTGTTGAATTAATCAAATACGTGGTAGTATCTTTGGCTCAAATTCCCGCAAAACGTATAGTCATGGATATTTTGATTGTTGACATTCCTTCGATATTTGGAATTTATAAAATTCTTCGGGAATGAAGATGATAGGCTAAATTAATTTCGATCTAATTTATTCAACAATTATTTTTTTTGGTGGAGAGGAAAGAGGGTTGTACAAAGAATCAAGATTCACTAAAACTATTACAAATGAGAAAGACCTTGAAACTTTTCTTTTATATTCTATAGATAAATATTTTAGTTTTTTTATGTCAGGAGTAGATGATACAGTAGATAAATAAGTAGAATTCTAAAATCCATATTCAATGCACAAAGGAGAAGAGATGGAAAATTCTATTTGGAAAATGTATTTTGATGGGGCACATTCTAAAGAAGGAAAGGGGAAACCAATAGTCTTCTTTAGTATAATTTTGAGAGATACAGAACTCAAATACGATATCTTGGAGAAGAAGACTTACTGTGGTTAAATAATTGAAATCTTTTATAACCTCTATTTTGCATTCTAAGATCATGGCATATTTTCCCATAAGTGTAGTCAAATAGGTCCTCACCCAAGTTGATAGTGAAGGAAAGAGATGGCATTGGATAGCAAATATTATTGAGTATGATATGGAAATCAAACACACAAAGTTGGTGAAGGGAAATGGTTTAGATAAAATTCTCACCTAATCAAACTGAAAAATGATGGGAATAAATCTATTATCAGATGCCTTGGAGCTGAGTAGATGTGACGGAGAAGGACAATTTGAACATTCAAGTAAAGAAAAATTGTTGCATGATTCTCATTTGAAAATTAAATATAAATATATTTATTCCCCTTGGTAGAAATATATTGTCTCCTATCTATTATATATTTAGTTACCTCCAGAGGTAGACATATCTAAATTTTAAATTTTAAATTACAAGCTATAATATATTGTATTTCTATTGGTAACTTGTATTGGAGAGATCCTACAAGAAATTTTCTCTTATGTTTGGCTGAGGAGGAAACTTAAAACATCGTATCATAGTCTAATGTTGGGATATGTGGAGTAAACCATGCTTAGAGGGAAACAACTTATATGATTATGAGGGCAATATTTTACTAGCCCAAGTTATTTGCAGAGGAAAATCTCAAAGTAATAGCTCCTGACAAGTGTTAGGTCTTTAATGGTAAACATAAGCTTCATCCTTTTCCCTTGATTATTGTTCTAATTGAGGCTCCTCTTTTTCAATGGGGTTTATACTTTATTGGTGAGATTCTTGTTAGTGTAAAGTTTTCAGGAAAGTGTACCAAAACAACTTCACTGAAGTCACTGGTGACAAGTGACCCTAACAACAAGATATGAATGTTTATGCCTTAGATATGCAATGACAAAATAAGAAAGCCCTGCAACAAAAAGATCATATGTGATCCAAAACATAAAACAACAAGAAATAACTTATGCAATAAACCAATAGAATAATACTTTAAATGTATAATATTTTTATTAGAAAACACCTGGTGAAGGAGGTTTGCAACATGTATCTGTAAAGCCCCTTCCGTGGGATGGGTCCTTTGATGTCCTCGTCCTTCAACGATATTTTTCTCTCTCTCAATATTTATAAAACCCAAAAAGCAAAATGGAACTCAAGTGGGAGCTAAAATGTGAGAATATGACTGTTGTGACAATGATAGTGATCATGGTGAAAAAATGAATGGAAAACCATCTCATTTATAACAAAGTATAAAGCTAAACTAAGAATTAGAAAATAATAAAAAAGTATTGACCAAATCCAAATCTAACCATTAGGAATACTTTATTATATTTTTTGGAGAGGGAAAATTTATTTAAAATTGTCAAATATAATTATTTAGAAAATGGTTGAAGTAATTAAGAAATAAAATTACTTATTAATTACTTTGAGAGGATTAAGAAATTTGTGAATTCGAATAGTGATTTAGAAATTATTTCAAAAATGAAAATAAGGAATAATAAATAAATAGTGATTTATTTAATTATTCCAAGATGATTTAGTCAAATGTGCTAATAAATAATCATAAAATAATGATTTAATAATTATTTCTAGAGAAAATTAAATAAATAATGATTTATTCAATTATTCTCATGGGTTTTTAATTTTATTTTAATGAGAAATAATTTAATAAAAATGGTTTACTAAATTATTTCCTATGGTGAAAGTGATTTTACTATAGTAAAATAAATCCTACATGGTTTATTTTGATCCACCTAGGTAGGAATAGCTAGGTGATCACTTTTTAGGTGATAGCAAATTCATCCCATGTCTAGTGGGCAACATAAATGGATCTTGAGAACCATAGATTACTTATCAAAATGGGTAGAATTAATGCTTACTAGGTCTGCAACTGATAGTGTTCTCATTAAGTGTTTGGAGGAGAAAATTTTATCAAGGTTCGAGTGCCCAAGAAAATCAATCATTGATAATTCACAAGCTTTTAAATTAGTAAATATGATCAATTTCTGCTATAAGTACAACATTATTCTCACCCATTCCATTTTGTATCACCCACAGGGAAATCGTTTGGTTGAGTCATCAAATAAGATCTTAGTCATAGTTATTAAAAAGTGTCTTTCTAATAACAAGAAGAATTGCAGTACTCAGTTAAAATATGCTTTGTGGAAAAATAGGATAACAACAAAAATGTCAGTAGGAAAATATCCTTTTGAATTGGTATATGGTAATTCAGCTTTGTATCCTAGTCAACTAGCTTTTCTTGTAGTTAAATTACTATAGGAAGGTGAAGAAGATCCAAATTATCTGATAAGTTGGATGAATTAGTTGATTGAATTGAAAAAGGAGAGGGAACATGTGAAGAAAAAATTATAAAAATACCAGGATAAAAAGAAGTTGAATTTGTATTGCAAAGAAAAGGAAAAAGCATTTAAACAAGGAGATTTGGTGTTAAACTAGGACAACAAACAAGAAAAAATATATAAGCATGGAAAGCTCAATGCTTTATGGCTTGGACCCTTCAAATTTGTAGAAATCAATGATCACAACACCTTTCTTCTTGAAAAAATGGATGGAAAGATTCTACAACTACTTGTAAATAAGTAATACCTTAAACATTATTTCTAGTATTTTCTCGTCTACTCTCTTTTCATTGTATATATTGATGAGAGAATTGTAAGTTCTAGTGTATTTACTATTTTATGTTTTGTACTCACTGCAATATGAATCAATCCCAAAGGTGAAGGAACTAATCTATGGTTCCTAGCATTTATTTAAGAAATGATATCCCCAGGTGGAGTCGATGTTGTAGCACTAATATCCTTTTCATATTTTCTTTATTTTTCATATTAAAAATGTCAAAAAATATTGCATATTGTATACAAGATAAAATGAAAAAAAAAGGAGAGGAATAACAAAAATGAAAGATAAAAAATAAAAAAATAGAAAATAATGATGTCAAATATAAAATAAAGAACTTAGAGAATTTTGTTTCATGTATTATGAGGTAATGAATGACAGTTTCAGAGATATAAACAGGAAAATTATATAAAAGTGGGTCGTTAAAATGAAAAAAATGAAATCCACACAGTCTTGGATAGACGGTCAACGGGTGCTCTATTAAGCACTCCTTTATGTGAATTGACTAGTTCAATTCCCTTCCCTAATCGAAGTGATATATTGGACATGAAGAATATGTAGGCCTACCAAGCTTACAAAAATAAAATGCAAAAAATTAAAAATAAACAACACGCAAGTTTGAGAATGATCGGAGGACATGTGTATCATGCTACCTTATCTGATGGAATATAGAAGGCCTCACCCTATCAGAAGTTAATGATGGGGGGGGGGGGGGGGTTCCACTTCCATTCGTTTCATCCAAACCACATGTGAACACGATAAATGTTCGATATCGTATCAAGTCATTAATAAAATCAATAAAGAGAAAATTAGCTCAAGGGATAAACAAACGCAAATTGAAGAATATAAAGCACTAATAGCCAGACTGGGAACAAATCCTAAAGATAGATAAGTTATGAAAATTATCTTGCAAAATGAAGAAGTTGAGATTCAATCCCTTAAAAAAAATGTTTGAAAATTCCAGTCACTAAACATGTTAAAATAAAAAAAAAGTTTCAAGTCTAAAAGGAAAAGGAGAAGTTATTAACAGTTTATTGTAGAGATAAATGATGAAATCATCGAGCTAAAAAAAATATACGAGAATTAGAGAAATCTTAAGCTAGCCATGTTTTCTTAGCTTCTAATTCCATTATTTTAGATGCCCTAGTTCGTAAGTGTTAGGTCCCTATATTACTAATGTAGTCCCTTATTGTTGTTAGTGTAGCCCCCTTATTGTTATTTTTGTACCCATGTAGTCTCCATATTGTTATTATTGTGCCCCATAAAATCCCACTATTGTTATTTTTGTCCCCTTACATTATTATTGTTTGGTCGGCTAGGATTATATTGTGACCCCATGGACTCCTATATATAGAAAAGAAGTTTTTTCATTTGTATCATCCAAGAATTGTTCATTTATGTAATGTAAAGGAGGTTTCCCCCTCAAAGTAGTTGATTTCTAAGGCGTTCATCTCTCTTTTCATCTATTTTGGGAGTTGGTTCCATAACATTTGGTATCAGAGCTTTGGATTCTAGAGTTTCGCTACTTGAAACAGGTCATCATGGAATTTTCGCTATAAATATTTTCTACGAAGGTTCAAAAGCTAAAAAGAAACCCATTTGTGAATAAATCTTGGGGAACTTTATGTAAGAATTTCAGATCTTGGTTTAAAATATTTTCAGAGAAATGATCTGTGGAAGTTAGGGTTTTTAGAGGCTCCCAAATTTCATCTCAAAGAGGTGACCTTGGGAAAATTTTCATAACTCTCTCTCTGAGCATCGGAATATAATTCTGTAAAAAATGGCCAAAAACACATGTATTTTAGTTTCTTGTATATCTATTTCATATCCAAAGGAGGAAACAATGACATGTGGCACACTATACAAGTTATCTCTACTGAGGTAGTCCATAATTAGGTCATTTTGGGATATTGGGCATAACTTTTCCTTGAAGATTCCAAATCAGGTAAGACCTGTGGCATTGGAAAGAATATTCAGGGGAAAAAATATCGAGGATCCAAAATTACATAGATACATTAGTTTCAATATCGAGCTCCTCGAAAGCAAGAAAAATGTGTGTATTTTTTTTTTCAAATTTCATAAGTCTTGTTTGAAAAATTAGTTTGAAGTGATTCCAAGGGTATATTGAAGCATAGATATCAGTATTGGGTTCTAAAATGCCCCCAAAAATTAATTCAACACCCATTAAGCCATCAGAAGTATCTACTATGACTCATGAAGAGGAAGAAGTGCAACATGATATATCAAAATTACAAGAATAAGTGCAACAATTTTCACTCTCGCAAAGAGTAACTAAAAATTAAATGGAAGTTTTGAATAATGGCGTGGAAGCTAAGATGGATGGCTTGAAGAAATGCATGGAAGCTAAGATGGATGGCATGGAAGCTAAGATGGATGACATGGAACCTAACATGGAAGACATGAAGAATGATCTAAAAGCAAACATGGAAGGTATGAAGGAAGGTTTGAAAAATTTGATATAAGAAATGATTCCTAATGGTGAAAAGGTATTATAGGAAGCTCATTATGATAAAAAAATAACTTTTAATTGTGATTTCATTAATCTAATGTTGGATTGAAGACCCACCATACTCCAAAGATTGATATGAGGAAGTTTGATGGCAAGGATCCCATAACATGGATACTATAGATGGAGTAATATTTTGATCTCCATAATGCACAAAACACATAAAAGTTAGGCATTGGAACTTTATATTTAGAAAAAAATATATTTGTATGGTATCGATGTTTTTTCTCTCGAAAAAAATGTCACTTGGTCAATTTTTACGGAGGAAATGATAACACATCATGAGGATAAAAAGAGAAACAACTTATTTAGCCAATTGATAAATCTCAAACAAAAGGGTTCAATGGTGGAGCACATTGAGAACTTCCAAAAATTCAATATAAGGGTAACGGTTATTCCAGAGAAACAAGAGATTGATATCTTCATAGGGATTTTAAAGGATAACATCCAAGATGAGGTTCACCTTTGGGAACCTGATTCATTGGAGAAGGAATTCAGGTTGGCAAGAAAAATTGAAAGTAAAATTATGGCGACAAGGAAGCCTACCACTCATATCTATAAATATGGAAGTGTTGCTACTCCTAGACTTCCACAATCTACGATGTTGACACCACAAAAATTGGAAGAAAAAAGAGCAAAAGGGATTTGTTATAGTTGTGATAGAAAATACACTAAATTTCATAAGTTTTCTGAGAAGAAATTATTTTACATAGATTGTGAAGAGGAGGAAGAAAATGAACAAGAAACTTCAAAAGAAGAGGATATACACTAGGAAACAACACTAGATAACGAAGAAATAAGTTCGACCATGTCTTGTAATGCATTGGCAGAAATTACCACTCCTCAAACTCTCAAGATAGAAGGAAATATCAAGAAGAAAAATGTAATAGTGTTGATTGATTCAGGTAGTACCCATATTTTTATTCTTTGTAAGGTAGCCAAGGAATTGAATTGCTTCCTATACCTAGCACCAGAGTGTGAAGTGATGTTTGCAAATGGAGGAACTATAAATTTCTCTGGAAAATTCCATAATACCAAGCTAACCATGGGGGGATATGTATTGAATAGTCCAATTATTTCCATTCCAATGCGAGGTGTTGATGTTGTACTAGGAGTACAATGGTTACAATATTTGGGGACGATAGCTTTTAATTTTCGAGAAATTTTATTGAATTTTTTTCCAGAAGGAAAGGAAATCAAATTACGGGGTATCGCAGGGAATCTGAGAAAGATAATAATCTCTAATTTCATGACAAAGATTCTGAAGAAAGAAGAACAAGGTGTAATTACACAATTATGCTCACTAGAAGTTCCAACATCAAAATCATCTATTTCTATAGATCTCCAAAAAGTATTGGACACTCATTCGAAAGTGTTTGAAACTCCCAAAGGACTCCCACCTATTCGTGATAATGATCATGATATTCATTTGATTCCAAGAAGTGTTCCTCCAAACATCAGGCCTTACAAATATACTTATGTCCAAAAGAGCGAAATTGAATGTATGATTGCAGAAATGTTAGAGGCTAGTATAATTAAACCTAGTTAACGTTCTTTCTCTCCTCTAGTAGTACTGGTGCACAAGAAGGTTGGATCATGGTGCATGTGTCCAAATTATAGGGAGCTCAATAAGCTCACTATTAAAGATAAATTTCCCATTCTTGTGATTCATAAATTATTGGATGAATTGCATGGAGAAATTTGTTTTACCAAGTTGGATCTCCATTCAGGATATCATCAAATTAGAATGAAGACTAAATACCTTCCAAAAACAAAATTTCAAACTCATGAGGGTCATTATGAATTTTTGGTTATGCCTTTTGGCCTTACCAATGCACCTTCTAAATTTCAAGGATTGATGAATTCCATTTTCAAACCTTTCCTTAGAAAATTTTTGTTAGTATTTTTTGATGATATAATCTACAACAAGTCTTGGAATGATCATGTTCAACATGTTGACAAGGTGTTCAAACTATTGGAGGAGAAACAATTATATGCAAAAACCTCCAAATGTTTATTTGGAGTACAAGAGGTGGAATATATGGGTCATATTGTATCTCAAGAGGGTTTTAAGGTAGAGCCTAACAAAATTAAAGCCTTTAAGGAATGGAAAGTCCCCACAGCCATAAAGTAGTTGGGAGGATTTCTTGTGTTAACAGGGTATTATATCAAGTTTTTTAAGAATTATGGGAGAATAACAGCACCTCTAACAACATTATTGAAGAATGATGCATTTTCATGGACTCCTAAAGAAACTAAGGCCTTTGAACATCTTACAGAGGAAATGTGCCTAGCACCGGTCTTAACTATGCTAGACTTCGCGAAAACCATTATTGTGGAATGTGATGTCTCGGGAAATGAAATTAGTGTTGTTTTAATGCAAGAAGGAAGACCCATTGCTTTTGAAAGTCATCCAATCAAAGGAAAATATTTACAGAAAGATATTTACGAGAAGGAAATGTTGGAAATACTACATGCACTAAATAAATTTCAACCTTACCTAATGGGAAGAAAATTCAAGGTAAATACTAATCATGATAGTCTTAAATAATTTTACAAAGACTATATTCAGAAGAGTAGAAAAAATGGGTCACAAAGATGTTGGGTTATTAATTTGAAATCATCTACAAAAAATGGAAGCTAAATATTATTGCAGATGCACTCTCAAGAAAGGATGAGGAGGTGGAAGCATTGCTTTGTGCCATTTCTATTATCCAACCAGATTGGATAACCGAAGCAAGGGAGGAATGGAAGAATGACGAAGAAGTATGGACTCTCATTCAAAAGGTGCAGCAATATCCCAGTACATCTGATACATTTAGTTGGAATTTATTCCTTATGGTACAAATATCTCTTATATCTTTGTAATAATTCCCATCTAAAACAAAATATTCTTTTGGAATTGCACACCTCTCCCTTAGAAGGACACTCAGAATTTTTAAAAACTTACCACAGGGTGAAGAAAGAATTTTTTTGGATGGAATTAAATCTGATATTCAAAAGTTTGTGGCGGAATGTTTGGCTTTCTAGAAAAATAAAGTTGAGACAATTAAGACTCTAGGTCTGCTACAACCTTTATCCATTCCAAGTCAACTTTGGGAGGATATTTCAATGTATTTTACCACATCTTTACCTAAGTACGAAGGAGAGAGTTTCATCATGGTGGTAGTTGATAGACTTGCCAAGTATGCACATTTTTATCACTGGAAAATCGGACAAGCAAGGATGACATTATTTAATGTCGAGCAGAAGGATTTACAGGGCTAAAAGACATTAGATAATATGAATTATTTAAAAAATCTAAGGTATAAAAGGAAAAATCAAGTTTCGCACTGAAGGAAACAATGAAATGTGCCTTTGCACACATAATTCTTCGATAAGCGTGCATTGCACGACTTTTCCTCAGAAAGTCGTGTGGCCCTGAAAGTGGAAAAAGTCACTTTCTGGGACCACAAGGCACACTCCAGGACATTGATCCCACACTTGAGGCTTCCTATGGACAGTCGCCCAAGCCTCCTTAGGACCTCAAGGGAGAACACAATGGAATGAATGTGGCAAACAATGGAATCACCCTCCTCTCTTGGGTCACCATCCACAATGTACCAAGAGCAGGAAGGAGGATTTGAATTCTCCTATAAAAGGCCACCAAGAGATGAACAATATGAGAACACATTGTTATGTTGGCCAAAATTTCCCCAAGAAATACCAGCAGTGTGTGATCTAGAGTAGAGATAGAGGGGACTCAATTGTTGGCCATCCAACAACTCTAGTCCACCATAGTAGAGAGAGGGAGACTTTCGCTAAGTCAGCTCGGAAGTAAAGACATCCTTGAATTAGGACTTGGAGCTCCATAGTTCCAAGGGCCCCTTGGGAAGTCGGTTAAAGTTTCATCCTCGTTGGGCCTACCAGCGCCCAATAAGAGGGGATGAAAGCGCTAATGTTTGGATTATTGAAGTTGTTTGACTCTATTTAGAGATTTTTTTTATTTGTTTTAGTTTTAGTTTAGTTTAGTTTTTATGTTTGAATATGCATGTTATTTCTCTATCTAGTATTTTTATAATTTAGCATGTTCCACTAACCTACCCGACTCCATCTATTTTCTACATGTGACCAATAAATTAAGAGGGAAAAAAACACCCCTCTTAAGCAAGTATGATTTGGTACATTCGTGCGCAAAACACACTAACACAGGATTGGTGACTCCACTAAATTCTATTTCCAATTTTATGTGGTTGTTCCTTTTTGTAGAGACCTTTGTCTTTGCTGTGGAGTTGGGCTGGAACTGCCCCCTTTCTCTCCTTCGCTGCCTGGTTCATCCCTAGTGATAGGCTGAAGCTAAAGATCTCCCAAAAATTACTTTATAGGAAAATTGCGCGGCTTTCTTATAGACAGACGTGCCCTAGTGCACGTGTTCAGAGGTGACTTGTGTGTGGCCTTCGTGCCTATTTCAGCTTTTTCTGCGTGAAAACCAGAAGTGGGATTTTTTCCACTATTTCCATCTTTTCTTGCTTGTAAAAGTGATTGGAAGCCCATAATACATCTACCAGCACTGGTTGAGGTGTCCTGCAACTTGTTAAAGCTCACTTTTAGCTGCTTCTGGTAGTTTTAGGTGTTAGTTTTATTTCAATTTGATTTTCGCAAAGTTAACACATAGTTTAAGTAGGGGGAAATTTAACTTGCATTCTAAAATAATGTATGTTTTGTGAATTTAGGTACCAAAACACCTATTTAATTAGCCGAAGTAAGTGGCCCAATTCCACGTATGCTTAGTTAGTTCTCTTTCATTTTTCTAGTGTAAAAGTCATTATTTTAGTTGAATTTTTGCACTAGGATTTCGGGACCAGGATCAAATTTTTGGTAGAAGAGTAAGTAATCTTTGTTGCCTTTACACCCTTGGGTGATCCTAGGAAAGCATATTAAAACTCTCTATTGACAACTCACCATCTCCCTATAGTTGATCATATAGATTAACTAAGAAAAATTGAAAGCGGCCCATATCCACTCATGTTTTTCTTTTGAACAAGGAACAAGGAAACATAGTTTAAATAGGGGATTTTGAAAAATATCATCACATATCCACACGTTCAAACTATGTGCTTGTTCACCTTTTTTTCACACACATCCACACCCTAATTAAAGTAAAGACACCTAAAACTAACTTGACAAAACTCACTAAATTCTCTCCACAGGGGCCACAAAATAATTTATAGTCTAAGTTAGGACAAAGGGGGTAGGCATTCAATAAGCCACCTTGGTTAGTATAGGGAACTTTCAAATCCGCCTATCAGCCCACGGAAAAGAAAAACCGAGCACAACAGAGACCCGATTCAGAGGGGGTTAGGCTTAGGCCCAGTGTGTGTGGTATTAGTTGGGGCTACCTGACCTGTCTAATACTCGGTACTGGTATTTGAACTACCAAGAAGCCCAAGGCTCGAATGCTCACATGGGATGACAGTGCTCAGTGGCCAAAATTAGGGCATCCTTTCCCTATAGGTGACGATGCAAGCAAGCACTAGATCCTCTACCCTTACCTTGGTAGATTTTATTAGGTTGAATGGGAGCGTTACCAGATCTTTTGAGACGTTGTGAAGCATTCACAATATATCTTCTCAAGGCAAAGTTACATTTGAGCATGTGAGGACAATTAGGTCTTCTAAGATCTGAGTGTCATACGCAAACAACAAAAAACCATATTTTTTGATTGATTGATCACATAGGATTAATCTAAAGGGAAAATTTATTTTATTTTAACTTCTTCTTTTTTCTATATGCAATCATATTTTTTCTTTGATTATAGTCTCTATCCTCTCAAATACTTACAAAACCATACCTAGTCGACACCAGAACAAACCCAATGGGACCTCGTCTATCTAGACGCCTTTTGGAACTCCCCCCATTACCGGGAGGGGTTCCAGGTCTTTCGCCATTTAGGCATCAAAGAAGAAATGTTTCCACCCTTATTGTTTCATCCTTTATCGAGGCATCTATAGTTGGGAACCCTAGTCAGTCTCCCAATGCCACATCGGTGAAAACCCCCACAGGGTCACCACACACCACTCCTCCCACAACCCCTAGCGGGTAGAGGAGTGTTACTCATTCGGGAAGCCATGTGAACACAGTAGGGTACGCCATAGACATACCCTATTCCTAACCAGAACATTATTTTTTCAAAATTCACAATGGCTACAACCTCACAATCACATTTTCTAGCTTCGTTAAATCTACAAGATTTAACCAAGTTGACAAACGACCCCATTGCACACAACCCCATATGGCCTCCCATGCCCACGAAGCTCCATTCGGACATTCCAAAATTTGAAGGGAAGCAAGAGGAAGACCCCAGAAATCATGTTATGACTTTCCACCTATGGTGTTCATCGAACAACATCGTTGATGATACTATTTGACTAAGACTGTTTCAACGCACTCTAACTAGAGTAGCAACAAAATGGTATGTGGAGCAACCCTCTGCTACACATGGAATCTTTAGCGCCCTCGTTACTGCATTCCTAACCTATTTTTAGTTACCCATCCACCATGATTCTCGAATGGAGTTACTAACCCACTTTAGGCAAACCCTTGTTGTCCATATCTTAGACCATCTCCATGAATGGAAGTGACCTCATAGTTTGTGAAAATCCAAACTCGACGATCGAGGTCTATTAGACCTGTTCCTGAAAACTCTCACCGTAGAGATTTCAAAGGATGTGGTGCAACAAAATCCCATATTCGAAGAGGATACCATCAGTAAGGGCCAACAACTCGAGCTGATCTATACGCAGTCATGGTATATTTATAATATCCTTCTGAACGCGCTGTGCCTAAAAAGTTACAAAGAATTTCCAGGCACGTCGAAATCTGCAGATGGTTTAATTGGGTCATTGACCCAAAATCACTTAAGAAACAACGTTCAAAACTGCAGTTATGCATATGATTCTACCCAGAACATACCACAACCTTACTACCAAATTCATCACATGCCTCCACAAAATTTGACCAGTAGGGCGTCATCGTACCACCATTAGCTTGGAGGACCCTATCCTCTGGCTCAGGGGAACCAATACACAGAAAGACATGTTGACGGAAGAGCTCCCCCCCAACATCCATTTACAAACCTGGGATCAAAATATGCCCAATATCTAGCACAAGACCCACCCATGCAGAATAATGCACATGAAAAAATTGTGCAACCATCCCAAAACCAAGCATGCCAACCATATAACCAGGAGAATCCAAATTATTCTCCTAGCACGGTTAAGAAAAAAGTAAAAAAAAAGCCTAAAGGAAATCCTTGACAGGAGGGAAACAATCAATAACGCCCTCCATGACCTTAGATTGGAGGAAAACCCAACCGAAATCAAAACCACGAGACAAGCAACCCCCAAAGGTATAACAAGAGGGCAATTATTCAGACAAACCACTCTTGTTCGATTTGTGGTGAGTATGACCATTACACTCACCACTATCCCAACCTCCCTGAGCTAAAGAAGATACAGAGTAACCATGGATAGGGGGAATCCTTCCAGTAGAAAACATTCATGTAGGAGCCTTTCTGCCATGAAAGGATAGTTAGCACACAACAACAAAATCCTGACGATTTCGGAAAAAATAGCCACAAAATCTACATGACTGGAGAAGAAATGCTTTTTTCAAACACGGAATTGAAATTACGATGCCCCACCAGACACCAATGTGTCAGGGGCTAGTACCAGTGCACCAACAACACCTTTGACCATAACAAATATGCCTATTGAACCTTTTCGAAAAATGGCTTAGGGACCAACTAGGCAGGTAGGAAACTATTCCAAGGAAGCCCATAACTATAAAATTATGGATGATCTAGCTCAATCTCCCACCGCTATGTTAGCTTTGGAGGTGTTACAATCACGACCAAAGTAGCGAAAAGCCTTACTTTCCACATTAGGCACCATCGAACCCACTAATTCACACCTGATGGCTTTTAATTTAGATAAAGACAACCCTAGGCTTCCTTCAATGGTCACCTTTTAGATACTAGTATTGGTCCAAAACATTACAATTCACCGATGTATCATTGATGAAGGTGCATCCACATGCATCAGGTCAAAGAACATTTGGAAAAAGTTACAGTCTCCCGAACTAAAGCCATCAGACATCACACTTAGAGCATACGATGGTCACCCTTCATCCCCCGTCGGTCTCTACCAAAACGTCCCAGTCTACTTAGCTGGAAATACTGTCCTTATAGACATTGAAGTCTTGCATGCCAAATTGGACTACAATATACTCCTTGGTCAGAGTTATATGTATGCCATGTCAGCAATTACCTCCTCCATCTTCCGAACTATGATGTTCCCCCATGAGGATTGCATCGTTATTGTCGACCAGTTGACACATAGCGAAAATCTACCCCTAACAAATACCAATGTCATTCTACCCGATCTAGACACATATGTTGACTTGCTTACATGGTACCAAGAATATGGCCCCGGCCAGTTCAAATCATTTTTCATCCTAGGGTCATTCCTAGGAGATCCCCTTGTTATACTTGAGTCATCACCTGATGTCACAAGGGCTCCGGTGTGCATGGTGTCCCCATCAAGAACTGAAGCTAGTCAAGACATGGAGACGAGCAGTAATGACACCGATTCCTTAGCCATGGAAGCCTCTCTAGCTTACACCACCTCCCAAACTCCTTTCCTCTTCCCCTAGCTAGTTTTTTATTAGAGCAGGTCATGGCCATGGTGGTCATACCAAAATTTTCATTTGTAATAACAGTTTGGTACCTAGTCCCACCCACTGCAATGGGATTCATGCAAATCACCTCTACAGGATTAATCCCCATCAATCCTAAACTAGCCCCAGCCATTCAGGAGATGGTCACAAACATCCCTGCAAAGGAAATCCCCATTTCAAAACCAATGATTACGACTAAGAATACCGAGAGAAGAGGAAAGAAGGTTGAGAATCCCACCACGCAATGGGAATCACCATGCTCCGCCATATGTGATGTAGTAGGACACCCTACCCACATCTGCTTAGATATGGATGAATTAAAACCTCTCCTTAGCTCTACAGTAGGCATCGTGGCTCCACTTTCTCATAAAAAGGAACCTACCACCAAAAGCCAAAGGCAAAGCATTGCGTCCCAATCACGCATGTGCTATCTGTAGCAATTATGGACACTATACCCATAAATTCTGAGAGATCCTGTGATATAGGGATGCCTTACACACCATCGACCAATCCTATCAAGAGGATCCCTCCACCCAATCTTCTGGAGATGAACCTCATGCTATTCTATACCTGCAAGAGGAACGAAAGTCGCTAGAAAGAATCTCGTTCATATTGCGCCCTCCCATCATAAGCTGCACGTTGTGAAATGAACGTGGTCACTTCATCAAGGAATTCGCAGCCCTGGAACTCATCCACATATGGTGTCCTATCGAGCTCGTTTATTATGTTGGTTTTCAAGCAGCGCAATTCACATGTCCTTTAGGTGCCGACAACCACATTTTAGAAAATTTCCACTATATCCCCCAATTCTGCTTAGTGCTGGCTAGTTTGCGCTCAGCCATAGTCCACCTCTCCAAAGAATATTTCTCAGACGTGGAATATAAGAACAACTCGACAACCCAAGAAGATGTGACGAGTAGATCCATCCTCTTTATGTTAGCTAAAAAGCGACCAATCAAGGAAAAATTAGTTACCCCCAACTGCCCTCTACAGAGAAGACCAACATGTGTGTTATGTAAAATTCCCAATCATGTAGTCGTCACTTTCCCTGATTTAGAAGTGTCACGCCACTGGTACCCAGTCACGCCACCAAGAGAGCAGAACAGGGACCCCATATCTAGGTTATTTTTCCCAGTGTGTCAGGGCAATAGCCATGGACAAAACTGTACTTCTATTCTGCAATTTTGTCCTCTAATTTCTATGATACATACATTAGAAAAGAAACGCGATGATATCCTCAACCGGTATAGAAATTATATCACCCCCAGGTCGCCAATCCCACACGTGCATTGGCATAATGGGTAAACTGGGACTACACACCAACCAAGCATGACCTAGGTCCAACCTAGGATAACATGTAGACTATGTGACCTGGTTTGCCACTAGGTCAATCAGTGCAAAGAACTAAAGCACTTGGAAAACAATTTTCGCACAATCTCTTCTCTCCCATAGAGACTTCTCTCTAACCAAGAGAAAATCATGCATACTTATTGAAATATTTGTTCACAATTTCATCATAAAATTAAATGTGAACATCTCCCAAAGCTAAGAGTGGAAAGAGAAGTGTTGATTCTACACTTCCCAAAGGAGCTAGATACACCCACACCAAAAACTTGGAAATGGAAGCAGAAGCCCTCATCTTCTACCACAGATCCTTTCCAAGAATCCACATCTGAGATGAAAAGTAGTGTTTATTCCCACACAATCTACTTAGTTGGAATAGTGGTACCATGCACCATTTTCACTGGCCATAACCACGAACTAGAGGTATCCCTGCTAATGGGAATATTCAGGTACCTCTGCACCAGGCACAATTTCCACTGACAAGAAATTTACCATCCTAAGAGATGACCCAACCTTGCGCTTATGCAAACTCCCATCACAGAGATTCTCCCCCAACCCAAAACGGATGACATGATACACCATATACAATTCCTATCATCATATATCCGAACTAGGACTAAATCCGCCCCCATGTCTTGGGTTTTAAACCTTGTTCTCATCGTAAAAAACCAGGGTACCCTACACTTTTGCATTGATTTCCGCGAGATCTCGAATTTACATGCCGCCATCGAACTCCTCAATGATACCGAGCCTCTAGAGCAGTGTCTATCACAACTAGAGCTTATCAACAAAAGTTTACGACTGTCGTTGCAACACAACAAGGCCCACAAGAAACGGGTAAAAACAACGTTCGACTACCACATCAACCCGTGCTCATTCATTTAGGGAGAGCTAGACCTCCGCTATGATATCACAAAAGAAGCCCTAGGGCCATGAAAGTTTGAACCCTTGTTGAAAGGAACCTACATCATAAAACATTGCCTACTCAAGGGGGCATACATATTGACTGAAGCAAATGGAACATGCCTCAACAACCCTATCAACGGCCTTTACCTCAATAAATTCTACCCATAAGGGCCAAGAAGGCCCTACCCTAGAGTCAACGTACACAAGCCCAACCACTTTACATTTTTGACCAAAATAATTCTTACAAAATGTGCTCGAGTGTCACAATGGATTACCAACCTGACCCTTACTTCGGATTTTCTAACGGAGCATGAAGATGGTCTCAAAGTTTAGCAGTAGTCACCTGGGTTATCTATCACTCTGACCAATCACCACTTTGCACCAATGGTGTTTTTATCGGTTCAATAACAAACAATCAGGCAGAATATGACGTTGTCATTGGACTTATGTGCGACACCCTCAACTAGGGCATACGCCATATATAAATCTACCTTGATTCCCAGTTAGTAGTGTCGCAGTTAAACCAAAAATTTGAGATACGAGATTCACATCTATTTAGAAAATACTTGCATGAAAAAAGATTAAGAAGACAATTTGAATACATTACATTCACACACGTATCAAGGAGTCAAAACCAAACAGTTGATCGCATAGCTAACAATATTTTAAACTGGAATGCATCTCGGATAAACCATCATACATAAAAAAAAACATAGAAAACATATATATCCACCAGCATAACATATTCCATAAATAGAAACAGGGGGCACACCATGTAGGGAAGAAAAATATCTCTCGCATATATATACCAAAATGTATGTGTCTGAGTAAAAAAAATAGTGTCTCTAACTCATAGGTTAGCCCAAAAGATACACATATAAGTTGACAAAAATAGGGGAAGCATCCTCATAATATGTGATTTCCCTGTGTACAAAAAGACTCTAGGGTGGTGCTCCCGAGGTGGGGCACCTAGACCCACTGCCATTCCTCGTACTAGTACTAGAGCTGTCGTCAACACGGATATTGCCACCCAACTTAAAACTGGTCGATAGGCCCTCTCCCGGGCCATCAGGGTCTCCAGCCACACATCCTTTAGGTCCTTCACAAAACCGTTGGTAGGCATCCATTCGGTCAAGTGGTCCACTCGACCCCATGCATCCTCTAAAGCTACCACCTGCTTGGTCAGCTCAGCAACAAGAGCCTCTACCGCATCGGCACGAGCTTGCTCAGCAGCAGACTCGGCGACAACCGAGTTGCTACCCTCCCCGAAGGGCCAACCTCACTACCTGTTGCTCCACCCATAGGTTGTGCAAGAGCTCCTCCTTGCCCCTCGCGATCTCCTCAAGGTTGTCGAATCAGCTGGTGCCCAACCAACCGAACTATAGGACGACTGACCTCGCCAACATCTGCAAGAGTAACCAAAACTATTCAGTGTCATCATAATACACATATAAACATAAATAATCAAGTAAATGAAAAACACAAAGACATACCCGTTGGCCCCCAAGCGTATCTAGTAGGAAGACCCATGTTTGGATCTCCCCGGAAGTCCATCCCTGCATAAGGGAATGACAGGAACATCTGAGGGTTGG
This sequence comes from Pinus albicaulis, assembly GCA_034641835.2. NCBI lineage: Eukaryota > Viridiplantae > Streptophyta > Pinopsida > Pinales > Pinaceae > Pinus > Pinus albicaulis. The sequence goes on along the minus strand of CM076579.1, from coordinate 546,788,051 downwards.
CCTCAAACCAAGACTCCCTGATGGTGTTCTAGTAATGCCCCACCCTACCCCCACTTCCTCGAGGCATCACGGGAGCCCACCTCCTCATACGAGGCTCCTGTGGCCCCATAGTAGGCATTTCCACCGTAGGTATCAGCAGCACCACCCACTCATACATGATGCTGCATAGGATGTTGGCATATGTAAACAATTTCGATCCATCCCGGACCTTGGAAAGTTGTGTCAACATCCTTTCATAGCAAAAACGGGAAAAGTCAAAAAAGTTCCTGGCCCTCACCCAGTGCAAGACACCGATCTGCGGACCTAATGCTTGATGAGGAGTAGAAGAACCTGCTATTCGTACAATGGCCGCTAGAGCACACTGCTCGTCCAAGTCTCTCATTGTCATAATAGCTATACACCCCTCCATAAGGGGCGCCTCGCCATAGTGACGCGATGAAAATTCCTCAAGATCCACCCTCCTAGAGGGCAGTGGATACTGAAGCGCCTCAACCTAAGGCAGCAACCCAGTCACAAAATAGATATTTGTCTCAGGATGAATAGTAAGGTCACACCCACGTAGCACCATCACCTTGTGCCGCTTGTTCCAGCATCGAATCAGGTAGCCAAAAAGACGATCCTATAATCGAAGAAGGTCATTCTCCAGAAATTTGAGGAGACCCCATCGCGCCAAATACTGGCGTGCATGACCATCGGCAGCTAAGTCAGCATAGATATCGGGCCAATTCTTTTCCCTTGAACACATCAGCTACACTGAAAATACTAAAAATAGACAAAATTTCCAAAAAATTTGACAGAAAGAGCTTTAGCTCTCCACGCGCTTGTTCCTCAGAAAGGCGTGATGAGGGCACATCTGTCCTTCTCACGGACGTGCCAAAGGTGCGCCTAAAGCTAGGACAGGTGCACTCAATGCACGAAAAACCCAGTTTTCACGCACAAGATGCGGGCTTGTACCTTGATCGCCCGCGCGGTCAAGGTAAAATTTGACCTAGAATCCGTACAAACCCATCTTGTACAGACCTGGAACCAGTACACTGAAAAAATTAAATTGCATGATGTCATGAAGCTTACCTGGCTAAAAAAGTGCTAATCCAGGGTACTCAGGCTGACCGTAATGGCAAGAACTGCTCCACAAAATCCTCTGACTTCTCAACATTCAAACAGACAAAAATGAACTCAATTGAGCCATATTCACCTATATGTCGCCCATTTTAGAAACTTTGGAGGAGAATAATGAGAGTTCATAATGCTCAATCACCAGACTGAAAGTAGCACTGTGATCAGTGCTCCATAACGCCCAAGGACAGTGCCACACATTCACACCCCAGAAAAAATAAATTTTCAGCGCCGACAGGTATGCCCTCTCTCATCTTCTTTTTTAAGAACATGTCTTTCAAATAATATTTGAATAAAGAAGATGATTTCACTTGGGGTATTTGTTTTTGCAGGTAGTGTGCAAACCATCCACCACTCCATCCACTGAAAGTTCTATTGCAGGTATCATTCTACCCTTAGCATGATAGAGTCCCAGAAAAACTCTCCATATCCTGAAATCATTTCTCCATAAGAAATTAACCATAGGTTCCAACCACCCAACAATGTTTATCATCACCTCACCTTGCACATGATAAGCATCCTCGTTGGTTGGTAGAGCCTCCCCTCCATGGCGCTCGTCACATAAAGTAGACCATTTATCACAACAATAGTGACGCCATGGCCATACCACTGTATTCTAGGAAGTGCCTCATGCCCATTCCCTCACCATGGATCAGGTCATGTTTTACCATATCAAATTAAAACCCCTTTCCTGGATGACAAGGTTGTGCAAGCAAATTGAAAGCGCACTACCACGCCTCACATTTTACCTACCATACCTCCGTCAACATAACCCATCTATGACATTTTTTCATCCGCTTCATCAACCTCACACATGAGACCAACCAATCGGGCCCCCACCCTTAACAAAAACACCTTCCTCACCTCATTAGTGAGTGAACGCTTTCATGTTTTGGGGCACCCGTCTCCGTGTTTTGTGCAAACCAAACCCCATTATTTTATTCTTTTGGTAAGTGTATAAAGACTACAAATGGCACACTACATCCCCCACCCACCCATTAATTTTTTATCCCATGGCAGGAGTCATTGGTCACCCTTGGTCGGATTATCACACCCTCGTGCAAAAGCCACCATGACATTCATAACTAGTTTATACCTACCCTGGAAGTCGTACCGACTCCAGAGATTTCCCCATCAGAAATAGTTATGACTGCTACCAAGATGCTTTTTATACTCTGACCTTGGGCCACTGAATCCCCATCATAAATTTTCAGTCACCCCTCGCCATTATGCCTATGTTAAACCCATCACATCTAGGATCCTGATCCTCCGTATCAGTGACCCCCTCGTTCGGTTAAGGCTTCCTTTTTGTCAACATCAACAACTCTTTTCCAAAAAGGAAGTGTTACCTTGGATCACCCCTCTCCACAAAAAGGGCATCCTTGAATGGCACTGTGGGAGACATCATTTCCCACAGATGTCATCGATCCTCCTCACATTCGACTACAACACAAGCTTTCATGTCAAGATGGTATCGTACCTTACAAATATTGCACTTTGATTAAATTTGTCGAAGACACGTGCCTTTATAAGCGTCTATTTCAACAATGCTTACATGAGAAGGTCCTAGCCAATGCCTATGCGTACAATGAAAATTTATATGCCATACCAATTTCACGCATATGGGTACCACATTCCACCTATCATCAAAGAAAAAATGCCCCTAAGGGCATCAATAGTCGTCATCATCAACCAACATATGACTACCATACTAGTGACATAGACATAATTTGTATCTTTCAAATAGATTTTCTTAACTAGCCAAAGCATCATGAGCATGGGACATGCCCACCTCATAGAAAATTTGTATATACTGTATTATAACATGCTTGTAGGGATCCCACAAGACATGGTATCTCTTTGACCCATTGTAGGGTGTCTCCAACTTCGAGCTTCACCCAGGTGTCTCTCTCTCTCCACATAGTAGACAGAAAAGAAACTATAATGTATTTCAGCTATACAGTTCTTCCTAAACCTCACACATTAGGAGGGAAATGTTATCACTCGAAAATCAAACAAGAAAATATGACATTATTTAATGTCAGGCAGAAGGATTTAAAAGGATGAAATACATTCGAGAATATTAAGTATTTAAAAATCTCTAAGGTCTAAAAGGAAAAATCAAGTTGCACACTGAAGGAACCAATGAAATGCGCCTTTGCATGCATAATTCTTCGATAAGCGTGCCTTGCACGGCTTTTCCTCAAAAATTTGTGAGGCCTTGAAAGTGGCGGAAGTCACTTTCTGAGACCACAAGACACACTCCAATACATTGATCCCACACTTGAGGTCTCCTAAGGATAGCTTCCCAAGCCTCCTTAGGACCTCAAGGGAGCACACAATGGAATAAATGTGGCACACAATGAAATCACCCTCCTCTCTTGGGTCACCATCCACAATGTACTAAGAGAGGGAAGGAGGATTTGAATTCTCCTATAAAATGCCACCAAGAGATGAACACTATGAGAACACATTGTTATGTTGGCCATAATTTCCCCAAGCAATACCAGCAATGTGTGATCTGGAGCAGAGATATAGGGGAATCAGTTGTTGGCCATCCATAAATTCTAGTCCACCATAGTATAGAGAGGAAGACTTTGCGCCAAGGAAGCTCGGAAGTAAAGACACCCTTGCATCCGGACTTGGTGCTACATAGTTCCAAAGGCCCCTTGGAAAGTGGGTTAAAGTTTCATCCTCATTTCCTGCCAGCACTCAAGAAGAGGGGAAATAAGCGCTGTCATTTGGATTATTGAAGTTGTTTAACTCTATTTAGAGCTTTTGTTTTATTTTTTTTAGTTTTATATTAGTTTTTTTGTTTGAATATGCATTCTATTTCTCTATCTAGTATGTTTATGTTTTGGCATGTTCCACTAACTTGATTGAATCCATCTATTTTCTCCCTATGACCAATAATTTAAGAGGGAAAAACCACCCCTCTTAAGAAAGTGTGATTTGGTACATTCATGCGCCAAACACACTAACACATGTACATTTTTGTGCGTTATCTCATCCATTTAATGCAAGTATAGTTGGTACTGCATTTATGGAAACAATTGAAAAGCTACATGGAAACCCAAATATTATTGTAAGTGAGAGAGATCCCATTTTCATAGGAAATTTTTGGACAAAATTATTTTCTTGTTTGGGTACTCAACTAGCTCACATCTCATCTTATCATCCTCAATCCAATGGGAAAAATGAGATAGTGAACAAATATTTGGAAGGATATCTTCATTTTTTTGTATATGATAATAAAACACAATGGGTAAAGTGGTTACCTCTGTTTTAATGCTGGTATAACACTTCCTTCCATATTGCATCAAAAATGACCCCATTTATGGCACTTTATGGATACCATCCATCGACCATCACATCATCTTTAAGAGAAAATTCGAAGGTTCAAGCAGTGGAAGATCACATTGAGCATCAATTAGAAGTTCTCCAACTCTTAAAGGATAACCTAAATTGGGCACAAAATTGAATGAAACAATAAGAAAATTAACATCGCAGTAAGAGAAGTTTTGATGTAGGAGACTGGGTATTTTTACGGCTACAACCATACAAACAAATGTCCCTCAAGAAATATAAGAAGGATAATGATTATTACTATGGCATACACATTAGAGCTTCCTACTTCTTCTCGAGTGTACCCAGTTTTCCATGTTTCATGCTTAAAGAAGGTTATAGGTGAAAAAATTCCAGTTCAAACCATATTGCCAGAACTTAATAAGGAAGGAAAACTCATATTGGAACTTGAAGTAGTCACGGAGAGAATAACTCGAAAGATACGAAATGGATCAATTTCAGAGTATCTCATCAAGTGGAATACCTTACCCACTGAATATTCCACATGGGAGGATGAGAATTTTATACAGAAACACCCAGAGCTACTCAAGAATTAAGGACAACACATTTTTGAAGGAGAGGGGCATGTTAGGTCCCTATATTACTAGTGTAGTCCCTTATTTTTTTAGTGTAGCCCCCTTATTGTTATTGTTGTACCCCTATAGTCCCCATATTGTTATTATTGTGCCCCATAAAAGCCCACTATTTTTATTGTTGTGCCCTTACATTATTATTGTTAGGTCAGCGAGGATTATATAGTGACCCCATGGACTTATATATATATATAGGATATTTTTTCATTTGTGTCATCAAAGAATTGTTCATTTATGTAATGTAAAGGAGGTTTCCCTCTCATAGTGGACGATTTCTAAGGCATTGATCTCTCTTTTCTTCTATTTTGGGAGTTGGTTTCATAACATTGAGGGCTCTTTAGATTAATCAACCAAAGGATCTCTTGCAGAGATTGAATTTGAAATAAATGAAAAAACTTATAAAATGCCTACAATATGAGATAGAAAAGGGTAAAATACAATTGTCTACAAAAGAAAAACAATAGAGAATTGTAGAAGAGAAGAAATATAGAGCAATAATTGATAGGAAAAAAACTTTGGAAGAAATGAATAAATTAAAAAGTAAATTGAAGGGAGAGATAACTCTAATAGAATAAAAATGGCCTATATGGGATGTGATTATACAAGAAATGAAGTTCATTTGGAGGTATATTGGTATAGGTGCAGAACAAAAAATTATCCTCGCCAAGGTTGACCCAATCATAAAGAAAATCAAAAATGAAGTGAAAGAAAGCATTCCCAAAGCCAACCAAATCATCAAGTGTTTGAATGATAAAAATTAAAATGAATTAAGAGCCTTGGATGTAATGGATAGAACTCAAACAATTGCAGAAGTCATAAAAATCATAAGAAAGGACTCCCTTAGAATTCAATGGAAAACCATTACAAAGAAATTAAGAATAATATATCTCTACAGTTGAAAATAAATTTCACAAAATATTAAGAACAAAGTTTCTAAGTTGTGAGGATCTAAAAGGATAATTGCTTCCTTTAGATGTATATGTTCATTCTCTCACTACTAAAAAGAAAAAGATCAATAAAATTCATAGATTGTTAGCTTCATTGAAAGGGAAAACTATTTTTAATTTTCTTCAAAGAGACTTTCAACTTTGTGGCTGGTGAAGACATTGTTTCTGGCTAATAAACATTACACCAAGTATACACATTTGAAGATATATTGTGAAAAAATGTGTGCTCATCCTTATCGAGACAAGGAAATTTGGGAGTGTTGAACCAAAATGATCACATGAAGACTCAATGAGTGGAACCTAGAGCGTGAAGCTAGAACCTGAAGTTCAAGATTTTAAAGACTTATTGAGTTGTTTTATTTTAAAATCTCTCCAAAATGTATTCTCAGTCATGAATTTTTTTTGTATTAATATTTTGAAAGACTTATTATAAAATTTTAGTTAAAATATAGTTACCTTAGTGGTTAAATTATTCGTATCAGTCACATTTACTAAATGAAAATTTTTGAGCACAAAAGAAAAAGAAAAATCAAACCATGAGAGAGTGGTTCAATCATGGGGGCTTCACTTGGGAAGAAATACCATACCATGTGGGTTCATATTTGGGGATATATATTGAAGAAAAAATGGCATAATATATTGAGCATATAACAGGGGGTAAAAGATTTTTATATTGGCAGGTATAAAAAATGGAGCTCAATTTTAATGAAAAATATAAAGGGGTGTAAAAAATGTTAATGAAAAAATGGACACTTACAATATCTAATGAAAGTAGGGTTTTTTTTAATTGGGAAGGTGTATTGGGTTTGTATTGGTAGGGTGTTAAATAATTTTATTTTTAGAGGAATTTTCCAATATGTAGTCAAATTAAGGGTATTTTTTAGTATGGAAAGAATGTACATGATATGTCAAAGGTTCATTGAGTGAAGCCCACGTGGGTTACATTAACGAGTTTTTGGAGACAAAGATTACTGTGAAATTTATTTTTTTCTTTCACCTAGATTAATGAATGAAAATAAGCTTGATTCCTCTCTGGAGATAAGTTTCAGTGTGTTATGCTTTCTCTAATGTATTTTATTTTCCATAATCTATTTTTCTTCTGTTGAAAGTAACATAAGTAGAAGAAGGTTTATCTAAATGTAAGTACAGATTTTCCCATGTCACATTGAGTAACAAAGGTACCTATGATTGAAAATAATACCTTAATAGGAACTCTGTTACTTATAGGAAATCACAACACAATTTCTTTGTGTTTAGTTCCACTCGATATTCTTTGCTCAATATTTAAAGTTTGAAATCAATTTTCTCAAGTGAATAGGATCTTGTTTCTTTATCTCTCATCGTTTTTGTTAACTCTAAAAGCTATGACTCCCCAAATTTGGCCAAATTGGTTCAAAAATATATCTCTGTGTATAGGTCTGCATTGCACCAATAAAACGATATCTCAATTTATTTTTTCTTTAAGAAATATTAATCATGGATTCTAGCATATGTCCTGTGAACTGACCCCCTTTAGCTAGGGGTTGTCTCTAGGCAACAACATAAGTTATCACTATGTTATCATGTTTAATTTACCGCTCTGTTATAAAGTATGTGGTATGTTATAATGTTTAAGCATCTTGTATGTTACAATGTGGAAGTTAATACAAATTTTTATTTTAGAAATATGATAAATGGTGTAAGGTTTTTCAAGATATTCATATTATGCTTTGTTTTTGTTTTTATTATTTTATTAATTTTAATGTTATGTTTTATTTTTATTATTATTATTTAACTAATTTTTAAGTATATTAAAAATTATTTTGGATTTATTTATTTATTCATTAGTTTCACTATTATTTTGGCCACATAGTTATTATCTATTGGGTTGAATCTCCATTGCAACTACTTGTTCATTAATTTTCTAGATTTACTCTTGATTTCAAAATTTACTCCCTGTTAGCACTCCTCCAATTATCCCAAGGTTGAAAAGGAGGTTGAGAAAGGTAACCATAGACCACTTTGACCTAGTATCTAGCCCTACTAGGTTGATAGGGCTCTCTCTATGAGATCACAGACAAGGATTGACTATGATATGAAGGATATTATATTAGATATGATAGGTTCAGGTAGGTTTTGAGTGTTTTAGGGTTTGATTCTGGATTAGGGATGAACCCAAGTAGCTAAGTCTAAATATAAAAAGGGTTTACTACTGCAAAAATATAAAGGAGAAATGTAGTAGTAGATCTATGATGGATTTAGGGTTTTGTAGGTATGGTGGAGGGTCTGAAAAAGTAGGGGGATTTAATGATCATTTTTAATCATGAATTCATTAAACTAGAAGCATGAAACATAAAATGACATTCCCATATAAACGGAGCTAAATAAATATAATTACGCTAATGAACTGTAAGGAAATCCACTGAAGATACAAGATATGGAAAGAGGAGTTATATATCATACATCAAATATATTAATAGAGAAAAGACATTATCATAAACTCATTGCACATTAATTCCTAGATAATAGCTGGAACTGCATCCTTTGATTTATGAATATGAAAGTGAAAGTACAAGCTACAAGAGTTACAATCCTCTGATGTCCAACCTTTTAAAAATGATTCAAAAATGCCTCATATAGTCAATGAGGTCGAAATACTCCCTTGGAGGTCCAATTGTATCCAAAAAAACCAAATTCATGCACCTATTCAATGTCTACTACAAGGGAGGTTACCCAACCGACTTTCTCCTTTTTTAAAACCACTTGAGCTAATTTCTCAAAGCTTTTAAGACATGATAAGAAATTTAACTAACTCAAGTTGACCATAGTTACATTTAATTTTGACAATTTACCCTATATCAATCACCCCTTAACTTTTTAACACAATAAATTTTCAAATTAAAAAATTACAGGGTAAAATTCTGGAAATGTAGTAGGATTTTTGTAGAAGTGTAGTGAGCTATTAGAGGAGGTTTTTTAGTGTATTCCTGAAGTCCAAATCTGAAATTGAGACCCGTTATGGATATATTGAATAGTTTAGTTGACTTTAGCATATTTGAGCATGAAAAATGACCCTTTCTAGGTTGAGATATCTTCATTTTCCCAAGACTGCTCCAGATGTGCATCGAGGGGTCCAAAACAATGCTAGAAACATGTTTTTAGGGCACTTTTTGTGTTTTTCTTGAAATATGTGCCAGATATCAGAAAACCAAGGAAATGGGTCTAAATTAGAGGTCATAATATTTCCAAAAATGCAGAGCTTTTTTCATTTGGATGCCCTGAGGAAAAGTGTAGCGTGATCTTGTTGCACATTTGGGCATGACCTAAAATGCCAAATTACTAAAAAATTCACAAAATTGAAAAATTTATTTAAAACTATTCAAAATTGGTCAAAGAATTCTCCATGATGTCTTGATGAGGTGTGTTATGCTATTAGAGAAGCATCAACAAACAGTTCTAACTTACCCTTCTCCTTTTGGCTGATTAGGGTTTCCTTCAATTTTTCTTGCAATTGTTTGAATTTGACCTTGCAAATATGATTTCTGGTGTAGTAATGGGAAGCCAGATTCCTTTGAAACTTGTTGTATCTATTAGATTTTTAAAGGAGATTCTCTAAGTGAAAATTCACTATTTGAAGAAAAATTATCTATTTTCATTGATTTCCATGGCTATTCTTTCTTCAAATGTCAACTCTTCATTTGGTGGATTTTGTTCTCTTTCTTTTTGAAGTGCCCTTCGGATACCCATGGTCCTTTCCATTTTCCTTGTCACCTGACCTTCATGCTTATCTGAACCTTCAATGTCAACCATTTCTTTTCCCTTCACATCTTCTATACTTGCTTTAAACTGGTTATTCTCTAAAAATAATTGCTTTTCCTTCAATTTATTGTTCTCTTGCTCTAGGAAGGAAATTATTAAATTATCCCTTGCCAAATTTTCCTTGAGTTCCATGATCTGAGCATATTTATCCTTGATGACTTGTTCTACAGTTTCATTCTCTTCATTAGCCTCCAAGTCCACTATGTCAATGTTATGATGAATGAGCTCCTCATCCTGCAAAGACGCTTCATGTTGTGATGGTGATCCCTGTTCTACTGATGTGGGCTTGGCCCCTTCCTCAATTGAGGAGAAAACACAAGCCTCCTTCCACTTGCATAGGTTTTGGTCACTTCTGTTTTATTTTTCTTTTTAATTGATTCCTTTGGTGACTGAGTAACTATCCTACTAGAAGAACCCACCTCTTGAAATGTTGGTGATAAGATTTTTTACTTGCTAGGTGGACTAACCACATGCATGAGAAAGGCTGCCTCAATGAAAGTATCCCATGTCATGTTATTTTCTACTATTTGATGGAGAACCATAACATTTACCAAAATATGATTAAAAAGGCTATGATGAAATTCTTTTCCTTTCACTTATACCTTTTCAGACATTTTACCTATGCTTTTATACAAGAAATTACACAAATTAAGAGATTTGGCAATTGTGAAGTTCAAGAGCAGTATTATGTGATATTGGTTGAGCCTTGAGAACCTTCCTTCACATGTGAAGTATTTCATGATCACTTTCATCAATTGAGCATACTTATCAAGTAAGTATTTAAATGGAAAAACATATGAAGGATCATTTTTGTAATGTGATTTTAGGTGGAGTTTTTACTCATAAATGTCCAAATCCATACCCTTGAACCAGTTATCTCCATAATTAGGTATACCTGTGGCTTGAGAGGTGGCATCCATTGAAAATATAAAGTCTACTCCCACTAGGGTAGCTTTGTCTCTCTTCAATTTACTGACAAAAATTCCTGTGAGTTTCTCATGATAGCCAGCCTCTTGGATCTTCTGTAAAAACTCCATGCAATTTACATCTTCAAAGCATTTCTTGATGAAGGGAGAAGAAATAATTTATTTGACTCTTGAAGGTTCAAACCTCAAAACATTTCCTCCCTTGTTATATTTTTTCCTTTTTGAAGGTGAGGTATCAGTATCCATGAAGAAACCTTAGGTGATAGGAGGGAAAAACAGAGTATTTAAGGCAATGGGTAGATGAAGGTAGACGATGGGTTTAAGGGTATGCTAGGGTTTGTAGGGGAAACAGTGTAGATAAAAAAAATTATATAATAGATGTTTTGGGATAATGAATAAGGTGTAATTGAAGGCATGTGAAGAAGAGTTTCAGGGTTTTACCTTAGCAAATGAAATATGGTGACTAGGAGACCGATAGAGCAAGAAAAACCCTAAGAGAATGTATTAGCTTGAATCTTAGGAAAGTTGATGCAAGGGTTGAGATGAATGTTGTTACTTACTTCATTTGAGCTTGTAGAACCTTCTTAAGTGAATAAAACCCTTGGATAATTGGCTATCATTTATTCCAAAAAATAATGGATGCTTTTCCCAGAAGTGTAGCCTAGTATTTCTATGTGTAACGCTGATGTGAAGTGACATCTTTTGAAGTGCAGTGATTTGACCAGATGTGAAACAAATTGCCCAGACGCACAGCGAATGATAAAAAATTCCAAGGAGGCAAAAAATTGAGTTTCTTGGCACTCGAGAGAACTAGCTCGATGTATGGGAGGATAGATGAGTTCCAAATAATTTCTCCTTTGTGTTTTTTCCTTTTATGAGCTGATTTGACCTCTTTTGAGTGGGGATGGGACCCACTTGTCCTTTTCAAAGAATGACTTTGCATGTTTTAACCTTTTTCTTTTGAGATTTTTAGGAGCAGTATTACTTTTTGATGCCAAAAAACATTTGAAAACATCATTTAGAACCTTTTAAAAAATTTTCCTCTTCCATTCATGATGACCTAATTGTGACATGAATTTCATTTGACTTTTGATGGTTTGACTCCGTAATGACACCTAATGGACCATGAAACCATGAATTTGACCATTAAACCTCTCAAATGTCCTATGACCATGTGATGATAATTGACATGATGATTCTATCCACGAATCTTGACTCATGACCATCCATGATGGCAGTACCAAAATGAAATTTTAAAATGATAATCATGATGGAAGAAGGAAAACACCTTAACAAGCTAAACCAGTGACCAATTTTTTATTTGAAACATAATGAAATGATAAAAATTTTACTCGACACCCTAATAACAACTTTCAAAGAGCACACTTGATCACTGGTGACAGGAAGAACTAACTGAAACTAACACTCCCCACTCCTACTACCAGCTCTTTGTATTGTGCATAGTCTCCTCCAACCAACCATCATTATGCACAAACACTCTTACAACCTAGTCATCACCTTTCAATATTTACTCCTATTTTGAGATTTACTTCCCACTCCATTAGCCACTTCATTGTAACTTGCAGCTTCCTCCAATATCGTCCAAGCATCCATCACCTTGCACAACCACTCTACTACTGGTCCTTATTTTTTTAGTCTTGTTAGAAACCTAGACCCCGGGTTGTAATTTGGGTTATGGTTTCTTAGGGTGATTAGTTATTGAAGTTCAAGAAATATAGAAACTGAATCCAATTCTCTCATGGTTGTATTTATACGTGTACATTTTCATTATTATTTGAATTAATTTGAATTCATTTTCCACCAATGTGTATCTAACAGTGGTATCAAAGCGGTGATTAATCTGCCTGTTGAAAAATTTGAGCCACTAGTTTTGTGGCCTCCTCCTTTCTCAACAAATTAATGTTCCATTATGAGAAAATTAGTGTTCTGAAGGTGAGTGTGGATTGATTGAAGGTTTCCCAACTATGTTTTTGTTTTCTAGTGCACTCTCAAATGGGCCGACTGTATAGTTGAAGAAGACAAATGCAAGTCAATTTATCTAAATTAGCGTCTTTCCTTCAACATGCAATAAATGAGTGAGGCGTTGTACAGTTATCAAAAGAATGAAATCTTAGGTTTAACAACCAGTTGCAGTTAAAGATGTTGTAAAAGACTCTAAAGTACTAAAATTTTATTCACTAGTTTTGAGCTTTCAAATTTTTATTGCGACCATGATATTAATTTTACTGTTATTTTTTGAAATTGGAGTTTATTTTATGAGTATAAACCAATCTTGGGGAGCCACATTATTGTTGTTAATCTAAAAAAAGTTTCTTGAAATATTCGTTTATAAAGTAGGGGTTTGGAATGAATTTAGCTTCTTTGAATCAAGGTTTTCCAATACATCTTAACAATAAAAAGTGTAGGGACCAACCCTATTTTTTTTGTTTTTTTTGTTTTTAAGAATAATACAGTCAACTAGGAATACAACCATAAGCATATAGCATTGGGAAGTCAAAAATATTAAGCACTTATATAAAAAAATCCATGAATTTAAATTAATTACACATATCATCAATTTACATGTTGTTAGCTATAGGCACAATGAAATCATATTAGATAGCATTATAAATAATATAGGCACCGTTCACCAGGAGACAAGATTCAACCTTAAATTTCCACTACTTGTCTCTCCCTTGTTGTCCTCCACCTCCAAGTGTGAATTTTGACATGATTACTTTGAATGTTGTGACCCACTAGTTCACCTCCCAACCTACTCCTTGGGTACTATTCTTCCCCACAGACCCCCGAGCTACAATGGGGTTGTGCAATGGAGGATATGTGCTAGTTGGTGAGCCCTGGTATTGCATCAAGAGTGATGCAACTCCTAGAGGCTACTATTCTTTACTTTATCAACCTATGGTTTGTACAAACTTGGAGGTGACAATTCTATATACACAGCAGATGCATTACACTCATGCCATCCTCTTCTTAGTCCTACGAAGGGGTACTACTGCTAGGGCTACTTCTAGGAAATGAAGTCTGTCACACTTCTGAATGAAACCTAAGACTGTAAATAACTCAAGACCATTACTCTATCAGTAAGAAAGAAACTAGTATAAAGCATAATGATACACCTATCTATTTACAATAAAGGAAATCCACAATTAGGCTAAAGCAAGTGTAGAAATTAGTTGAATAAATCACTTATTCACTGAAGATTAACCTGGTCATATATCAATTTCGAATTGCATACATAACACATAACCTTCTTCTACAATTAATTGTCACATGCGGAAATAATATAGAAGCAATCGCAAATCAAATCAATCACACATTAACTCAGTATGTATAGTAGTTTTGGTGAAGCCCGTAGCTATTAGCTACTCATCATTGGAGAAATAATGCTGACAAACAAGTACAATACTCCTCACGATGCTGGGTGCTTTCTCATAAAGTCTTTAATCTAATAGTTTTGAACAAAATTCATGATTAAGCTCCTGCTCTCGTATTGCCTCTGTTGCGATCATACGCACCATATGTAGAGATCCGGATTCCAGATCACATCGGCTTGAGCGCATAGTGTAGAGAACAATTCCTCCCAAGTGTAATGGAAATCCCCATGAAACCAGTCCTCCAAGCCGCGTGCTTCTCTTCCTTTCATCTACCTCTTTCACTGGTCTCCACTGAATTGATCATGCACTGTAGTGAACTGATGTGTTCTTGAGTTGAATAATGAGTTACTAATTAATGATTAAATAATATTTAATTCACTCCACTCATAACTAATTGATTAGCTAGTTAAACTAATCTCAATCAGTTCAACTAAAATAAACAAAACACAACTCCACTATCTGTCTCATTAACTCCTCCAAACTTCTGCCACTGAAGTCCAACTGAAGTCAACCATGCATGATGCCATAAAACCCTAGGAATAGCGTGATTCCTCTATCAGATGCATGAGCCACTTCTGTAGCTCGAACTGAAGTGCTCCAAGAGAGTAAACTGTTGTTTATAGTCTAAATATTATTAAGGGTAAATAATATTTGACTTCACTGTTTTAAGGAGAGGCAGTCTAAAAATAGACTTCGACCTCTTTGACCTCAAAAATAGAGTCTCATCTATTTTTACCAACATGACACATACTTCAAGAATCTCAAACTGGAATCCCCGAACCATGCTCCATATGTCTAAAAATAGACATAGTCTAAAAATAGACTTTGCGCCAGAATTTGCCTACGGGCCCACTTAGTGAAGGCGACTTCATTTCACTAAGCTCCATCATCTTGCTGCATTCTCAACAGCAAGAAATATCGTTAAAATAAGTGGAATTCATAAAGTAAAATTTTCAATTAAACTTGCAGAAAGGGAAATTGATATAATCATACATTTCTTGGCCAAGTGGATAATTAACCTATAACTATTTCATTCTTGACTACTATGTTTTAACAATGCATCTATTCATGAGCTAACTATGCTTGTAAATACTTTGGTTTGCAGCAAACGAAGGAGGCGATGAGGTGGCTTAAGAAGGTCTTGGAATCAGGGATTCAGAGTTGAAGGTATCTTGGAGGTTGTGTCAGGTGTAGGTGAGGTGAGAGATGGTCTATGGGCTAAAGAAGTGGCTGATTGGCGCTACTATAGGATCTGCTACAAGATGTCCTGAAACGCTACGAGAAATGGGTCGAGAGTAGTTTGAGGAAAGAAATGATGAGGAAATGGGTAGGAAAGGTGGGATGAAGGTGTAATTATATGTATGGAAGGTGGCATACCCCTTGTACAAGCTCAAAAATTCCTTCAAAGTCTATCTTACACCTCCAGGGTAGCTCTCTATGTTGTGGTGAAGATCTCGAAAAACAAGGATGAAGGCGATTTTGTTGAAAGTATTTTGGTGGAGGGTGGAAACTAAAGATAGGGATGATGGTGGAGTCCTCCTATGCTACTCTACTCAAACTTGCTAGAAAACTACATGTTCATGCAACTAACATTGACAAATCTATGATGAAAATGGTGGAAAAGATGAGTTGAATTTAATAAGAAAACCTATCTATGAATTTGAATAAAAAACCTAACTCAACATTCATAACATGTTCATGATAAATACAACAATGTATCAAACCATTCCAAGAAATCATAAACTGAAAGCAATTTTGGGTCTATAGTGAAGATTTTCCCTCCTACGAAGGAGAGGCACTGGAAACAATGGAGCTTCCAATGACATACACCTTCCTATCTATGGAATTAATATACTCAGCCCTAGACAGGGGCTTATTTTACACTTTAATCTAGTAACCATTGATAAGTAGGGGGATCACCTCCTCATCTATGGTTCTGATTTGAACAATGCCATTGTCATAGAAATTTTCTACTTGATAAGGTCCCAACCATATTTTTATTAATTTTCCATTGACGTCGTTGAACCTTTAGTCATAGAGTAGCGCCCAATACCATTCTTGAAATGTCTTTTCATTATTGTTATTTTCATGCCAAACCTTCCTTTGCAGCTGAACTACCTCTGTGTGAAGGATTGCCTGCATTCTGAACTCATCCAAACCAGTTAACTGCAGCAACCTTTCTTGTTGGGCCTTTGTTATATCTAGGTCAAACTTAGTTGCAATTATCAAGGTGTTGTACTCAAATTCAATGGAAAGCAGAGCTTTGTTCCCATCGATTAAACCATAAGGAGTAAACCCTGTGGTTGTCTTCCAAGTTGTATTGTAAGCCCAAGTGGCTTCCACCAATCTGTTTGCCCAATATTTTATGTTGCTTCTCACAACCTTGGTGAGGATATTCTCCAAGGCTCTACTTTTCACTTCCACCTGGCCATTTTCTTAAGGATGATAGGCAGTGGAATTATTGTGATTTATCTTGTGCTGCCTCAGGAGGTTTTCAATGAGATGAGATGTAAATTGGGCCCCCTGATCAATGACTACCTCTATGGGGTATCCAAACTTGTAGACCACATTTCCTCTTAGAAACTCAATTACCTTCTCCTCTATTGCTAACTTTATAGTCCTTGTTTCAGACCACTTGGTGAAGTAGTCAATGCAGACTTTGATATACCTCTTCTTTCCGGATGTGGGATCAATGGGTCCAATGAAGTCCATGACCCATTTTTCAAATGGCTCTAGAGCCACTTGAGAGTGCAAGGTCATTTCATCATTTCGTGTAGATATCCCCATTCTTTGGCACTGGTCACACCTACTCTTGCATCTCCTCGCATCTTGGTGTAGGGTAGGCCAATAGTAACCTGCCTACAAAGCTTTGAAGGTTGTTATTTTACGGCAAATTAGCCTCCACAAGGACAATCATGACATGCTGAGGGGATGTCAAAAACCTATTCTTCCCTCACACATCTTCTGAGAATTTGGTCGAGACCCAACGTGAATATATTTACACCAATCTAGGTGAAACGAGAAATTTTCCCGATAATCATTCTCTTCTCCCTAGATGAGAGGTTTGGAGGGAAATTTTCAGCAACCAAGTATTTAGCTATGTCAGAAAACCAAGGAGATAGTGCTGAGATAGAAAATATGTGTTCATCCAGAAGATGATCATCCACCACCCATTCCTCATCTGCGGGTAGAGTTATTCTTGATAAGAAATATGCAACGACATTCTCCTTTCGTGGTTTATCAACAATTGTTAAGTCAAAATGTTGTAATAACAACAACCATATCATTATTCTAGCATTAACATCATGTTTATTCATTAAGTACTTGATGACTGCATGGTCAGTATGTACAAAGGTCTGATAACCAACAATATAATGTCTAAATTTTGTTTAAGGAATGGGCAATGGGTAAAAGCTCTTTTTCCATGACAGTATAGTTGAGTTCAACTTTGGACAAATTATTGCTAATGAAATAGATGGCATAGGGTAATTTGTCTTCTAACTGCCCAAAAGTGGCCCCCACAACTTTTTCTGATGTATCTGTGTGGATGTGGAAAGGCAGAGCACAATTTGGATCTTGGAGAATGGGGGTAGTAGTTAACTTTTCCTTAATGATCTCGAAATATTCTTGACAAATAATGGACCAGAGAAACTCAGAATAGTTGGCCAATAATCCAAATAATGGTGAAGCCAATTTGCTGAAGTCTTTAATTAACCTTCTATAGTATCCAACCAACCGCAGGAAAATTCTAACATCTCTCTTATTTTGAGGAAGATACACCCTTTTTATGATAGTTATTTTATTCGAGACTACCTGTATTCCTACTTATGATATTGTGTGGCCCAAGACTAATTTTTTTAAGAATTCACACTTTTCTGGACTCAGGGAGAGATGCATCTCGATGCACTGTCTTAGCACTTTTCCCAAACTGGAGAGAGCTTCTAGGAAGTCATCCCCATAAGGTGTGAAATAATCCATGTAGATTTCAACAGATTCATGGACTAGCTCAGAGAATATGCTCAAGACTGATCTTTGGAAAGTAGCTGGGCCATTGCATAACCCAAATGAAAGGACTCTGTAAGAAAAGGTTCCCTAAGGAAATATGAAAGTAGTATTGTCCCGGTCTTCAGAGCTAATTTGGATATGGTTATATCCACTGAACCCATGTTGGAAAGAAAATAACTTACTCCTTGCAAGGCCATCCAGGGCTTGATCTATAAAGGGCAAGGGGAAATGTTTTTTCTTAGTGGCTTTGTATAGTGCCCAGTAGTCAACACAGATTTGCCATTTTCCATTCTTCTTTGGGACTAGGACAAGAGGAGACCCCAAATTACTGTCACATATGGGATAGATGAAGCTTGGATCCAATAATTTCTATAGTTCTTCCTTCACTATGTCCTTTAGAGATGGGTTCATCTGCCTTTGGGGCTGGCGCATAGGCTTGCATCCTTCTTTAATGTAGATATGATGTGTGCACAACAAGGGATGCAACCCTTTCATGTCTTTTTAGTCCCAAGAAAATGCATCAAGGTTTTCATTCAAGATCTGTCATATCTTATCTTCTTCTTTGGCTGAGAGGGATGAGTTAATTTTCAGAGATTTTGAGGGGCCAAATTCAACAGCCTTGGTGGTTTCAGAGGTTGAATCAATTGAGTGAAACTCCATCCAAGGGTGGCTTTCAAAATATTTTACTAGGTCATCGAGGGGACTGTCATTGGGAGGATAACTCTGAATGATGTGGTCAATGAGCTCATCCTCATCAGGTTATCCCCCTCTATTTATAACATCTGTTAAAACTGGAAAATTGTAGAAGTAAAAGACATTAGAAAAATTCAAGAAGAAGGTACAAATACATTACAGGATCTGAAAATTTTAGCTTTTCCTAAGGTCAAGAAGTAAAATTTATTGAACTGCACATAGGAAGCACTGACCCTAGGCAATCATTGCGGATTTTTATTCGATAGTCGTGAAGATAATCGCGGTTATCCCTTAAGAGTCGTGCGGTCCTGAGGATGTGGAAAGTCACCATCTGGGACCACTTGGCACACTTGGAGAAAAATATTCTCACTCAAGCTAGCCAAGTACAGCCACCTTGGAGCCACCTTAAGGCTTTAGTACAACACACAAAGGAATCATACCCCGAATCTTGTGTCAATATCCATCTTGTACCAAGAGAGGGAGGGAAAATTTAAAATTTGTCTATAAAAGCCAACCATGGGAAGAGAAACATGAGAACACATTGTTGTGTTGGCCAAATTTCTCAGAAGCAAACCAGCTTGTGTTGTCCAACAACAAGAGGATTGGAAGGCTTCAGTTGGTGGCCATCCAACACCTCAATCCAAGAGAGAAGAGTTCACCACATGTATGTCGATCTACCATCCTTCAAGTTGGAAGAGAGGCTTGCTAAAAGCTTAAGGGGAAGAGACCCCCTTGTCTTGGATATTGGAGCTCCATAGCTCTAAGGATCCACTACAAGACATTTAGCATTCTATCTTCTACTAATACCAACACCTAATAAAGGGAGAGAGCTCTCCATTGTTGAGTTATTAGTGTGTTTTCTCGATTGAGCATGTTCTTGTACATGTTATTTTATTTTTATATCTTTGTTTATGTAGCACGATATGTTTCCATTTAACTTAGCTTATTGCATGATGAACGTGTTCCACTAACATTTGACAAACCAATTGACCTGTCACTTTCTTGTAGAAAAGTAGCCTCCCTATTAAGCACAATGTATTTCGTTTTCCCACGCCTCAAACACACTACAACAAGAATGTCGATTTCACTAGACTCTTTCTTTTGAGCTAATGGTTGTTGATGGAGGTCCTCTCTCCTGTTCAGACTTGCTGGAAAATTTCTCATGCTTCCTCTCAGCACTTTTTAGGCACCCTCAGTGAGAAATTTGGCTCAGAAAAGGCATAATTTTTCAGTCTCTGCAATCTGCGTGCATTCAGTCCAGAAAGACGCGCTATCTTCGCGCCTGTGTGAAGATCAGTAGCCAGTGAGTTCAATTTTGATTATTTTTTTCTAAATTTTTTTGCAGTTGAAAATCCATAATATTTCCATCACTATGCTCTGGTATTTCATGACTGGTTAGGACATTTTTTTCTATAGTTTATCCTAGCAAATAACTTGTTTTAATTTTAGTTTTTTATCATTTCAAATTACACAGTTAAAGTAGGGGAAAGTAAGTGGCCTTAAATCCACATATGCTATCTGAAGAAATTATTTGCTGGTAAAGGATACCAAACACATGGAGTAATTAGCAGAAAAGTAAGTGGCCCATACATCCACACATATTTAGCTAATTCTTGTTTTTTCAATTTTTGCATTCGATTAGTTTATTTTTTGCATTAGGATTCACGACTAGGACAAAACTGTCGAAAATAAAGAAAGTAATATATGCCACCCTTACACCTCACAGTGAGCCTTGATATGCATATGAATTCTTTATTAAGATAATTTTCCATTTCCCTATAGTGCAAAACTTAGTCTAACTAGGCAAGGTGTAACCAACCCATAATCCGCACATAATTTATTTTGCAAGGAAAAATCACACATAACGTAATTAGAGAAGGATTGTAAAGGGTCACCACATATCCACATCTCATAACACTTGTGATTGTACACTCCAAAGCACACACGAAGCATCAGTAAGAATTGGACCAAAAGGAACCCAGTGTGTTGGGAACTTTTTCCTCTTCTTATAGTTACTTCACCAAGGCACAACCTAAGAAATTTTAGACTCTCAAAAAATAACCACTAATCGAGCTAACCAAATTATCCCCATGGTGACCACAAAAGTAATTGTACTTCAGGTTAGGACCATTGGGGTTAGGCATCCAATAAGCCACTGTGGTAATTTTGAAACATAGATTTTGATTTTTTAGGGATCTTAAAATCCGTCTATCTGCCCATGGAACAAATACTCGATCATTACTAGGGACCCGTTTCAGAGGGGGTTAAGCTTAGGCCTAGTGCATGTGGTACTTTTTGGGGCTACCGGACCCATCTAGTGCTCAGTATTGATAGTTGAATACCAAGAAGCTCAAGACTCAAACACTCACGCAAGACAACGCTACTTTAGTGGAAAAATCTAGGGCATCCTTCCCTATAGGTGACAGTGCTCACAACAATAGATCATCTTTCCATTACCTTGGTCAAATATTCGACTACTGGAAGAAGTTGCCAGTTCTTTCAGGACGTTAGCCCTAATACCCATTAGAAGACGTCTTCATAAGGCCCAGTTACATTTGAGAGTGTAAGGACGATTAGTTCTATTTATGCTTTTGAGTATCATATGCAAAACAACCAAACCATATTTTTTGATTTCTTGATCACATAACATTAATGTAAAGAAAAATGTACCTCTTATTTTTTCGCTTTTTTTTATGTATGTGATCATATTTTATTTAATAATAATCTTCCTTCTCTCAGTAAACCATAAATATTTCCAATATTAAGCTAGTCGACACCATAACGGACCCAATGGGACATCATCGTTCTAGGTGTTTTTTGGACCTCCCCCCATTAGAGGGAGGAGTGCTAGGCCTTTTTCCATTTCAGTGTCAAAGACTACATACCACTACCATTATCATTTCATCCTTTATTAGGGCATATTTAGTTGGAAATCACCAACGATCACCCAACACCACACTAGTGGAAACCCCAGCAGGGTCACCACACTCAACTCCTCCCACAACCCCCAGAGGGCAAAAGAGCACTACCCCTTTGGGGGGTTAGCAGAACACACAATAGGGTATGTCATAGGGTAATATTCCCCAGGCACCCCCCATAAATAATTACACTCATATACCTATGTTTCAAAAGTACACAATGGAATTCAATACTCAGTTACCCTTTTTAGCATCATTAAACCTTCCAAATATATCAAAGCTAACTAATGACCCCATTGCACATGGCCCTAATTGGACCCCCATGCCCACGAAGATCCCCTAAGACATACCAAAATTCAAAGGGAAGCAAGTGAAAGACCCTGGAAATAATATTATGACTTTCCACCTATGGTGTTCTTCCAATAGTATTATTGACGATACTATTCGACTGAGATAGTTTCAACGCACCCTAGTTGGGCTTGCTGCGAAATGGTATGTTGAACATAATTCTACTTCACATGGAACCTTTAGCACCCTTGCTATTGCGTTCTTCACTTATTTTCAACTACCCATCCACCATGATTCAGGGATGGAATTGTTGACTCATTTTAGGCAAACGACAACTGTCCATATCTCGGACCATCTCCACGAATGGCGGCGATGTCGTAGTTTGTACAAATCCAAACTCGAAGATAGATTTTTACTGGAATTAAAAAAAAAAATTATCATCGGAGAGATCTAAAAATATGTGGCGACATAAGCATCCACCTTCGAGGAGGATGCCATTTGCAAATCCCAATAGCTTGAACTCATCTATACCTAGTCAAGATATACCTAAAATATCTTGCCAAACACCTTGCGCCTAGAAACTTATAGAGAATTTCCAGGCGTGTCGAATACTGTAGACGGCTTGATCAGGTCATTTCCCTAAGGTCACCTAGGCATTAGTATCTAGTACCCAAGTTATTCGTATTATTCTACCTAGAACACAACACAACCTGGTTACCACCGAAGTCAATCTGCACCTTTTCAGAATATGATGAATAGGGTGTCATCATACCACCAACAATAGGGAGGGTCATACCCTCCCTCGCAAGAAACCTAGTACTCAGCTATGAATGCTGATGGAAGAGATTGCCCCTAGCAACAATACACTAACCAGGGATAGGGAAAAAAATATTCTTCGTTCCCTGTGCAAAATCCACCACCACAGAACAATGTATTGGTGAAATTAGTACAACCATCTTAGGCTCAGCAGTGCCAGTCTTATGACTAGGAGAACCGTAATAATATTCCTAATTCTGCAAGAAAAAAGCCCAAGAATAAACAAAAGGGAGACTCTAGATAGGGGGGAAATAACCAACAACACCCCCTGTGATCTCAGTCTAGGGGCAACCCCAACCGAAATAAAAACCAGAAGCCAAACACAACTCCCAAGGGCAGAACAAGGGGTCCAATATAAGGACAAACCATTATTGTGCCATATGTGGTGGATATAGCCATTACACTCACCATTGTCTCGAGCTCCTTGAACTGAAAAAGCTTAAGGGTAATCGTGGACAAGGTGGAACTACTTAACAAACTGTTGTAATGAAAGATCCCTTCTCCCACCATGGAGTGGTTAACACCCAACAACAACAACCACCCAAAAAATATACCAGGAGTGGTACATGGCGAGTGATGAAATGTTCTGCCAAATAAGGAACAGGAACTATGGTGCCCCTCTGGACACCAACCCATCAGGTACGAGCATGAGTGCACCTATTGCATGTTGATCAGTGGTTTTCATTGATGTCAACCCAAGCAGCACCAGGGGCTACCCCAATATTGCATGGGAATTTTGACCTACCAAATTACTATATTCTGGGTCAATAATTCTTTTTATGGTTTCTACTTTTCGATATGTTTCCGTTGATATATGGCACGCCACGTAATTCTTCATGGTTTGAGAGATATTCATTTTTAAAGTTGGTAACCCCAGTTAGTGGACTAAAACCCCATGGGGTTGTGGCATGGGTCATTGAAAATTTAATAATTTATCATTTTTAAGCTCCTACAATCCCTCCCACGTTAACTTGTTGAAGCCCCTCTCAACCTAAGCATTTATATAAATTGTGATCCTCATATCCTCCTTATGTAGGGATTTCGCTATCTGAAACAGATCATTGTGGAATTTTCTCTCTAAAATTTTTTCTACGATGGTTCAGAAGTTGAAATGTTTAAGAGGAAAATCCAAAATCCTAAGGATGCTCTTGTAAAAATTTCAAATCAAGGTGTGAAATATTTTCGGAGATATGATCTGTGGAAGTCGGTGTTTTTGTAGGCTCCTGAAATTCATCTCAAAGAAGTGAACTTGGGAAAATCGTCATTAATATCTCTTTGAGTATCAGATTGGAATTTTGTAAAAAGTAGCAGATAGTGTACAGACATTAGTTTTATATGTATCAATTTTAGATCCGAAAGAAGAAACAATGACACGTGGCATGCTGTACAATTTGACTGTACTGAAACAATCCATAATTAGGGCATTATGAGAGATTGGGCATAACTCTCTCTTGAAGAATCAAAATTGGGTCAAACCTATGGCATTGGAAAGAAGACTCAGAGGATTACTACAGGGTCTAAAATCACATATTGGGGATTTGAAATAACAAAGATACACCAGATTCAATATCGAGCTCCTACAATGCAAGAAAAAGCTAGATCATGTGTTGTCAAGGGCTGTAAAGGACCATAATTTCTAGGGCAGCAAAGAAAAAGAAGGTACATCAAAGGGTATCATGACAAGAGAAGCAATCAAGGTGCAGAATAGGATCAAGAAGTTCATCACATGAAGTCTTCAAGTGGGCAGCACTACATACAGTCATTGTAAAGGTATCATTGTACCTAAGTCATTATAAATACATTATTGTAAAAATTGTACTAGTGTCTATCTGGCAAGAGTTGAAGAGGCAGTGTCAGGAGGCCTAGGATCATCATTAGGTGGTTGTGTCATAGTTGGGGTTATGTTCTAGTGTGTCTTCTTCTTTTACATCATTCTATATCATTGTAAAGTGGACCATTTTCCCCGGTACGAGAGTCCATTATTATTTTATTATTTTATAGGGTGGTAGGGTGGTGTTAGGCTAGTGCATGAAGTCACCAATAGGTTCAAGCCTATAAAAAATTCAAGGTGGTAGGGTGGTGCTAGGGTGAATTGTAACTCATTGGGTGTTGGGGCATCCGTTCAGTTGACTACTGAGGAATCTTGGGTGTTGGAGCATCCATCTAGTGGGAGCTGGAGAAGAATGTTTTTCTAGATTCTAGGAAGTTGGAGCTTTATTTTCAATTGTATTCGAATATTAAAGAATTATTAGAAAAGAATTAGGTGGGTTTTGTCCCAAAATGGGTTTCCACCTTAAAAACTATGTGCATTTGTGTTCCTTTTGTTTACTGCTATCTTTGTACAAACACTGATAATAATTGAAGATTAACTAATGCTCTAATTGAAAGGAATATTGATTCACGCACCCCCCCCCCCCCCTCCTCGATTACTTCCAACAGTTGGTTTGAGCTTGGTTCCTTCAATAGTAGTTTAGCAATTGGAAGGAGGTCAAGGAGCATACTAATAATGGTGTAAACTTTTTCAATGAAAATAATTATGCGCTCTGGAAAGGAAGGATGGAGGTTTATCTCTTGGCGCAAGGTTACGAAGTATGGGACACTGTTCGAAATGGATTTACATCAACCACGAATGAACAAGGTAAGAAGAATTTGGTAAATGATGCAAAAGAAAAGAATATTATTATCAGTGTACTTATTGAATCTGCTTATCATAAGGTTTTGGGTTGTAAAACCACCAAAAATGTATGGGACAAGCTTGAGAATATATATGCAGGTGACTCAAATGTCAAAGATGCAAAGCTTCAAATCTATAGAGAAAAAATTGAGCAACTCAAAATGAAAGAAGATTGCAACATTGTTGCATACTTCCAATACGTTGATGAAATAACCAATACTCTAGAAGGATTGGGAGAGCCGGTTGACAAGAAGACTATTATACGAAAGATTCTTAGAATGTTACCAGAGAGATTCAACCCAAAGGTATCGGTCTTATAATACAGTACAAATCTGGAAAAACTCAGCAAAGAGGAATTACATGGAGTTCTCATAGCATATGAAATGAGACGTGATGAAGAAGAGGGTACTTCGCATCTATAAATTGTGTTCATTGCATCTAAGAAAACCAATAAGGATAAAAAACCTTCAATTGAAAATACATGCACCTCCAAGTGTGAAGAAAAGGGAGATGATGAATAAGGTCTTTCAAATGAAGAATATGCTTACTTCACGAGAAAAATAAAAATTGGTAAGGGAAAATTCGAAGGTAAACTTCCATTGATATGTTTCAGCTGTAATGAGGTTGGGCATTTTGCAGCAAAATTTCCAAACAGAAGTAATGGCAACTCAAAAGGAAAGAATGGCTTTAAGAAATTCAACGAGAAAGAAAAAAGGAAAAGGATACAAAAGACTTTCTCTAAATAAGATAGCTCATCATCCGATGAAGACAGTGATAGTGAAGAAGAAGCCAATGAGAGAGTATTGTTTATGGCCAAGCACAACAAACAAGAGGTATCAAACAACGAAGAAGAAGGGTTGACCATAGAAAAATTTTCTAAGGAGGTAATCAGGCTTATAAAAGAGCTCAAGGATGAGAAAATATGTTCCAATATTCTTGAAGAATTATTTCAAGGTCTCAAAATTGAAGTTGAAGAACACAAATGTATTAAAGGGTCACTTCAAAAGAAGTTGGAAGAAAGAAACCAAGAAAGGGAAGCATTAGAAGCCGAAGTAGTCTCGCTGCGCAAGGAAGTGAAGAAGGGAAAAACTGTCCAAAACTATGCTAACAGCTCAAGGGCATTGGAAGAACTCATCAACAATCAACGATCTTACAATGACAGAACTGGCCTCGGTTATAAAGAAGAAGAAGCAGGACCTTCTACAACAAAATACAATGAACCTATGAGATCTGACATACATGAAGACTTCATTGGACAAGATTCGCAAGCACATCCTTGGATGACGATTCCTCGATGAATATTTTCATCCAGGTACCAACATATCTTTCATGGTTATTGTTATTCATGTGGAAAATTTGGTCATAAAGTTGTAGAATGTCGCACGTACCCTAGGAACCGATACAATTCCAAGAGATTCTTCAAATATGAACATCCCAGGGCTCAACGAAACATCAATAGATTTGAACATTTAAGAAATAATATGGAATGTTACAAATGTTAGAACTTTGGACACATAGCCAGAGACTGCAGACTTGAAAATCCTCCGGAAAAGTCTTCGAAGCCACGAGAATGAATGAACATGGAAGAAGAAGACGTAATTGTGCTCTTACTCTCAAGGCTCAAAACAATAAAGATGTGTGGTATGTTGATAGCGGTTGCTCAATGCATATGACTGGAGATAGAAATAAATTTGTATCTCTGAAAGAGAAGAGAAGAAGGATGGAACCGTGTCCTTTGGAAATGATGGATCTTCAAATGTTATAGGATCGGGTACCGTCACTCTTAGAAGCAAAGATGTTATTGCCAAGAATGGTGGTTGAAAACACGAATCACAATCTGCTCAGTGTTGGAAAAATGTGTGATCAAGGACACATAATGCTATTCAACTCCAGAAAATGTCAAATTAGGAAAGGCAGGTATGGTAAAGTTGTGGCTACATCAAGTCGAGCTCTGAACGAAATATATGTTCTGGATGAAGCAACTAAAGAATATGAGGATTGGTTATGTCACAAACGAATGGGTCACATAAACTTTGACAATCTTGTTAGGATAAGAAAAAAAGAAGCAGTATGATAAATGCCAAAAATCTCAAAACCTTCCAGCACACTATGTGAGGCATGTCAGCATGGCAAGTAGACAAAATTCCAATTTAAAACAAGAGAACACTTTGCATCACATCCATTAGAATTGATACATACTGATCTATGTGGTCCTGTGAGAAAAAAAGGATTAGATGGAGAATTATATTTCATGTTAATGATAGATGACTATACTAGGATGACAGCCATCAGTTTCCTAAAGAAAAAATCTGAAGAATTTGAGTGCTTTAAGATCTACAAGGAGTTGGTTGAAAATGAAACTGATTTGAAAATAAATTGTTTAAGATCATATAAGGGTGGAGAATTCACTTCCAAATTATTTCAGCAATACTGTGATGAAAATGGAATAAAAAGGCAGTTTTCAGCAGCATGAACACCTCAACAAAATGGAGTTGCTGAAAGAAAGAATAGAACCCTACAGGAAATGGGTAGAACAATGTTGAAGGACTCAAAATTGGATGAAAAATTCTGGGTTCAAGCAATTGATATGGCAATCTTCATTATCAAGCGAAGTCTTCTTAGAAATAATTGCAACAAGACTCCATATGAATTATGGAAAGGAAAACTAGCTAATGTAAAATATTTTAGAATCTTCGGAAGTAAATGTTATATCAAAAGAGAAGATCAAAATTTGGGTAAGTTTGAATCATGTGTTGATGAAGGTATCTGTTGGGGTTCCCATGTTTTGGCCAGATTGGCAAGACCAAAAGATGAGACAACATCAGAACCACTTTGGGGCCCTAGGATCTAGCCCTCCTGGACCCGGAGAGGGATCTCTCCAATAGAGCAAAGAATGATATGTCTTTAAAGCTCGAATTGAGATATTAGGCGAGTTATGAAGCACAGAGGGGGGTTTAAAGTGATTTGGTTGAAGGGTTTAAGGTTGGTTAGAGAATCATGGGCCGAGAAAGCAATGGGAGGAAAGGAACATGGCGACGGGATGCTTCATCGAATGAGGATAGGCCAAGACGAGTTACCCCGGCTACCCAATGGAGTCATGAGAGGGAATTAATTGCATCCACTAGCCAAGGCTTTCAAAGGGCATGTCATCTAATACTAAAGGATCTTTAGATTAGAGAGTGGGGTGGAACATTAAGAAAGGAAATTGAAAGAAGGAGAACAACCAGATTTCTGTCTATAGATCAGGTCAGAGGTCATTTAACTCCATACCTGCTTGGACATACTCAAAGGTAGCTCTCAAAGAGACAAAGGGGCTGCTTATAGATCGGACCAGAGGTCATTTAACTCCAGGTCTGTTGTAGCAACTCCAAGAGAAAAATAGAGATAAGATTACAAAGAAACATCTAAGAAGCAAACCCCCAAGTTCATACATCAGCCAACAGGCAATAACATCCGATGCACTGGTTAAACCCGTGAACCCACTCTTAGACAGCACATAGGGCGGAAAACATAAAGGTAGGGAGAGCAGACAGCATAGGGCACCTCACAAGGGTGAATCCTATACCATTATTCCGATGCCTACCAGAAGAACATGAAACAATATGGAAATGTAATAAACAGAGTTAAGAAAACCATCACCAATAGTAATAGACCAGGATCCTGTGAAATGTGCTTCGATTAATTGATGCAAAACCAGTCATGTACAATATGGCTCAATGGCTAATACAGTCCCCACTTCTCCTCCCAGCCTATTACATACAAACTACTCTCTTATTCCCTCCCGAAATTTGTTACAGCAGTCCGTGAATCCTCTGTGACGGTGCCAGCAAAGTATGACAACCTTTACATTATGTTCTCGGGGATCTTTTATAGGAGAGGAGAGAAAACAGAGGTAGATGAACAATGAATTGATCTCATTAAGACAAAATCGGTGGAAGTGTTCATGCCCATACCGCTTAATGGCAAAATGCAGCGCTGTGTGTACTCTGTAGACTGCTTTGGAGATCTCTGTCAGGCCGAAATCGACCTCGGATGTTTCTTTGGGATCCTTTCTGGTGCTTGGAGCTCTATGCTGCCATTCTGGAATAAATGAACTGGTTCAAAGGTCCGTCCGTCCATCCATGCTTCATTACTGCGGCCTGAAAATCTTTTAAGAAGCTTTGTCAGTGTTCATGACTTTCCTGGGCTCGAGAAACATGGAGGACGCTGCGAGAAGGTGTACTTCTGGAGGAAACGTCCTGCTGTTAGGTGGCGCAGTTATGGCGTTGCTGGTGTGCTCCTAGTCTTCAATCAGTGCCTTAATCCTTTGAATGTGGGGTTAATGTTTGATTATGTCAATATCAGGTGTTACAGCCTTGAAACCTTCAGCTGATCGCTGGCAATGCTGATCTGGCCATCTCTGTACTACCTGCACACTTTAAAATATATCTGTTTAAAACCTGGGCAGTGGCGGTGGAGAAATGCTGTGGAGGCGGAGGAGTGGTGGTGGAAGAGTGGAGAAGGGTGGAAAGAACACAGAGCAGCGAAGAAATGATTAAAACTGTAAAGGCCCAAAGGTCGAACACTTGGGTGTAATACAAAGGAAAACACGAAAACAAAGGAGCGGAAGCCATGGAGGTGGGACCCAACGGAGGCGGAGGGCGAATAAACCAGAACCGTCCGATCTTGGAGGAAACGAACGGTCACGATCCAATCGCACCATCGCAATCGGAGGTCGGAGCGAAAGACAATTGCAACGCTGGTTCAAAAAGTCTCGATTGCGATTGGGAGAGATAGAGCGATTAAGCGATGGCCGTCGATCTGCGGGAGGAACGCACGGTCAGGATGCAATCGGGAGACAGCGGGGGAGGCTTGTGATTGCGATCGGACGGGGCAATGCGATTGAGCGATGACCGTCGGATCGCGGGAAAATGGACGGCAGAGATGAAATCGGAAGGGCAGAGGGAAAAGCATGCGATTGTGCGATAGCCGTTGGATCATGCAACATATGGACGGCTATGATGCAATCGGAGGATCTCAATCGGGGCGGCACCATTGGGATTTGTGATTGCGATTGGGAATGGGAAAGAGATTGAGCGCTAATCGTCGATCTGGGGGAGGAATGGACGGTGGGGATTTAATCGGGGGGAACGCAGAAAGACTTGCGATCGGCGATCGGGTGGAGGGTGCGATTGGCGCAGGACCGTTGATCTACGGGGAGGATGAATGGTCGGGATTAAATCGGAGCTCGGGTGAAAGACTTGCGATTGATCGGGGGGTGTCACTTGAATGTTCCGATTGCGATTGAGCCAAGTCTTGTGATTAGCGCTCCGCCGTCGATCTAAGGGACAGATCAACGGTGAGGAATGTGTCGCGGGCATATTGTAATAAACAATCGCATCGAGGGTTTACGCTGTTACAAAGGATTTACACCCGCCCGATGCTCCGATTGCGATAAGCGCCGGGACTTAAGAACTTGGTCCTGGCGCCTGGGCACATGTGGGGAAGTGGTTAAGGGGAAGGGGCTAGGCCTTAGAATAAGGTCGGAAAGTGGGTTTTAGCCCCTTTTAATGGAATTTTAAGGCTAGGGAAGGGGAACGATAGAGAAATAAAGGGGAGAAGAGGCCTTTGGGCATTTCTTCTCATAACAGAGAGGCTTTAAAAGGGGAACCAGCAGAGGGGATTTGATCAAAGGATAAAAGACACAAAGAGGCTTCAAGGAGACTGTGTTTTCAGAGGAAATGCATTCCTTGAAGACTCAATCAACAATTTAGCCCCCTATTTGCTTTTCAAAAAAATTCATAGGGGGGCTAACAGTGGCTCCACATGGGGATGGCTTCTTCTTGAAGGAGTCAAGAATTCAGAAATTGATCTCTTGGTGTAGGCCAGATGCCTGCTGCTTCAACCATCCTTTTCTTTCCTTGATCAGTTGCCACAAACTATGAAGACAACATATCAACAATAAAATTCTCCCACACAACTACCTACCCACACTATAGTCCTAACATTTTTTCTTCTTGGGTGCATTTGGACTTGCAAACCCTTTACATCATTAACTTTTACAAACAGGAAAAATAAACCTAATCTACTTCTACCCTTATTACTCCATGAGACCAGATTAGACTGTTGGTCTCATATGTTTCTCTACCTACACTACTACCTGCTAGGATTAGACTGTCTAGCAGGTTTCTTCTCTACATTCTAAAACAGAAAATGAAATAACTAACTACATGCTCATAGACTGAGCTTTATTGAGCTTTCATACCTACCCTACTCTAACTGAAATATTTACAAGTCTAGCTTACAAACATTGTCTTCCAATGCAACCAGTCCACCAAATGATCCCATGGCTGGTCCTTCTTGCTCAACTCCTTGAGCGTGCTAGATAGGCAGGGCAGCTCCCACTCTTTTTGTTCAATAACAGCAGCTTTGAAAAATTTGCTTCCTATCTGCAACATGCTGATCAAAAAGACCTTTGATCCTTCTTCAAATGTTTGCAGGAAAAATGCATAAGGATCACGATAAGATACCTGGTTGTGAATGTCTGGCAGCTTGGCTTCGATCAGGATCCCTTCTTCTTCCACTGGATCAAGAAGAAGACTCTCTTGAGAGAGAGAATCTCCCTCATCTTCTGAACTGGAGGACTCATCGTATATGGCAGTGCTGTCCTCTTGGAGCTCTGATGTATTCTGCTCTAGTGTGCTGAGCTCTGTGAAAAGATCCATGTGTTCTTGAGCAGGGGCGTATTCCTTTGCTTCCTCTTCTTCAAGAGTAAGCTCCTTGCTTTCATCGTGCTCAAGAAACTCTTCTTTGCTTTCCTCCTCATCTTCTGAAAGGAAAGACTGCTGGCGTCCGATCTCATGACACTCATCACTGATGCTTTCATAACTTTCCCCATCAGTGTCATAAATAGGCGGACTTGACCAAGTCCACCATTCTGGGTTCACGGCAGGACTTTCTTCGTCCTGATCCACAGAGGAGTCTTCTGATTCTGAATCATCAAACTCAAATAATGACTGAGCAGGAGCGTGCGTTCTATAGGAGATTTCTGGGGTGGACTGTCGGTTTAATATCTGATCAATCTCTTCTTCTGTCAAAACAGGGGTTTCCCTTTCATCAGGGACAGAAGAACAACAGTCCTCCTTCTCTTGTGTTAGTTGGTTTGGAAGCGTGATGTTTACTTGAGCCTCTTCTTCTTCATTAGGTTCTGCCTCTTCCATGTAGTCGTCTGCTTCCTCAAGGCAGCTTTCCCTATCAGCCTTTGCTAATAGGTCCTGATATTCTCTGGTCAGCGTAACACAAGGCATAGGTAAGCAATCAGGCAATTTCTAACCACATTCCTCTTCATCTTCTACAGATTCTTGAGAATCATATAGGTCCTGCTCATCTTCTAGATCTTGAGTTTGTTCTTGCTCTGAAGACGACATGGCCTGCTCTAAATAATCATCATCTGTATTCATATTGGCCATGTGCGTCTCCAGCATTTTGCCAAGCACTTCTGTTATTTTGCATACTTTGTTATACAAAGCATTATACTTTGCATCCCTGTCCATGCTTGGATTCACGCTTATGCAAAGAAGGCTACTGCCTCTTCTCAACCAGTTCAGTGTCCTTCACCAGTGGAGTCATTTGGTCTTTGGATCATAGGGAGTGTGGAGTCGCCAGGTGGATGATTATGAATGTTTGAAGCAAGATGTTGTACACCATCATCAATTAGAAGCCAATCTAGAGGCAAAGCGGTC
Organism: Pinus albicaulis; assembly: GCA_034641835.2. Lineage (NCBI taxonomy): Eukaryota > Viridiplantae > Streptophyta > Pinopsida > Pinales > Pinaceae > Pinus > Pinus albicaulis. The sequence goes on along the minus strand of CM076579.1, from coordinate 546,754,816 downwards.
CTTGACTCTCAGATTTCCCCAGTGGAGTCACCATTATGTTGGGGTTCCCATGTTTTGGCCAGATTGGCAAGTCCAAAAGATGAGACAACATCAGAACCACTTTGGGGCCCTAGGATCTAGCCCTCCTGGACCCGGAGAGGGATCTCTCCAATAGAGAAAAGAATGATATGTCTTTAAAGCTCAAAATGAGATGTTAGGCTATTTATGAAGCATAAAGGGGGGTTTAAAGTGATTTGGTTGAAGGGTTGCTGGGTTGGTTAGGAGATCATGGGCCGAGAAAGCAATGGGAGGAAAGGAACATGGCAGCAGGATGCTTCATCAAAGAGGATAGGCCAAGACAGTGCCATCCATTGGGCTATGGAGTCATGAAAGGGAATTACTTGCAACAAATAGCCAAGGCTTCCAAAGGGAAAGTCATCTAATACTAAAGGATCTTTAGATTAGAGAGTGGGGTGGAACATTAAGGAAGGAAAGTGAAAGAAGGAGAACAACCAGATTTCTGTCTATAGATCAGGTCAGAGGTCATTTAACTCCAGACCTGCTTGGACATACTCAAAGGCAGCTCTCAAAGAGACAATGGGGCTGCTTATAGATCGGACCAGAGGTCATTTAACTCCAGGTCTGCTTTAGCAACTCCAAGATAAAAACAGAGGTAATATTACAAAGAAACATCTAAGAAGCAAACCCCCAAGTTCATACATTAGCCAGCAGGCAATAACATCCACTGCACTGGTTAAACCCGTGAATCCACTCTTAGACAGCACATAGGGCGGAAAACATAAAGGTAGGGAGAGCAGACAGCATAGGGCACCTAACAAGGGTGAATCCTATACCATTATTCTGATGCCTACTAGAAGAACATGAAACAATATGGAAATGTAATAAACAGAGTAAGAAAACATCACCTATAGTAGTAGACCAGGATCCTGTGAAATGTGCTTTGATTAATTGATGCAAAAATAGTCATGTACAATAAGCTCAATGGCTGTTACAGTCCAGACTTCTGCTCACAGATTACATACAAACTACTCTGTTATTCCCTCCCACGACTCTTCTAACAGTCAAACTGAATCCCTCTAACAACAGATGCCCAGCAAGGCAACAACAACCTTTACATTATGTTCTCGGGGATCTTTTATAGGAGAGGAGAGAAAACAAAGGTAGATGAACATTGAATTGATCTCATTAAGACATAATTGGTGGAAGTGTTCACGCCCATACCGCTTAATGGAAAAATGCAGCGCTGTGTGTACTCTGTAGACTGCTTTGGAGATCTCTGTCAGGCCGAAATCGACCTCGGATGTTTCTTTGGGATCCTTTCTGGTGCTTGGAGCTCTGTGCTGCCATTCTGGAATAAATGAACTGGTTCAAAGGTCCGTCCGTCCATCCATGCTTCATTACTGCGGCCTGAAAATCTTTTAAGAAGCTTTGTCAGTGTTCATGACTTTCCTGGGCTCGAGAAACATGGAGGACGCTGCGAGAAGGTGTACTTCTGGAGGAAACGTCCTGCTGTTAGGTGGCGCAGTTATGGCGTTGCTGGTGTGCTCCTAGTCTTCAATCAGTGCCTTAATCCTTTGAATGCGGGGTTAATGTTTGATTATGTCAATATCAGGTGTTACAGCCTTGAAACCTTCAGCTGATCGCTGGCAATGCTGAACTGGGCATCTCTGTACTACCTGCACACTTTAAAATATATCTGTTTAAAACCTGGGCAGTGGCGGTGGAGAAATGCTGTGGAGGCGGAGGAGTGGTGGCGGAAGAGTGGAGAAGGGTGGAAAGAACACAGAGCAGCGAAGAAATGATTAAAACTGTAAAGGCCCAAAGGTCGAACACTTGGGCGTAATACAAATGAAAACACGAAAACAAAGGAGCGGAAGCCATGGAGGTGGGACCCAGCGGAGGTGGAGGGCGAATAAACCAGAACCGTCTGATCTTGGAGGAAACGAACGGTCACGATCCAATCGCACCATCGCAATCGGAGGTCGGAGCGAAAGAAAATCGCAACGCTTGTTCAAAAAGTCCCGATTGCGATTGGGAGAGATAGAGCGATTAAGCAATGGCCATCGATCTGCGGGAGGAACAGACGGTCAGGATGCAATCGGGAGACAGCGGGGGAGGCTTGCGATTGCGATCGGGCGGGGCAATGCGATTGAGCGATGACCGTCGGATCGCGGGAAAATGGACGGCGGAGATGAAATCGGAAGGGCAGAGGGAAAAGCATGCGATTGTGCGATAGCCGTTGGATCATGCAATAGATGGAAGGCTATGATGCAATCGGAGGATCTCAATCAGGGCGGCACCATTGGGCTTTGCGATTGCAATTGGGAATGGGAAAGCAATTGAGCGCTGACCGTCGATCTGGGGGAGGAATGGACGGTGGGGATTTAATCGGGGGGAACGCGGAAAGACTTGCTATCGGCGATCGGGTGGAGGGTGTGATTGGCGCAAGACTATTGATCTGCGGGGAGGATGAACGGTCGGGATTAAATCGGAGCTCGGGTGAAAGACTTGCGATTGATCGGGGGGTGTCACTTGAATGTTCCGATTGCGATTGAGCCGAGTCTTGTGATTAGCGCTCCGCCGTCGATCTAAGGGACAGATCAACGGTGAGGAATGTGTCGCGGGAATATTGTAATAAACAATCGCATCGGGGGTTTACGCTGTTACAAAGGATTTACACCCACCCGATGCTCTGATTGCGATAAGCGCCGGGACTTAAGCACTTGGTCCTGGCGCCTGGGCACATGTGGGGAAGTGGTTAAGGGGAAGGGGCTAGGCCTTAGAATAAGTTCGGAAAGTGGGTTTTAGCCCCTTTTAATGGACTTTTAAGGCTGGGGAAGGGGAACGATAGAGAAATAAAGGGGAGAAGAGGCCTTTGGGCATTTCTTCTCATAACAGAGAGGCTTTAAAAGGGGAACCAACAGAGGGGATTTGATCAAAGGATAAAAGACACAAAGAGGCTTCAAGGAGAATGTGTTTTCAGAGAAAATGCATTCGTTGAAGACTCAATCAACAATTTAGCCCCCTATTTTCTTGTCAAAAAATTTGATAGGGGGGCTAACAGTATCTTTGTTGGTTATTCACGTAAAATAAAGGCCTATAAATGTTATAATATAAGATGAAAATAGATAGTGGGGAGCATAAATGTTACATTTGACGAAGATGGTGTTCTAATAAATAATGATGAGGATCTAGAATCTTTGAAACTTGAGACAGAGGCTGAAAAAGACACAGATAAAATTCTAGAACAAGAAGCAACTATCAACCAGGAAGAAGTAAATAATGATCATCAATATATACCAGAACACAACAAGAAGCTCCTCCAAAGAGAACAAAAAAATGGATTTAAAAGAACTGTCCATCAAATCAAATCATTGGTGACATACATGAAGGTCGACGGCTACGTTCATCACAACAAGCTTACATTTCTTTTCTAGCAACCTTTGAGCCTAGTAGTTTTGAGGAAGCCAGCTAAAATTAACATTGAGTAGTAGCTACGAATGAAGAATTGGATGAAATCGAGAAGAATAATACCTAGGAATTAGTTCCACGACCAAAAGATAAAAATTTCATTGGGACTAAATGGGTGTTCAGGAACAAATTGAATGAAGATGGACAGGTTACTAGAAAAAAGTCAAGATTGGTTTGCAAAGGCTATGCACAAGTGGAAGGAATTGCTTTTGACAAAAAATTTGCACTAGTTTCCAGAATGGAAGCCATCCGAATCTTTCTCGCCTATGCATATTCAAGAAAAATAAAAGTCTACCAAATGGATGTTAAGTCAACATTTATGAATGGATAATTAGAAGAAGAAGTTTACATCGTACAACCTAATGGTTTTCTACTATCAGAAAAATAAGACTATGTTTGCAGGTTAAAGAAGGCTCTATATGGTCTCAAGAAGGCTCCCAGAGCATGGTATGCTCATATTGATGGATATCTATGTCAACAAGGGTTAAAGAAAGGTATTGTTGTAGCAATATTTATGTACAAATAGATAAAGATAATTTAACAATCATTGAGGTATATGTCGATGATGTAATATTTGGTAGCAATGATGATCAACTAAGTAAGAACTTTTCTACAAATATGAAAAGTGAGTTCAAGATTTCTTTACTTGGTGAGCAGACATACTTCTTCAGGCTTCAAATATCTCAACGAGAGAAAGGAATATTTATATGTCAAGCCAAGTACATCAAGGAAATGCTCAAGAAGTTCAAAATGGAAGATTTCAAACCTGTCCTTACTTCGATGGTAACAGGTTGCAAATTGAGGATAGACGACTCATCTAAGGATGTGGATCAAAGGTTGTACAGATCTATGATTGGTAGTATTCTATATGTAACAACCTCTTGGCCAGATATTATGCACGCAGTTGGACAAGTAACAAGATTCCAAGCAGCACCAAAAGAATCACATATTATTGCTATCAAAATAATTCTTCGATATCTAAACGACACAGAAGAATATGGCTTGTGGTATCCCAAGGGTAACAATCTCATTATTCAATCCTTTACAGATGTAGATTAGGTAGGAAGCATTGATGATCATAAGAGTACTAGTGGAGCAGCATTCTATCTATGTGGTTGTTTGGTATCATGGTTGAGCAAAAAGCAAACCTCAATCTCGTTATCTACAGCGGAAGAAGAATACATTGTAACAGAAACATGTTGTACTAAAGTCCTTTGGATGAAACAAAATTTGCAAGATCTTCAATTACAATTCATTGAGCCTACGCCCATATTCTGCGACAACACGAGTGCCATTAGCATCTTCAAGAATCCTATCATGCATCGCGGTTTGAGAGATATTCATGTTTAAAGTTTGTAACCCCAATTAGCAGCCTAAAACCCCATGGGGTTGGGAATGGGTCATTGAAAAGTAAATAATTAATAATTTTTAAGCTCCTAAAATCCCTCCCATGTTCACTTGTTGAAGCCCCTCTCAACCTAAGCATTTATATAAATTGTGATCCTCATATCCTCCTTATGTAGGGATTTCGCTGTCTAAAACAATTCATTGTGGAATTTTCACTCTAAATTTTTTTCTACAAAGGTTCGGAAGTTGAAAATATTTATGAGGCGAAGCTGAAATCCTGAGGAAGGTCCTGTAAAAATTTCAGATCAAGGTGCGAATATATTCAGAGATATGATCTGTGGAAGTCAATGTTTTTATAGGCTCCTGAAATTCATCTCGAAGAAGTGACCTTGGGAAAATCATCATAACTATGTCTCTGAATATCAGATTGGAATTCTATAAAAATTGACAGATAGTGCACGGATTGTAGGTTTTTCTATATCAATTTCAGAGCTGAATGAAGAAATAGTGACACGTGGTACACTGTACAAGTTATCTCTACTGAAATAGTCCATAATTAGGGCATTGTGAGAGATTGGCCATAACTCTCTCTTCAAGAATCTAAATTGGGGCAGACCTATGGAATTGGAAAGAAAACTCGGAGGAATACTATAGGGCCAAAATCACATATTTTGGGTCTGAAATAATAGAGATACACCAGATTCAATATCGAGCTCCTAGAAGGCAAGAAAAAGCTAGATCATGTGTTGTCAAGGGCTGCAAAGGACCAGACTTTCTAGGGCAGCAAAGCAAAGCAAGGTGTAGCAGAGGGTAGCATGACAAGAGCAGAAATCAAGGTGCAAAACAATAGCAAGAAGTTCATCACATGAAGTCTTCAAGTGGGAAACACTATATACAATCACTGTAAAGGTATCATTGTACTAAGTCATTGTAAATACATTATTGTAAAAATTGTACTAGTGTCTATCTGCCAAGACTTGAAGAGGCAGTATCGAGAGGACTAGGATCATCATTAGGTGGTTGTGTCATAGTTGGGGTTATGGTCTAGTGTGTCTTCTTCTTCTACGTCATTCTATATCATTATAAAGTGGAACATTTTCCCTGGTACGGGAGTCCATTCTTGTTTTATTCTTCTATAGGCTGGTGTATGAAGTCATCAATAGGTTCAAGACTGTGAAAACTTCAGGGTGGTAGGGTGGTGCTAGGGTGATTTGTATCTCATTGGGTGTTGGGGCATCCGTTCAGTTGACTACTGAAGAATCTTGGGTGTTGGAGCATCCATCCAGTGGGATCTGGGGAAGAATGCTTTTCTAGATTCTAGGAAGTTGGATCTTTATTTTCAATTGGAGTTGAAAATTAAAGAATTATTAGAAAATAATTAGGTGGGTTTTATCCCCGAGTGGCTTTCCACCTTAAAAATTTTGTGCATTTGTGCTCCTTTTGTTTACTGCTATCATTGTACAAACACTGATAATAACTGAAGATTAACTAATGTTATAATTGAAAGGAATATTGATTCACCCCCCTCTCAGTATTTCCAACACCATTGACCATATCCAAAGTAACTATTAAGCCCCTTCCAAAGGCGGTTAAGGGACCAACCAGGCACGTAGGACACCACTCAAAAGCTTTCCATAACTACAACATAGTGGATGATTTATCACAATCATTTGTTGCCAGGTCAACATTAGAAGTCCTAGAATCATTCCCAAAACAACGGAAAGCCTTACTTTCCGCATTAGCCACAATCAACCCCTTCGATTCGCGCCTAATGGATTTTTACTTAGAAAAATCCACCCCTAGGCTTCCTTCTCCGGTCGCCTTCTAGATACTGGTGTCAGTCCAAAATATCACCATACACCGATGCATCATTGACGAAGGAGCATCTATATGCATCATGTCTAAATATGTTTGGAAGAAGTTGGAATCACTTGAACTGAAACCATCTGACATCATGCTTAGAGCATACAACAATCAACCTTCAACTCCCGTTAGTCTATATGAGAATGTCCTTGTAAACTTGGTCGGAAAGACGGTACTTATAGAAATTGAAGTGTTGGACGCATAGGTTGACTACAATATACTCCTCACGTGGAGTTATATGTATGCCATGACTACAATAGCATCATATGTCTTTCGGGTGATGATGTTCCCCCATGAAGATCGAATCATCATTGTTGACCAACTTACATAATATGATAAGAAACCCATGACAACTCTCTATGTCATTCTACCTTACATAGACACAACTACAGAGTTGCTCATGTAGTACCATGAATTTGGACCTGGTTAATTCAAACAATCATCGATCTTAGGATCATTCCTAGGAGATCCCCCTATCATACCAGAGGTAGCCCCACAAATCTTGGGGCCACCGGTGTGCATGATGCTATCATCAAACACCGAGACCAACCCAGAGAAGGAGAATAGTAATATGGAGAATAAATCCAATGACATGAATTTACTACCCTACGTCATCGCCCAAACCCCATTTTTAAACCCCCCACCTGGTTTTGTGTCAAAGAAAGTGTTAACAATTATTACACTGCCAAACATGGCTTTCGCAATACCTTTCAGGTATTTGGTCCCACTAGTCATGTCAGGAAGTCCTGGCATCACTTCCACATGGATAACCCGTATCACCCCTTAGGAGGCTACACTGGTTAATGAAAATCCTGTTGTAGTGCCAGCTGATGCAACCAAGAAAACAAACAAAAAAGGGAAAAAATTTGAAAACCCCAACATGCCTTGGGAATTACAACCTTGCAAATTATGTGATATCATAGGCCATCCTACCAATATTTTCTCGAAGTTAGATGAATTAAAACCTCTTCTAAGCACCGAAATAAATGTCATGGCCTCAATTTTTCATAAAAAGGAATAGGCCACGAAAATAAAGGGAAATCATTGTGTACCAGCCATGCATGCACCATATGCGACTGTTATGTGCATTACACCCATCATTTCCCAAAGATGCCATGATATAGGGATTCCCTGCAAGCCCTAGAGAAATCATACCAGCAGGATCGCTTAAATTCACCCATCCAAATAGACGAGGGAGGGCCTAGAACCATATTATACCTACGAGAGGAGCCTACATCCTGCTCATACATAGTCACTCCAACAGACCAAAGACAACAAATGGAGGCCACTCAGCCGGCCCCAGTTTGTGCACTATGTGACGAGTGTAACCACTTAGTCACATAATGTGTCAAATTAAGGGCGTTCACCTGATGGTACAAAATCCCTCATGTTGCCGAAGAAACTTAGTCCTACAATGATAGTATACATGTCAAATTTGTCAAAGCAACCATCACATGCATTGTTTTCCCCACATCCATTGGTTTCATTCTATGTTGGATTTCATGAGACGATTCCTCGCTAAACATTCTGACTTAGCCAGCTCGGACATGGAATCCACGAACAACACTACCGTTCGAGGGGCGGAAATAACAATGAATATATTATATGTGTCTGAGGAGACGAAGTAATTTGAACAACCACCTCCCCCACTCCCCGTTATTGCCCTCAAGCTCCTATACAGCTCTATGCACTATGTGATGAACGTGATCATTTCATTGCTAACTCTGAAGCCCTAGAGATGTCAACTTGTATACTATGACAACTTATGAGCAATCCAGTATTCGTGTCGGGTGTGTTCAGGTGACCACCCGATTCATCGTTGTCCCTATATCCCCTAATTTTGTTCGGCATTAAACAATTTATGCCAGGCCATATTACGCCTCGCCACAACAGAAGGATCAGATTCAGAATTCGTGGAAATTTCGGCAATGCAAGAAAATGTGTCAACCGGTCCATTTTATTCATTTCAGCAGAAAAAAAACCAACAAAGGGGCACATCATCACCCCCAACTGCCCTCCAAGGATAAGACCAACCTGCACATTATGCAATGCACGTAACCACTTGGTCTCCCTATGCCCAGATCTAGAATCATTCCACAAATGGTACCCAATCACTCCAGTTGTCCAAATGGAACGGAGTACCAACAAAATATTGTCTTGTCTGGTTTTTCAAGGAAACCATTAGACTCGACATTATACTTATATCTCCCAAGTACGCCGTTTGTTAGACACCCTACGCTTTTTGGATGCCCAATACCCGTATGTGACTAGTCTAGAGCCAAGACAGCCTAACGCAAGGCAACCTACCCCGAGGTAGCGTGCTCCCCATAATTACCAAAACATTAGGAAGGCTAAGACAACCTGTCGCCCTAGCAGGGCCTAAAATCAGCCAAGGACGTCATGTGGGTTGTGTGATAGAAACGACCACCAAATCAATCAATGTAAGGAACTTAAGAAACTTACTGAAATTCTTCGCATGGTCACCCCCATCCCACAAATCAATCTCTCCTATCAAGAGAATATCACACACTGCTATTGCAGGATTTTCTCACAATTACACCATACGATGGATTGTGAGTACCTCCCAAGGCTGCGAGCAGTAAGGGCAACTTTGAGTCAGAACTCCCCAAAAGAGCTAGACCAACCAAAACCAAAAAATCAAAGATGGCAGAACTAAAAACATTCCCAAATGCCCAATCATCTTCGAGCATCCACTTCAGGAAAAAAGAGTAGTGTTGGTTCTCATACCATCTACTCAATAAGCACCATGACACCGTGCAACATTTTTACAAGCCACAATCATGAAACAGAGTTGTGCCCCTTAATGAAACATTTAGGCACCTTTGCACTCAACGCAACTTCCAAATCTAGCAAAGTACGAGTACCCTTAGTACACCACGTGAGGAACATAAGCTTGCTCTCATACAAGCCACCACAATGGAAATTCCTCCACCATCCAATGTCAATGACACAAAACACCACATATGATTCATCTCATCATGCATGGGAACCATGAATCGTGATGTTTTCTCATCTTTCATTGGTGTCGAGTGTTGTCGACAGATATTGTCTCTCCTAGAGACAGTCTAGAGTTTCCATAGACTAGTGCCTAGGAAATCTTAGCATAGCAAGGGGCATATAATAAAACTTGGGTGTGAATCCAAAGGCTCCCCTGCTATCTCTTGTAAACAAGAAAATTGATTTAAATGGGACCAGAACTTACAGAAAATTCCTTAGGGAAAGCAATGTTGCAGAGACAAGATGCAAAGCTCCAACACAAAAGCGTTAGACAGTTAAGAGACAATTTACTGTAAAGAGGGCCGATTCAAATAATATGCCACAGAAATAAAGTATCAGATGGTGTATGCAATGAAGAAAATATCAAGAAGATACTAGTTAACATGAGGCTGATACCCAGATACACAACATAACCACATATGGGCTTATCAATCTAAGAATCCATACATGACACTAGCATTTTAAAAGCACCCTCCTCAAGCAACCAATATATCAGAAATATGGATGAGATGAATATGAAACAATATATCATGCCTGAGCCATATTTAAAGTGCTTGGCTGATCCAAGTATGGGTATCAACTAGGATAAATCCTTACCTAAAATCAGTGAGCCGCTCGCATTCCAGTACATGATACAAGAAGATGGATAAAATGGAATGTTGTATTAAACACATAAAAGGAAGTTACATACTATGGGATACCAAAGACCATAATCCTCTAATACAGATAGAACTCCTCCTCACTGAGACCCTACGAGCTCTGAGCCTTCCTACAAGAGCCTTTACAAAATGTTTACAAAAAATGCCTTTCACTGCACTATTTTCTGATAAAAATCTGGAACCCCTACAATGTGTTTTTTCTCCATTTTTATAGAAGAAGAAGAAAAAAAACCCATACCAGAAGTAGGTGAAAATAATTAATTGTTTCATTAAAACAAAATGGCGGAAACATTTCGCGCCCATGTTGCTTAATTAATATGCTGTGCTATAGGTACTCTGAGGCCGGCTCCGTGAAGCAAATGTTGTAGGTGCAAATTTCCCCAGCGATAAGACATGAAGAATAAAATATGCAACATTATGTACCTTCCTGAGGGAAAAAATCTATTGAAATTAAACCTGGAGGATATGATTTTTATGCACTTGTACTCTTTGCCTTTTGAATGTTGAATTTCTACTTAAAATATTCGGCTCCAGATGTTGAATTCCTTATCTCTGACTGATACTCTTTTTCCGCGACATCATGATCTGGAGGGTTTGGTAAACCTTCACCCAAGCTTCTTTAATGAAAACTACGTCATGGAAAATACCTAGGGCTTTTCTTCATAAATTCTGCCTCGCTAAGTTGATCCTCTGAGCATCTTCGATTTTTGTGATGGAGGCGGTGATTAATGGTGGCTTACTTCCTTTCACACTATACAAAAATACAGAAACCTGTTAAGAAAACAAATGCACAGGGGGGAGATGCAACGGGGGCGGTTGTGAAGTGGCATGACAGTGTGAGCTGGCGGAGTCATGCCGGATGGAAACGAAATCACAGTGGAGCAGGGGTAAACAGACGAGATAGAAGTTTTTCCATGTAAAATACTAAAGTTCGACATATGGATGGAATATATAAAGGTGGAGGGGAAATTAAAAATACACGTGGGGTGATGACGGGGATGTACGAAAGACCAGGCAGAAAGGGTGACGTGGAGGTGGACTCGGGCGGTCAGCGGGCGTAAATGATTCCAGGCCATGTGATCTTGAAACCAAATTAACGGCCTAAAATGCATTGGAGACCGATGAAAGGTGGGCCCCGGGATACTGTACATTAGGTTTAACACATGCGCATCTTCACAGCGTGACGACCGTCGGGTGATGCCCTTCAGATCGAACGAATCATGTAGATTTCGCTGCATGTCTTGAGTCAGACATTAACGCGTGAAATAGGGCAGTATTGGAACAGTGCAGAGGGACACACGACGATCAACGTATGGAATCGCTACGATTTGTGAAATATCGCCTGCCCAGCAAAAGTGGTGCGAAATAAACATGTCAGTTTTGAGCAATGAACGCGGGCGCGGGGACCACCGTGGCAAACTGTTTGCGGACCGTTGATTTAATTTTGATCAGACGGCTAGGGGTGTGCCCGATGGCCTCTCATGCTAAGCGCCTTTCAGTCTAGCACTTGGTCAAGCACCCGAGTCGTGTGGGGAATAAAATAAAGGGGGCTGAGACTCAAGGGGCTAGGCCCGATATATTTTTAAGTGCAGATTTTAGCCTTTGTCCAAAGTATTTCGTGGGCGGGAATGGTAATGATAGGTAGGATATGAGGGTCTTATGGCACCGCAGAGGTCTTAAACAGATTCAAATGGAACATCAGGCCAAAAATTTGAATGGAGGGGCTAATATAGTCAACATCGAGACCGCTACAACTACAATAACAACTGTACCATCGATAGTGTAAACTCAACCAATATTCACCCTATCGACCTCGTCTAGTTCCACAACATCAACTATGGAATCCTATTTGTGTCTTTTGACCAGCTCTGTTAGGCCCGAATCAACTCCTCACGGCATCACACAAACCAAATCCCCCTTAGACCCCTTGTTCCATTCATACAAGGATATTCTAGATCCCATGATGGAACCAAATTGTCCATGGGACGCAATGCATCACTGCTCATTTTTTCTTCCAAAAAAAAACATTCCTTCCTAACAACCGAGAAAACCAAGAGATATACGCCATTGAATCAAAATACTTCCTCCCATTTTGGAAAGTAGAGTAGGTCAAAAATCCCATACCGGCACCTGACGCGTTCGAATAAGGGAACATGTCAAATATTTCACTGACCATCAAGGTAAATATCTTGATAAAACTAGGAAAAATCGAAGAAATCTCACTTGGGGCAGAATGCTCCCCAGACGAAGAAGTTGCTTACACAAACTTGCTTCAAGAGTACAGAGACATCTTCGCATGGGATTATTCACAAATTCCAGGGCTTAGCCCCACTATATTAGAGCACCATATTGACACTTGTCCTCACATACCACCAGTATGCTAGGAAAAACGTTAATTGCACCCATCTAAGGCAAAAGAGATCAAGCGAGAAATCGACAAGCTTGACAAAGCTGGGTTTATTTACCTAATAGCTTACACATTTTGGGTTTCCAACCCTGTTCCCATCATGAAAAAACAGGGCACCATTCATGTCTGTAGTGATTTCCAAGATTTGAATAAAGCTTGTCCCAAGGACAACTACCCTACCTTGTTCATCGACCAAGTCATTGATGCTTACGCCGGTCACGAGGCACTGTCCTTCATGTATGGGTTCTTAGGGTATAACCAAATTCAAATTCGACATACCTATTGATACAAGACAACATTCACCACCCCTTGTGGCACATTCGCATACCAGGTTATTCCATTCAATCTTAAAAATGTTGGATCCACCTTCCAGCGAGCCATGAACTATATCTTCCATGACCAAGCCCACCTTATTCTCACTTACTTGGATGACCTCACCATTCGATCCAAGAAGTGAAGTGATCATTTGGAGGATTTACAGTTGGTATTCCAAAGATTCTGACATTACCACCTATGCTTCAACCCTGTTAAGTGCATCTTCTGCGTCAATGCATGTTGACTATTAGGATATATCATGTCTCAAAAAGGGATCAGAGTGGACCCCCTCAAGGTCCATGAAATCAAATAGGTGATACCACCAAAAACCCTCAAGCAACTCCAAATCTTGCAGGGGAAAGCCAATTTATTGAGACGCTTTTTCCCAGATTACGCCACTTGTGTGCAACGATTCGTACTTCTGATCTGTCAATATATCAAGTTTAAATGGGATGATAAAGCCCAAAACTAATTTGAAGCGCTAAAAGACACATTGTATTTAGCCCCATTGATCTGCCCACCAAATTATGACAACGATTACACCCTATAACTGTCAGCATCAGAAACAACCATAGTCGAGGTGTTAATCCAAGATGGACCTAATGGTATAGAACACGTAATTTATTACGTCAGTAAGAACTTATTGGGCCTCACCTTAAGATATGAACTAGAATAAAAACCTGCCCTAGCCCTTATACACGCAGTGAAAAATCTTTGGCAGTATATTATCTTGTAGACTACAATAGTCATAGCAGTTATCAACAGCATGAGATACTTTCTAACCTTCCGTCTGATGAAACACAAATACGCTTGTTGGCTAGTCATATTGTAGGAATTTGACTTGTAGTTTAGCTCCCCAAGAGAAAAAAAAGCTTTGATCTTAGCTGAGTTCATTACTGACCTCCCAAGTTAGGCTAAATGATCCCGAGTGAATGACTCACTACCTCACGAACATCTATTTCTAGTGACGACTGACGATCCTTTGTACGACAATACCCTGTTATTTTTACCAACCCAAAAGTTCAATCCAAAGCTCACACATGATGACTAAAGGCACATATGCCACCAGGCCCCCCGATACCTCCTCATGGGAGATTTCCTTTATCGAAGAGGCATTGATACTATCCTACGACGGTGCCTCATGCAACACCAAGTTGAGAAAGCCCTAAATTACTGTCATAGCAAAGCTTACGACGGCTAGCTATCCGAGATGGCTACCACCTAAAAATTCCTATGAGCAGGTTATTTCTATCCCACCTTATTCTGCGATTGCATTCCGGCAGTCAAAATGTGTGAGTGATGCCAAAACTTTTCCCACAAGGCAAGAGCACCTCCCAATCCTTTGTGCTCAATCATCATAGCCAATCCCTTTTGCAAATGGGGAATCAAATTTATGACTTGCAACCATGCATCATTCAACAACCACAAATATGTAATTGTCATTGTTGACTATTTTACCAAGTGGAAGCCATGCCCACATATGACAACATGGAATAAACCGTTGTATGGTTTCTGTTCAATCATGTCATCGCATGATTCAGTGTGCCTGAGTTAGTCTCCTATCATGAAAAGCATTTCGAAAACGAAATATTACAGGAGTTGTCTCATCACTAGGATTCACACATGAATTTGCATCACCATTCTATCCTCAGTCCAATGGACAGGTAGAAGTTATCAACAAAGTGCTTAAAACAATGTTACAACATAAGGTGAATAATAATAAAATAAATTGGCACCACATAGTTTTTTCAGCCCTGTGAGCATCTCGCGTGGTAGTTAAGGCCTCAACAGGTTTCACACCTTTCAAACTCATGTACGGAGTAGAAGCCGTGATTCCATTGAATGTGAATCCCCAACTTACACACAGCCATTGAACTCCTCGATGATACCCAGCCCTTATAACAATGATTGGTACAGTTAGAACTCATCAATTAAAATCGATGAGAGTCACTCCAACATAATGAGGCACATAAAAAAAGGGTAAAAGCATCATTCAACCATAACATCACCCCTCATTCATTTACCTAGGGAGATTTATTCCTCCGCTACGATGTCGCGAAAGAGGCCCTAGGAACCGAGAAGTTTAAAAAATTATGGAAAGGTCCTTACATCATAAAACATTTCCTCCTCAATGAGGCATACATCATGTCAGACCCTGACGATACATACCTAGCTAAACGAGTCAATAGTCTCTACCTAAAAAAATTTCACTCATAAGGGCAAGAGGTCTCAGCCTTAGAGATAAGATTCATGTAGCATAATATTTTTTCGAGATGATCAAAATCATCAAATACTTGTTCTAAAAAATTCTCTGGTGTCACAGATGGATCATCCCCCCATCCACTATTTTTCATTCACTGGTGGAACCTGGCGATGGTCTCAAAATCTAGCAGCAGCTGCCTAAGCGATTTACTATCCCGACTGATCATCGTTCTTCACCAACAGAGTATGCATCAGATCAACCGCCAATAATTAGGAAGAATATGATGTAGTCATCGGGTTGAAGAGCGATGCCTTCAACCAAGGAATTCTCCATCTACACGTCTACCTTTGTTCCCAACTAGTGGTATCATAGTTAAAACAATATTTTGAAGTACAGAATTCAAAACTCTTTAGGAATTATTTGCATGCATGAAGATTAAGATTTTAGTTTGATTATATTACATTCACGCATATACCAAGAAATCAAAACCAGATAGCTAATCACATATTTAATCAAATTCTAGACTAGAATGCATCTCGTATAAACCATCATCCATAGAAAAGAAAAAAACAAGAAAAAATAGATATCCATCATAGGTACATAACATCTGTCAATAAAATAACCATAGACACATCACAAGAGCTGCAAAAATAAACATCTCACATATATACAAAAAAAAATATATGAGTCACAATATACAAGTCATGCCCCTGACCAGAATGTCATTCAAAAAATATTTCTAAATGTCATCAAAAAATAGAGAAGCATCCCTATATCGGGCACACAACTGCACCCACAAATGCACCCGGTGCCAGTACATGTGCAGCAGCAAAAACCGCAAGTGCCACACGATTCAATGTCGAGCAATGCGCCCTCTCTCGAGCCATCAATGCCTTGAGCCATGTGTGATCCAAGTCATCAAGAAACCCCCGAGTTGGCATACCTCGGCTAAACCTCTCTTCCCGACTCCATGAGTCGGCTAAATTTGTTGCATGAGCATCTGCAACTTGGACCTGAGCCTCAGCCGCCTTAGCACAAGTAAGAAGGGCAACATCCCCCCCAACAGCGAAAGCACTGCTTCCCTCCCCTTAAAGGCCAACACCACCTCCCTGCCCCCCAACCTGGGACTGATCAACCCCACATGGGCCCCTCCTCAGTGGCTGATGCCCCACCAAGTGGGCAAGAGGATGCCCGACAGCCCCCACTTCTACAAGAGAAATAAGGATAGTGTCATTGTCACCATAACATACATATAAATATACAGATCATAAAATCCTCAAAAAAATGTAGAAAAACATCAAAGGCCATACCTGCTGGACCCCACACACAGCCGACAGGAAGACCCATATCCGGGTCCCCCCAAAAATCCATCACCAAGTATGGATAGTCTAGGAACATCTGTGAGTTCACCTGGAACCACAGCTCAACAGTCGCATCCCAATAACGACCAGCCTCCCCTCCTCCATAATGAGGCATCACGGGTGCCCACCGCCATATCTGAGGGTCCCTACAGGGACCAATGGGCACTGACACAAAAAGTTAGAGCATCACTACTCTCTCAAACATGATGCTTCATAATATGCTCGTGTAAGTAAAAACCCTAGAAGATCCTCCCTATACCTTCCCTAACTATGATACCATGCCATCATACACATGGCGCGACTAGTCGTAGAAGTGACGGGCCCAGAGCCGGCGCAAGACACCAATATGAGGTCCAGACATCCTATTGGGCAATGAGGAACCTGTGAAGCGAACTATCATCGCCAAGGCACACCTCTCAGCGAAGTCAGTCATTGAGTCAATGCGGACACAACATTGTGTAAGTGGCTCGCCACCACAATACTGTTCAAATCAGCGCTAGATACTCACCCTCCCAAGAGGGAGAGGGTGTGGTAGAGCCTCGCCCTGAGGCAGTAAGCCTGTCACAAAGTAAACATCAATCTTTGAATGGATGGCAACCTCTCTACGCTGCATCACCATCACTCGCTATCTCCTGTTCCAATAGACCATGAAAAAAATCAGAATATTGTGTGATCTCAAGATTTTGCTCTCAATAAATTTCAACAAACCCCACTATGCCAAGAGCCTTCAATAATTGGCATCCTGTGCCACATATATGCAAATATCGGGCCAATCCCGCGCGCACCACAACATCTTGTTACTAGATAAAAAAACAAAAATTAGTGGCTAAAATCAGAAAACCAAAAACTTTCAAAAACGTTTGCCCATCATCGTGCATGTTTTCTATAAAAGCATGATGATTGTGCATATGTATAAAGAATAGATGCACGGTTCATCGCACAAAATATTTTCCAAGTGTGATAACCTCGCGAGAAAGCTTCCTTCTCTACGAGGTCTGCACAGCTCAGCCTCGATCACCCACGCGATCGAGCAAATAAATATGTAGGTAATTCGTACAAATCACATTTGATTTGTACGGACCCCACCCCCCCCAAGGAAAAAAATGAAAAAATTGAAAAGGACGTTCAGGGCCCTACCTGAAACTAACGGCACAAATCTTGGGTACTCAAGCTGACCAAAACGGCAAGAAAGACTCAACAAGAAGTGTTCATCTCTAACCTCAAACATTCAAAAAATACAAAGGAATTGAAATGAGTCATATTGGCCTATATATCTCCCTTTTCTCATTATTTGAGAGACCATAACTAGATCTCAAAACACCCATTTGCAAAACCGCAAGAAACACAATGATCAACACCTCATCACATTCAAAATAGGCTTCATACATCCATGCTTCAGAAAAATTCATTTTTTCAGTTATGATAGGTATGCATTCGCTTATAATTTTCCATGCAACGCTATTTTCAATATGTTTGAATAGAAAATATGCTTTTACTTGGGGTATTGGTTGTAGGTATTACAAGCACACCAAATCACCTTTTTCCCCAGCTAGTAAATTTACAATTGCAGGTATCATTCTATCCCTAGCATGATAGGCTCCCCAAAGAAGCTTTGCATATCCTGACATCATTTATCCACATAAATCAACCATAGGTTCCAGTCACCTGACCATGTTTATCATCACCTCACCTTGCACATGATAAACATTCTCAAAGGTTAGTAGAGCCTCACCCTCCATGGCATCCATCACTTAAGTTTTCCATATACAAAATATATGGAGCCATGGCCATAACATCCAAGTCTAGGAAGCACTTCATGTTCACTCATCTATCATACATCAAGTTGAGCTTTACTCACATCACGATAAAACCCCTTTCCCGACCTACCATTCTCATAATCAGATCGAATACGCACCACCGTGGCTCGCACTTGGCCTACCACACCCCCATCAACATAACCCATCTATGACACTTTTCATATGGTTCATCACCCTTGCACCGAGACCTACCAATGGGGCCCCAACCCTCAGAAAAACAACCTCCTCACACCATAGTGACATATTATTTTCATGTTTATCGGGGCACCCGTCTCCATGCTTATACATCCAAAGACATTTTATATTCTTTTGGCAAGTGTACAAAGATTTTTTAGGAGAGAAATCCCACCCATCCACCCACATTTCTCACCTGGTAGAAGTCCTTAATCACCCTTGGTTGGAGCTTCACATTATTTTCCAAACCCCACCATGACACTCATAAAAACCACACACCCACCCTGGACGTCCTACTGACTCCAGGGATTTCCTCACCAGAAATTGTTATGACTGTAGCCACTTGCATTTACAAGCTCCGACCACAGGCCATTGAACTAGCATCATTAGTTACAACCATTTCTCATCATCATGCCTGAGGTAACCTATCATACCCTGCCCTGCTACATCAGAGTCCCCAGTCCTTTACATCAGTACTCATCTCGTCCAGTTGGTGCTTCCTTCTTGTCGACTTCAACAACCATTTTCCAAGAAGTAGGCAGTACCTTGGATGGCACCTCACCTCAATAGGGGCTTCCTCGAATGGCACTATGGGAGTCATCATTTCCCATTGATGTCATCGATCCTCTTGACATTCAAATTCAACATAAAATTTCATGTCCAATATGGTATAGTACTTCATAATTGTTGCACTCTGTCAGAATTTCTGGAAGACCCCGTGATATGATAAGCATCTCTTTTAGCAATGCTTACACGGGGAGGTCCCCCACAGTCAGAGATCCACAGATACAATGAGCATTTGTTCTAATAAAAACATGCCATACCAATATTATGCATGTGGTCAACACATTCAAACTACTGTCAAAGAAAAAACTCCCTTGAGGGTGTCAAAAATTGTCATCATCAACCAACAACAAGTCACTACCATAGAAGTGACACAGACAGAACCTCTATCTGTCAGATAAGCTTAACTAGTCAAAACATCACGAGCATGGGACATGCCCACCTTGTAGAAATATTTTATTTATTTTATCTCTTGTAGGTTTCCAAAACAGCACAATATCTCTTTTACTCATGCCAATGGGTCTCCAAGCTCATTTTTGAAGCAAGTTACTCCTCTCAAACAGAGTATGCAAAAAAAAGAAGCTATAATGTATTTCGGCTATACGGTTCTTCCTAGGCCTCATACATTAGGGGAAAAATCTTAACACTGGAAAATTGTACAACCAAAAGACATTAGAAAATTTCTAGCTAAAGGTACAAATAAATATTTACAGGCAAGAAATACATTACAGGAGTTGAAAATTTTAACTTTTCCTAAAGTCAAGCAAGAAAATTTATTGAACTGTGTACATGAAGCACTAACCCCAAGTGATCATTGCAGCTTTTTATTCTATAGTCATGAATATCATCGCGGATATCCCTCAAAGAGCCACGCAGTCCTAAGGATGTGGAAAGTCACCCTCTAGGACCTCTTCACACATTTGGAGAAAACAATTCTCACCCAAGCTAGCCAAGTAAAACTGTCTTGGAGCCACCTTGAGGCTTTAGTACAACACACAAAGGAATCATACCCCCACTCTTGTGTCAAAATCCATCTTGTACCAAGAGAGGGAGGGAAAATTTGAAATTTTTCTATAAAATCCAGCCATGGGAAGAGAAACATGAGAGCACATTGTTATGTTGGCAAACTTGCTCAAAAGCAAACCAGTTTGTGTTGTCTAGTAGCAAGAGGATTGGAAGGATTCAGTTGTTGGCCATCCAACACCTCAATCCAAGAGAGAAGAGTTCACCATGTGTCCATCGATCTACCATCCTTCGAGAGGGAAGAGAGGCTTGATGAAAGCTTGAGGGGAAGAGACCCCCTTGTCTTGGATATTGGAGCTTCGTAGCTTTAAGCATCCACTACGTAAGATTTAACATTCTATCTTCTACTACTACCAGCACCTAATAAAGGGAGAGAGTTATAAATTGTTGAGTTATTAGTGTGTTTGCTCGATTGAGCGTGTTCTTGTACATGTTATTTTGTTTTTGTTATTTTGTTTATGTAGCATATTATGTTTCCATTAAACCTACCTTATTAAATGTTGAACTTGTTCCACTAACGTTTGACAAATCAATGGACCTGTGACTTTCTTGTAGGAAAGAAACCTCCCTATTAGGCACAATTTATTTTGTCCACCCATGTGTCAAATACACTACAATAACATCTATGGTACAAATTGCATTGGGCGTAGTGTTGTATACTTCATCTTCTTCTTCTTCATCCTCCAACCACAAAGGTAGGTCATGGTCAATGAAAGGCTGGGCGGGAGGATATAATACCACCTATTTAGACAAACACCCATTCTTTATAGTCATTTTTTTGGTCCAAAAACTAATATAAGAATCGGTAGTTCCTAACCAAGGTCTTCCTAAAATGAGATTCGATTGAAACCATAACATCCTCAAAAATTACTTCTGGAGCTACTATGGCCCTGTCTGCAACTTGCAAAACCATTGTGGTTTTCCTTAAAGTCCCTTGGAGGTTGAGTTTAAGTATAGTTTCCTTCGTCATTACATTGATGGCAACCCCAAGATCAATCACAGTATTGGGGACGATTACACCATCTATGTGTACATCCACAACTAGACTACCAAGGCCCAGGTACTTCGGGAAGATCAACCTTACCAACATTGAGTCAGACAGATGTCCTACTACATTGATGGTGGGGTATATTTCTTCTTTCTCCCAGGTTTCTTGAATCACTTTTCCTTGATGAGCCTATTGTAAATAGGAACATCCTTAATGGCCTAGAGAATTGGTAATTTCACACATAATTTTTTCAAGTCTCCCAGAAGTTCACTCTCCTCTGGGATGTGCTGACTAGAGTGGATCAAGTGCTTGAGAAAAGGAAGTTGTTGGATATGAGTTTTAATCTCTTCCTTTTCCTCCTCAACCTCCGTAAATGGAGATGGAGGATGATTGTCCGGGATTACTCTTCCCGGCCTGAGTTTGATCTCATGTATCTCCACAACATAAGTAGGATAATATGTCTCCCCATTGTAAACCTGTTGTGCATGCTTGTTGTTCAGGTTTGGATTGGGTTGTGCAGGCATCTCAGGAACCTTGGCTGGAGCAGAATGGGTGAGATGATGTTGAGGTTGGGTGGAGACACTAAGCAGGTGGTTTATTATGTTGCAGCCTCCATCCTTGTGATGGGTTGATCCACTGGGGTGGTTGAGGAACATACTGCTAGAATGGTTGGTTAACAGGCTAGAGGTGATATGGAGGGTTGTAAGGCCAATTAGGAAGTGTATGCCATGATGGAGGAGTGGAAGTGTACCAATATTTCATAGATGCATTCTGATTTGTATGATAATAGGAGTAAGGTACACCTTGCATACCCTACTAGTATGACTGAGGCCATTGAGGCCTTATTCGATTTATGAAACAGAGCTTTTATGGTCCTAATTCCCCACCTTGATATATATATTTAAGCCTAGGTAAGGAGGGACACTTATTTGTGGCATGATTATCTTCACAGACTAAGAAAATATTTATGACATTTAGTGGAAATTCATTCCGAGGGTGTTTTCTAGTACATCTAGGGAAGAAGATAGCCAAGGCCCTTTATGCTTCCTCTTGCTTCATCTTGATCTACATTGTGTCCATTTGCAGAGTAACAGTATGCAACATCTCAGTTTTGAAGTCCTCCAACATATTAACAATCTCATGCTTGATGGAGGTGGAAGAGTAAGGGGTGTTGGTCATGCTTTTCCTAGCTCTACCTTTATTTCTAGTTTCCCTAGAGTGATTCCTAAAGACAGTTTTGATATCCTCATAATGCAGCTGCTAGATATCTCCTCCTAATAGCATATGAAGGGTTTCCATCATATCCACCCTGATCTATCATAGAAGTACCAGCTTAAGCGCTTTGAGATTGAGGGTGCAGTTGGCTCTTTTGCAGTTTAGCTAGAGTCTTTCTTCATAATCCTATAGGGATTCATCAGGTCCTAGAGTTATCCTAAATATTTCCTCCTTAGTTTCTTTGGATATACAATAGTCCTTGTATTTTTTGTTAAAGGACTCTTGCATATGTTCCTAAGTAGTGATGTTGTTCCCAGGAAAACCCATGAACCAGTGCAAGGTTACATCCTTGAGGGTGGATGGGAATAGTTTCAAATTTTGGTCATCTAAGGCGTAGTCATAGGTCCCATAGACAATATAAAATTCTAACATGAAGGTGTGAGAATCCTCGGAGGTAAGTCCATAGTAATGTGGAAGGGTTGAGGGACTGATGTTCTTCATCCTAGTTTCCCCATATGTTTCTCTAAAGGGAAAGGCTCCTTGGCTCCCAATCTCAGCCATGGCATGAATTGGTGAAGTAGGTTCCTCAAGTGAATCACCTTCTTCTTCTTCTCCAATAGGTTCTTCAAAGTTTTCAAAAGACTTTCCTATGGTGTGTTAAACCTCACAGCCACTAAAGAAGAGTGACAGTGATTGTGTGGGGATGTGGGGGTTTTTGTTAAAAAATTTCTTGGTTATCCCTACTCCTACGAGGCATGGAAGTCAAATTGTTTTTGTATTTTTCAGTATTTTGGGACTGAATGTAAAATAAAAGGAGAAAATAATGCTAAAATAGAATCAAAGAATATACTTAGACACATCCCCGGAAACAACGCCAAAAAAGTGGTGAGCCCTGGTATTGCACCAAGAGTGCTGCAACTTCGAGAGGCTACTCTACTTTAGTTTATCAACCCAGGGTTCGTAAAAACTTGGAGGTGATAGTGCTTTATACATAGCAGATGCATTCCACTCATGTCATCCTCTTCTTAGTCTTATGAAGGGGTTCTATTGCTAGGGATACTTCTAGGGGATGAAGTATGTCACGCTTCTGAATGAAACCTAAGACTGTAAATAACTCAATACCATTAATCTATCAGCAAGAAATAAACCAATCTAAATCATAAAGACACACCTAGATATTTGCAAGAAAGGAAATCCACAATTAGGCTAAAGCAATAATAGAGTTAAACTAGGTGGAATTCATAAAGTAAATTTCTGAATTAAACTTGCAGAAATTTAAACCAATCTAAGCACAAATTTTTGGGCCAAATGGCTAATTAACCTCTAACTACTTCTTGCATGACTACTATGTTTTAACAATGAATCTATTCATGAGCTAACTATGCTTGTAAATACTTTGTTTTGTAGCAAAAGGAGGCACTAAGGTGTCTTAAGAAGGTCTTGGACCTACGGATTCAGAGTTGAAGGTGTCTTGGAGGTTGTTTTAGGTCTATGTAAGGTGAGAGATAGTTTCTCAGCTGAAGAAGTGGTTGACTAGCGCTGCTACAGGATCTGGTAAAGGGTTTCTTGTAGTGCTATAGGATGTCCTGAAATGCCACAGGAAACAAGCCGAGGGTAGTTTGAGGCCATAAATGATGAGGAAAGGGATAGGAAAGGTGCAATGAAGGTGGAATTAGATGGATGGAAGGTGGCCAAGCTCAAAAATTCTTTTAAAGTTCGTCTTGAACCTCTAGGGTAGTTCTCGGTGTTGTGTTAAAGATCTAAAAAAAAAGGTCTGAAGGCGATTTTGATGAAATTAGGTTGGTGGAGGGTGGAAACTGAAGCTAGGGATGCTGGTGGAGTGCTCCTCTAATTCTCTACTCAAACCTGCAAGAAAACTACATGTTCATGCAATTAACATTGAAACATCTATGATGAAAATGGTGGAAAAGATGAGTTGAATTTAATAATAAAACCTACCTATGCATTTGAACCAAAAACCTAACTAAACATTCATAACATGCTCATGATAAATACAAAAACCTATCTACCCTTTCCAATAAATCATAAACTGAAAGAAATTTTGGGTCTGTGGTTAAGATCTTCCCTCCTCAAGATCAAATGAAAGAGGTGAGAGAGAGAAAGGCTTTGACACACAAATTTGGAGTTTTATATGCTACATTACCATGATATACAAGATCCTAAGTATAGCAACATGAAATGGAAGCAAACTAAAGACAAAAAATGAAATGTAAGAAAAATAACTACAACACATGAAATAAACTAGCTACAATGGCATGGAAAGTAAAAATAAATACACAAGAGAGACTGAGTCCAATGGATTGGGCCCTAACACACAAGCTCAGCTCTCTGAAACTAAATCAATGAAGGATAAATTGAATACTCATTTTATTGCAGAAAAAATCTCATTACATAGACATGAAAGTCACAAAAGTCTATTGTAAGAGCTATGAGTCTCCTAGCTATCTCCAAAATTCGAATCCTAATGATCTCTTGCTCTGCCCTATTTAACCTAAAGGGTAGCTACCAACAACTCCCTAAAAATTAGGCGATTTGTCCCCTTTGACTGCAACATATGTGGAGATTTGGTTTACTTGGCCTTCCACTTGCTTGGTTGCCTTTGATTTCGAGTTGTTGGATGGAATATTGAGGATCCTTTGGCTACATTTAGGAGTTAAGGAGGTGGTAAACCCCCTATATAATCTCTCCTTGCTGTCTACTCTGAGATTTGATTGTACAATATTCAACAAAAATGACATATATTCGTGATTATCCTTCATTTAAACCATATTAGGCATTCGAATTATGACATGCCTTGATCACCATCTACACTAAGAAACATATAACCATAATGTAATTAAAAATGAGAAAGGCAGACTAATAAGGCTAAAAAGGTGGAAATTAACCTCTCAAAAGATACCTAATGATGGTGCTCATCAGTAGCTGATAGAGTTGAGCACTCCTTGGCTCGAGAGTCCCCTCTCTAAAGTCCTCTAACTCACCAAAATCAACTATAGCTCATAGACACTACCGTAAAATAGCCTCATTCATCCAGCAATAGGGTCAAAAAATTCCCTTCTCCCATGGCTTGCCCCTTATTTTATAAGAGGCTTCATAGGTGAAACTTGGAATTTCATGTATAATTAATTATTTTTATTAATTGAAAAGTTTGATTATTCACCCACCCATGTGTCACCCTCTCACCAAGGATCTCCAAAACTATTTACTTAAATTTTAATTTTAAAATAATATTTTTCCTCACCCCAACAAGACTTCCTATTTATTCTCTTAGTTGTCTCTTGATCCCCTTTTTCTACTCCTTAATTTGTGTCCATTACCAAATTCAATAGGTAAGTCTCAGATTTGGTCCCCTAAATACTTCCTAATTTAACTCAATTTGCCTCTTAGATGAATATTCTTATGTTGGCTCCTGCCACATGGATATTCTCTAAATTTCTCTAAAATTTAATTTATTAATCTTATTTTAAGTCACCACCTTATACTCCTAATGAATTTTAACTATTTTAGGATTAATATTTATACTTAACTATATGCCCTCTTTCCCCCTTTACCTAATTAGGTTACTTATGTACATTATCTACCTAATATTTTCCAACATGGTAAGGGTATATTTCTCAAGGTAAAACATTTTATTTCTTCCTATTATCTACTTACCCCAAGTTTTATTCTTGATTTAATTGTCTCAGTTCTAATTTCATTTACCACTTGCTGTGAATTTTTAGGGTTTTCATATCTTGATTATATTTATTAATTATTTTTAATAATTCCAAGTGTGTCAAGTTAGTAGTTCCCTTCAAGAACCTCCCTTGTATATCCAAGGGTGCCATGCCTAACAGTTTTTTTGTGATGCCAAGGGTGACAATTTGGTCACGCCCTTCAAGAAATTCCCTTGAAGTTACAAGGGTGCCACACCACTTGCCCTTCAACAATCTAGTGGCTACGAGGGGAAAGTATAGATGCAACGAAATATACCGCTATCATCTCGTATGTCACATGCTATAGTGAGACTAATGGTGTTGGGTATCAAGGAATATGCCTTGATGCGTACCCCGCAAATAAATGCTCTTGAGTGACTCGGATTTGGGACCTGCCCCCATGACCTCATAATCTTCAAGGCGAATGTGTTTCGACCTTTCTAGCCTAAGTCATGGTGAGAGTGCTAGTGGGTGAGATCAAGGACATTGTCCTAATCCCGCATGTCATTCCATCCAATTTTAAAACCCCATCACCCATATGCGAGTCATTCGTCCAAACAACTAACCTATGCCTGTGGCCAGTAACATGTCACTAGAATTAATAGTAGAGTGAAACTGAACTTTAAAATTTCAAAGACAAAATTTATTTCCATTAAAACAGATGTTGTCGACTCATCACATGCTAGTGAATCTGGTGGTTTCCTATCATACTTGAGAATCATTAGTAACAAGGTTTCACAATGTCATTCATTGTCATAATAACACCACCAATATGACATATTCATCCATATCATTGTTTATCGTGAAACAGGAATAATGTAGTAGCCAATATAATGAACACATCCATCACAAATATCATCATCATAATATGATTATCCAATATAATGAACACATCCATCATAATATCGTTAGAAAACATATATATCAATCAAATTCATTATCATCATAACATCAGTAGAAAAAATATATATCTATAAAAGTTATCATCATTATAACATCAAATAGGAATAAAAGAATAACCATCACATCCACAAATAGTATACTCAAGTATCCAGATCCTCAACTTGAGGTCCTCAAAGAATAATGTATGAAGTATCAGTGTCCACCAACCAAAGCAGGGAACTACACAAAGGATTTTTTTTTTTCATTCCTTTTATTACATGGTTCCTTTATCATGATATCTCTACCATATTTTTAATACCTCCTCTACAATTAATCTTCCATACTCGCCAAGCCCGACTACACAGTACAACTCTTCTCCAATCAGCGCCATAGTGGTCATCGCCAAATAAGGTAGTAGCAAAAATCATATTTTTCCAAAAATTTGTTTTCAAAAGTTCCTTTGTTGTTTCAGAGACAACAACTTGAAATATTGAATCTCATTAGGCTAATCAGTTGCAAGATTGAAGCCTTGTGCAGGCTATTTCTCCTGTCAACCCACACTATCATCCATCAGTTCTTATGTTCAAGTGTCAACATGGTTGCTACATCATAACCGTCATAATATTAGACCACTTATGTTTCATTTTGATATGTATAAATCCCCAACCCGTTTCTTAGAATGAAACAATTAACCAATCACACAATTGATGAGGCATTTCACATTGTGCCCTTCACCATTTTTCATTGTAAAATTCAAGAAATCAACTTCTATTGCACCTCCAATAATTCTACCCAACGTCGTCTTTTGACCTTTTCTTGATGCTAATGGACATCAAATCTTGTGATGATATTCTCTTTTAGAATAACAATGGTAGTAGAAATATCCTTGTTGATAAGGGAAGTAAATCATTGAGACTTGCATATGTGGAGGCACTTCATTTGTACATTGGAATTTTCTGAGATAAACAGAGAGATTGTTGGGATTTTGTCAACTCTAGAGGGCAGAAAAAGGGATTTTTTTGTGTTTTGACCTGTATGTTTACCGAGCCATTTAAATTTTTCTTTAAGCAGAGTTTAATCATACATAGTTCATTTTGGATTATGATTCTTCGATAGTGAAGAAAAATTACAAGAAATATAATAGAAAAAGTGTTGCATTGGTAGGCATAACTAGTCTCTACGATGATCAATTTTAATACCAATTGATTTGATAAATTTAATGTGCTTTCAAATTGGTTCGAGGTTAGGAAGGTGCATAGAAGTGTCTCATTGTTAGAGGAAGAGTGTGTGAAAAAATGTGTTATGACTAATATGCATCAATATTTCCAATGTGGATCTGCAAACTTGAAATTTTTTGATGTCGATATTGCAGTGTGTTCACTAATTTTACTGATTTCATTGTGTGGAGTGTGGTTGTTGCAGCAGTTTGAAGTCCTCTATAGAAGACTTCTCCCAAGATTTTGATGTTTTTTTTTTCTCTACCTGGAACATATATTAGAGTTGGTGATGGAGTTTGGCAAACAATAATGATTTGAGACCAACATAAACATTGTAAGCAATTAATTCAGTTTAGAAAGATACATTAGTTACCGAAATTCATGGTTAAAACTCAAAGTGCATAAATAATTTTGATTACAAGTATGGAAAAACATTGAGTGTGGAGAATTAGTGAAGTTTTGGAACATTTTTGTGAAATTAATAACATTGAGAGTGGGGTATTTATGAGAAGTAAAGAATTTTTGGTGCCATATTTTATTGGGACAATTGGTTGATGAGAGTGAAAGCAGTGGAAAATAAGTTTTTTCTACTTTGTGTAAGGGTGTTTATTATCGCTTTCCTCCCTCAACATTTTGAATATTGTACCATATGTTATTCATATTCTACTTGAAGTTGTATTGTTATTTGGTGCATCATCGGTTGAAATTGGAAACCAGTTAAATCATTGTAAATTTGGTTGTATTGGGTGCATTTTTGTGGTAGATGACACCCTTTTCAAAGTTGATTGAAAATTTTTCTTTGATAGGAAGCTGGAGAAAATAGTCAGGCTCAATGATTTTCTACAGTTATTAAGCAATCTAATGTTATCTTTTGTTCACAATAGTGTCCAAATTAGCAAGGACATGATTTTTGACATCCAAACATGTTTGCAAAATGCTCAAAGAAAAATTGAATTTTTGGAGCTAGAGTCGCAATTACAGCGAGATGAACTTTAGAAGAAAATTTGTGATTTTGAACTGGTGTTTATTCAGAAAAAACACTTTGTTTGATCTTGATTATAATATACAATCAAGGATGGATGAGAACATTTGAAGAGAAAATTTGAATGATGTTGAAAGTCTTGATGTGAAGCCTACAATTCTCAAAAGCTTTAGAAGACCGTGGGAAGAAATTGTACACAACAAGGATAGAACTGATTTGGAACATAACAAATATGTATTGGATTTATCTTTTCATATTCTTTATTTTTACAAACCTATACAATTTTCTAGTGTTGGATTTCTAGATGGTGTTATCCGAAAACAAATTGATCGATGTCAATAGTGTAATAGAATTGGACATGGGAAATATCAGTGTTTTGATATTCACCCATGCGAAAATTATGGAAAGCGTAATCATCATTCAAGCATATTTTCCCAAAAGAAGACTATTGTAAGAGCGAAACTAAATTTTGGATGGATTTCTTCTTGGGGTTGGTTGAAAACAACCCAGAAAATTTACAGTTCATATTGCATGATATGTTCGAAAGTATTGACCAGCCTTGTAGTGATGAAGAGTACTTTATCTTCTCCCCCTATATATAACAAGGGGGGGAATCATGGAATTGATGGCCTGCTAGAGGTTTGAATATTTGTCAAGAGAGCCTTAGAAAAATATCATAATTTTACTACGACACACTGTGAGAATGAATATGATTGCATGATTTTGGAAATTGTTGTTTTGAATGATAGAATTGATATGAAGGTTCCATGTGTGGGTATAATTTTTGGTTTTCCCTTAAAACCCACGATCCTTGGTTTGTGGTCATCCTTAAAAACCATTTCGGAGAAAGATTCAACTCTTGGCTAAGATGCATTTATGCATTTTTAGTTATCATTCTTGGACTTTGATACATCCCTTCGGATTACTGGGGGAATTTTAGACACCTAATCCTCAAGTTTTGATTTGGGTTATGGTGTGTTAGGGTGATTAGTTATTAAACTTCAAGAAACCTGGAAAATTAATCCAACGGTTTCATGGTTGTATTTATACGTGTACATTTTCATTATTCTATGAGTTAAATTGAATTCATTTTCCACCAATTTGTGTCTAATAATGTTTACTCTAGTCCAACCACTTAATCATCATTTGAAAAATCATACACATATTCCTCCAATTGTTGCTCCTTGAGCCTCCCATTATCATTACCTATTGGCATTCATCAACTAGTACTTAAGTGGATGGGCTACTTAAATTTTTCTTGGTAAATGATTTTAATTATAATTTATTAATGAGTTAAAAGTGAATGAGTTTCTCCAAAAAAAAATTGGCAAATAACTAAAATTGCATTAAAATAAGTGAATGGACTATTTTAAAATGTTTAATAAATTATTTGAATTGCAATGTTAAAAACTAAACAATCTATATATTAATATATACTCTTCTTTTGGAAATAAAATGAAGGATACAAGATTGATGATCAAGTTGAATTGCATCATAATATTACCTTTTGATTATGTAATCCTTAAATTCATTGAGGTTTTTTTAATTAAGTGAGTTATCTATTTAAAATTTTAGAAAAATTATTTGAACAACCAAATTTTTTATTTCAAAAGTTATTCTTATTTTGAAGCTAAGATTAATAATGCAACATAAAATGTTCAAGCTAAATCAAATTGTGATATTATTTTAGTTTTGAATATATAATCCTCAAGTAGAGTGAGGTTTACCCCTACTTCTAAGTCTAGGTCACCAACTTTTTCTATATTGTTTACTTCTAATTTTGACCAAGTAGAGTGAGGTTTACCCCTACTTCTAAGTCTAGGTCACCAACTTTTTCTATATTGTTTACTTCTCATTTTGACCATCTACTTATTATAATTTAAAATTTATTTCATATTCCAACTTCCTAGTCGTCACTTATCACATTTGTGAGTAGCTTCTATCACAATCTCTATCGTCTTTTTTTTTGCTTTACCCCCTCAATGTCCTAATATTATCCATTAGTTATGTTTATTAAATGGTTGTGCTAAATTAATGGTTGTGATCCATAAAGTAGATAGATGTTTTTTCGAATTAATCACATTATTAAGATTTAGTCGAAGATTGAACAACCTAATATGATTCATAAAATGTCAAATTTTTTAATTTTATTTATTAGTGATATTTATTAAATAATTGTGCTAAATTATTTTTCTTAATAAATAAATTTGATTTATAATATTATATATTGTGATATTAAATTTGTTATGTGAAAACCATTATTATTAAACATGTAATA
Source organism: Pinus albicaulis (assembly GCA_034641835.2). Lineage (NCBI taxonomy): Eukaryota > Viridiplantae > Streptophyta > Pinopsida > Pinales > Pinaceae > Pinus > Pinus albicaulis. The sequence goes on along the minus strand of CM076579.1, from coordinate 546,723,316 downwards.
AATATATAATTTTTTAGTGAAAAAAAATAAAATTTTAATTAATCAATATTTTAATAGTATAAATTTACAAAGCCTAAGTGTTATTATTATATATGTTAGGATGTTATTATTTTCATATAGCTCCAATTTTCAAATTTTCAACTAAGTGTTTTAGGAAATTTTAGTGAAGTAATTAAATGATGGGATGCAAGGGAAATGTACTGAATTCATGAATTCGAGAGGATAATATCCATTACTTCACATTGTGAAGGTACATAATTATGTTAACTAGGCCAATTAAGCTAATTCTAAAAGCTAAAATAAGTATTTTGTTATAAAGTGAAGAAATTAAAATATTTAGTTTATAAATTTTGTTGGGATTAATATTATGTGATTGCATCCGTTTATAATTTATTAATATATCGATATATAGAAATTTGTTTTCTCGAGTTTCAACATTTTTTTATTTTTTTAAGTATTTGTATAATAAACATTCTTTGAAACTAGTGGATGGAAAATTTTGGAAATAAAATCAAGATTTATATAGATATATATTGTGAAAAAAGTCATGAGATAAATAATATAAATGAATATATATATATATATATATATATATATATATATATATATATATATATATATATATAAAAGTAAGATAAACTAAACAATGTCATTGGATTTAAGGATATATGGTTTATTTTTGGATTTAAGGATATATGGTTTATTTTTAAAATTGGCTAAATAAAACCTTTATCTTAATAGAATGATTTTATAATTTTAACCTTAATACTTTATGAGATCACTTTTATCTACCTAAATTAGAACATTACTATTAATTATCATCCAAAAACTACTTATATATTTCGGATTGAGTACTATGTAACCAGATTCCATCATTATGAATTTCAAGTGAATAATTTACATATCATCTAAAAACTACTTATATATTTTGGATTAATACTATGTAACTAGATTGCATCATTGTGAGTTTCAAGTAAATAATTCACATATTAATAAGGACATTTCAATCTTCATAATATCTTCATTATGAAGATAACATTGTTGGTTTTTTATTTGGTCATTCATGTGTAACAAAAGAATTTGAATAAAAAATACGAGTTCCATGTTTTATAAACCAATTTGAAAATATTCCATATTAAAATATATTTTTTTAAGTTTTAACTTAATATTTAAATTTTAATATAATACTTATAAAGTTTAATAATAGTAAAAAAGATATATTTTACCTTCCTTAATTAGAGATTAATCTTCAAATTGTTACCAACAATCATCGTCTCTTAAAGACTTCAAGCTCATATACAAAATATATACAAAATATATATATATATATATATATATATATATATATATATATATATATATATATATATATAACTACTAAAAGGTGAGGAAAAAGGACATAATAACCCCAATTTATTGAAATTCAAATTTGAAAATGATAAATAAACTACTAAACAATGAGGAAAAAGGAATTCAAATTTGAAAATGATAAATAAATCACTAAAGAAATGAGGAAAAAGGACATAATAACCACAACTCATTGAAATTCAAATTTAAAAATAATGTGAAAATAACAACGTTATAAAATAGCTATTTCCTTTCACTTAGTTTAATTAATTTATTAATTTATTGTAATTAAAAGTTGATAGTAATAATTTACTTGAGTTAATTAGTATAATTAACATTTTCAAATTTGCAACCAATAGTATTATAAACAAATGCTAATAATTTTTTTTTACAAATATTAGAAAAGTAATTTGTAAAGTTCTACTTTGTTGTTGAAGATTTCTAGAATAGTTTTTGTGTGGTTTTTGTGATCTGATTAATTTTGAGGATAGAAAAAATGAAGTAAAGGTAAAAAATATAATTAGTAGTATAATTTAGAAATAATAGTCAGACATTATTTGATCTAATTTGAGAATTAAATAATACGAAATACTTAAAAGTTAATGATCAAAACAAATTTAAATTTAAATTATTAATAATATTTATTAATTGAAATAAGATTTAAAAAGGATTAGTAAATAAAATATGAATTAATTGAAATAAGAGTTGAAAATAAGATTTCAAATCAGATTTAATAAAAATGTGGTTAGTGAGATATAAAATTAATAATGAAATAATAAAATAAATGTTGACCAAATTTCAAATAAAACTAAAAAATAAAATTAATAATTAAATAATTGAAGATAATAAAAAGAGTTCACCAAATTTCAAATACATTTAAAAAAAAATAAAACTATTATTAAACATGTTTTCCCAAATTAATAGGTAAGGCAGTGAGCATAATAGTGGTAGGAAGCCTAACACTAAGATACATATAATATGAGATTCCAAAGACCATAGGCCTAATAATAAGATAAATGTAAGTTCATATTCCCAAGGCTATAATATTAATAATGAAATATGAAAAATGATAATATATTTATAATAATATTTGTAAAAATAATTTTATTTTATCTAATTTACAATAAATATAAAAAAAATTAAACATCCAAATAATATTTAGCTACCATATTACACTTTTTAGAAAAATTTAACACAATTTCTAAACCATACACTTTTTAGAAAAATTTAACACAATTTCTAAACCATACACTGTAACGCCCACGTAAACTATTTTTACCATGTATTACCAATATAGTTGCATCAAGAAACGGTTGAACGGATTGTTAAATCGTTTTGAAAACTGATTTGTGTTGCGAACTTGGAAAGAAGGTATGCTCGGGCATTATGATCCAGTTCTCGATGGTAATAGAGGGTGCGTTTTGAACTGCCCGCAAAATCCCTTTTTGGGTGGCTCTGCGGTGCTGTAGCAAACTTTAGGTTGTGTTTGCATTCAAATGTTGTTGCAGTTGATCAAAATGGTGATTTTGGATGTGCTATTCATAATTTTCACCACTCCGCTGCACGACAGAGATCAGAGAACCCTTACTGCATTTTTGCAACATTTAATTCCGAAAACACAGAGTTAGATTGTGATTAACCGTTGCTTTTGATTGCAAGAGCCCCTCAAAGAGAGCGACTGCAATTTTATAACAGAGGTGATGGAATGGCAGACTGTGGGGCGCCTCAACGACAGCAGTGATATTTCATATATTTTTCATGCCAAAGAAACATTTGGTAAAGGATACAGAAATCTGGCAAAGACTACCAGAAGAGTTGTTGTTTTTGGTTTTAGCGAGGGTTCTTGGAAAAATGAGGACCGTCTGTAAAGAGTGGAGATGACGTGGAGTTCATGCCAAGTTAACGTGAAAGAGAACCCTGGTTGCGTTGTTCAAATGGAAGATTTGCATAAAAATATAAGTATATTTCTTTATTTAAAAGAATTTCAGAGTTTATTCATGCAGAATTATCTTTCAAAAAAAAAATCACTGGTATGTGGAAAACTACAAGAATCTAGGTTGCTCTTTTGGAAACATTTACTAGATTCTTGTGCAATGAAAAGAGATTAATCTTGTTTTATTTTTTTGGAAGAAAGTTATAACATTAATCTACTTAAAGATTTATTGTTTATTTATGCGGAGGAAATATGAAAGTAATGTGTGTTATCTTCCAAGAAAATCACTTGTGAGAGATTAATCTGCTTTTATGTTTGAAAGATAAGTTATAACATTAATCTACTTAAAGATTTTACATTATCTAGATAGCTATTACTCTATTTTGGGAAGAGTTAAGTAGTTTAATCCTTGAAAAATATTTAATGAGTTGAAGGATAAGATAAGGAGTTTCACCAAAATAACTCTTGAAATTTTATGTATATGGAGAACTATGTTAGTTCTCATAGTAACTAAAATATTACCATTGATAAAGATAAAGATAAAGAAAAGATTATACATATATGACTACCAAGATTGGTGATTTGGCTTGTCTTCTTTATTAGATAGTCTTTATCTTTGTGAGTTGAAAGATAAGAAAAGATTATATATATATGACTGCCAAGATAGATAATTTGGCTTGTTTCTTTATTAGATAGTCTTTATCTTTGTAAGTTAAAAGATAAAGAAAAGGTTATATATATATGATTGCCAAAACAATAATTTCTGGCTAAATTTATTTATCTTATAATCTCTTTCTTTGTGAATAGAAAATATATAGTTCACTTGTGAGTTGAAATATATAGTTCCCTTAATTTACAATTTATTCTCATATCAAGAGGGGTAAATATATGAGAAAATCATTCAAGGGAAATAAGTTGAGATTTTCCTCCTTAAGGTGAAAATATGTTTTGGTGGACATATTGAGATTAAGGCTTTGGTAACCTTATATGGAGATGTTTGAAATGCGTGCATATTTAAAATAGGCATGTGTCTATTGTGTAAATTTATTTCATGCATGTTTGGATAAATATGCATGTTTTCATATTCTCTATACATTGTGTTTAATACATATAGATAGGAATTTTTAATTAAAAGATAATTAACCATGTGATTTTGTGGTTATTTCCTAAAAGGAATCCTTGTTGTCTTTTCTTGAAAAGGCTCTTACTTTAATATTTTAGAAATGTTATTAGAGAGATAGAATGGTGAAAGAGAAACTTGTTGGTGGATTTTTTGGAAAAGAATCCATGTTGTCTTTTCTTGAGAAGATTTCCATTATGTGATTCTTTGCTATTATGCCAATCTTTTACATAATAGTTAAATGTGGCAGTATACTAAGAAGTTTTGTAAAAAGAATCCATGTTGTTTTAATTCTTTTACATGAGAAATAGTATTTCCTGAATGATGGAAATATAAGTAGGAAATATGTGTTTTCCTATAGTAAATGAAGAGCTATCTCTCTTGCATGCACAAAGAAATAGCCATTATGTTATAGAAGCATGTTCTTTGCATGTATAAATAAATGTTGAGCTATCTTACTATTTAGGAAATTATGTGAGTACATTTATGATATCAAAACTAATATGTTAGTTATGTTAGTTCTTCTGGAACAAGGTCATGCATAGGCAAGCAACCTATGTATTAACTTTTATTGAAGAATAATATTATGAATCTTGACATCATTTATGTTGAAGGCATCATAGCAGGGAATGATGGTGACATGTACAAAGGAAGATTATGCTTGACATGGTGGCAGGTAAACGATTAATGTTTGTGCAGACGAGTGCGAGTTGCAAGAAGGTCCAATGTATGATGGTCCATTGTAGGTATATCCATGCCACCAAGATGTGAAGACCTGAAGATATGAAGACCAAAGGGTAAATGGTATCATATTTATTGTATTGGCTTAAGCTAGATATTTGCATATTTCTTGTAAGATTATATAAGCGATGGTTAAGGGATGGTCTCCCTTATAAGCCATTGAGTGATGGGCTGAACACCCTCACGAGCGTTTAATAATAAAATTAAACGTTTGCTGGTTTTCACCCTACGGGGTTTCCAGGGTAAATTCGTGTTCAATGATTGTGATTGATTTTTGTGTCAAGTTGATGATTTTGGATTCATTTCTTGTATGATGTTCATAATGGCATTTATGTGATGACCACATGAGTAATGAGATGAATGGATGGTTACATCACATAGTATTAAGTTAATATATTGCAATGGAGGTTGTTAAGGGTTAAGGAGTTTACTATTCTTATTTCTAAAAGTTACACTGTGAACTGTTAAACATTCTATGTAATGTTAAGTAACTTGTATAAATTTTTTTAACTCCTTATATTTCCCTGTGAAGTTAATGGAGTATGTTACAAGTGGTATCAAAGCTAAAGGTTCAAAAACTGGCGCCTTTGGGATTTAGCGAAAAGAAATTGAAGGATCCAAGATGAAATGCGCATATGTGAAGGAAGGCATCGCATCTCTAATCAGGTTGAACAATGAGTTTCAAGAGATAGGTACCAATATCTTCTTGTCTTGAAAGTAATAGTTATTGCATTTTTGGAAAATACAATGCTTACAAAGTAAATAACTGTTAAGTTAGAGTTTATTTAAAAAGGATATGTATTTTCCTTGTGCGTAAAAACTTCTATTGTTGTTTTGAAGTTTTCATGAAAGAAGATGGGATTTTGGTTTCTTGAAAAATGAAACATGTGCGTGTTTCTCTTGAAAATTTAACTAATATACATTTGATTTTTTTCTAGAAAATAAATATGTATATCTTGAAAATAAACCTTGCATGTAAATCTTGCAACTGAAGGAAACAAATATAGAGTAAAATATGGTTTTACTTAATATGCAAGATTGTGCTAGTTCTTTTGGAAAGTAATAAAGAAATTGCTAATATGATAATCTTTTAGAAAGATATACCATGGTAAAAGACCAAACTACTATGCTAGTTTTGCTAAGAAGAACCCATGTGAGTACTTGCAAAGATTACTAGTATGTATCTTGAAAGGTGTGAGAAGTAGTAGAACATAAATAAGTAAACTTACTTGCCTTTATATATATCTTGTTTAAGAAAAGATGGGAAGCTTGTTTTTCTTTAAAAGGGACTGCGCACCTGTGTGTTAAGTGAAAAGGAATCCAAGTTCTTTCTTGAAAATAAATATAGGCTAAAGAGAATAACCTCTTGAATATATTACATTGCTAGATGGATTATGTCAACATCTTGATTTAGGTATATTAAAGGTTAAGTTAACCTTGTTAGTATTGCGTAGTTTTTATGCATAAAAGAGGCTATCTATGGTAAGTTCTTGGAAGCCAAGCATGAGAAACTTGCATGTAGAATCATAAAGGAACAAGGTTCTTTGCATGCAATAGTTGTATCAGATTTCATCGTAAAGAACATAAGTTTATATGTGGAAAAAGATAACATGTTTTGTTATCATACTTTAGAAAAGATTCTTTGGCAAAGAAGATGAATTACATGTACAAAAACTAAAGTAATGTTTTAGTTTCCTTGAAATATATACATGGCTAATATAGGTATAATATTTTGAGAATAAGGTATGTATTCTTATGTTTTATTCCATTAGTTTTATGGAAAGAAAACCATGTTTTGCATACCTATTATGTTATGTATCCTCAAAGAGGAATCATGAGGTTGCCTACTCGATTATGTTAAGTACTCTGTTGGGAAATTAATCTTTATGCATGGTATGCATAGGAACAACAGTCAATGTGTTAGCTTTATTAAATTTGCATGTTCCAAAGGCAAAATCTGAAGTGGTGGTTCTTTTGTTAAAGTTTAAGTAAAGCTAATGCACATTGTGTCATCTTCCATTAAAGGAATTTCTGAACAAATATAGTGATTTGTCTTGTACAAATGTGTGTGTGTGTGAAAAATGTCATAATAATGTGGGAGTTATTTGACATGAATTGATAGTTATTTACTCACACTAATGTAGAGTTGTTAGAAGAAAATATGTTGTGACATTGTATTCACATCTCATATATGCACATGAATAGGTGTTAAAGGATCATTCAAAGATTGATTATTTATTGATTAAGGCTTATTCTAATCATGCTATAAAATCTTGTCCATGTTGCTATAAGAAAACATGGTTGTGGAGGAGCAATGTGAATTCCTGATGAGGATGAATATTGCAGTAGGGGCATATGCATGTTGATTCCTTTAGAAATGAATTGTTACATACATGGCATTTCATGAGCTTCCATTTAAGAGAGTTCTTAAAAATTACATGCTATTATAACATACTTTTCCTGCATAAGAATATGCATATGATATTAATATGTGTATTATGCTTCATTTATTTAGGAAAGAAAGTATAAAAGCATGAAAGAAAGATAGTTACTTTTCATTTGAGTTGGAAAAAAAAAAGTAATTGTCTTTGCATGCAATAAAATTTCTAAGTTACCATGCACTACTTTAAAAAGATCAATGTGTATAGTGATGGAGTGTGAAACTAATGCATGAATGCAAAAGAAGAGGAAAGTTCTTCGAATAAAACCTCTTAATAGGTCAAATTGTGAAACTTAACTAAATGACTAGTTGACTGACTAGTGTTTGCATAAGTCGTCATGGATGCATTAAAAACTATTGACTAGTTATGAATGAATAACTAATGAAGGTTTTATGCATGAATCGATTTTGACTAAAGCTATTTAAAAGTTGTGAACAAGTGATTATGATAATTAATTCGTGTGTCAGTCTGTTTGGACCAGAACATTAGGGGAATTGGAAATGTTGTGCTCATACCCTAATCGTTATTGACACATACGCATTAATGGATATTTATATATACTGGTATGCGTGACAATATTTTATGTAGGAAATTAAAATGATTGCATAAGATAATATGTGCTTGAGAAATGCATATTTACGATTAGCATTGTTCTTATAGTAAGCATGGGTTGCTTAATGGAAACATAAAAAAATCTGTGAAAATAAAGCATCACAAGCATTGCAATGTGAATTGCAACAGTAAACGTCAAAGTATCATGTTTTAATAATGTACAACACATGTATGTTACTTCCAGGGGGGAATTTGTGACAGCTTCAGTAAAGCTAACTAGTATTAACTAGCTAAAGACAAACTTGTTGAAATTAATTAATGAAATAAAATCTTTCTAAGTTGATGGTAAAAATGTTTCCAAGAATAGGAAGTGGTTGGGGACAGTTGGAAAGACAGTTACCTACTCCTCTGAGGATAAGCTGGATCCTCGGGGAGGAGTAAGGCATTCTGTGAAATTGGTAAAGGGTGAGTATTTTCTCGAGCTGCTTGAGACCAGTTGAAAATAGCTTCCAGCAACCCTTGTAAAGCCAAAAACATCTAAGTATGACTGGAATTGGAGAATTGGATCGAACTGTCCTGAATTTCTCTTCCAGGATTTTCTGAGTGTGACTGGATTGGCCATCCCGATGTCACAGCAGAAGAATCCACTGTTGACCCGTGACACTGTCCAGATTCTGGAGCTAGGGGGCAAGTGGAGGACGTAATTGCCTCACTTGATGGTTGGGAGGACCATAGCTTGAAAGACTAAATTTCCAGATAAATATAAAGACATTTTAGTTTGGAAATATTGACTGTCTGGATGTGAAAAAAATGACTCGATCCTATGGATTAAGAGGAGCATTTTGTTTACCATTGCAATTCTCATAGTGGAACAAGTTAAGTAAAAGTTGTGTTATATTAAAATGAATTATTGAATGTATAAGTTCATTTATTTTATTACTAATTTGTTTGAATGTCTTAGTAGATGCTAGGATATGACCATGGTGCATTGATTGACCATTGGTATGATTAAGAGAGCTAGGTGCTCTCTGAGTACTTTTTGAAGTACTCTGTGGTTGTCTTTAGTGGGAGCTAAGACAGTGTGCACATGATGCATTGATGAGAGGGTTGGTTCTCTCTGAGTACTTATGGAAGTACTTTGATTAAAACATCTATTTATATTGCAATAATGTTTGTTAGTTTCAAGTATTTTCATTTGATTGAAACTATGTGACTAATGTGATTGAATTGTTAGTCCTACATTACAAGCTCTTTCCAGGAAGTGTTGATGGGTGTTCAACCATTCGATGAGAGGTTGCGTACAAGCCATCAATTCTACCAATAGTAATTGGTAAGTTCGTATAGAGATTTTTCTATACTTTTGTGAATTGAATAAGGGATAAGCAGTAGAAATGGAAATGAAATTTTCTTTGCACTATACATGCTCATGGATATGGATAAAAACATTATTGTTTCAATTAATGGCATTTAAGGAAATGAAAGTGTCTCATTGCCAAGGGGAAGGAGCCCCTTTGGATTGCTTATATTATTATATAATGAGTATAAGTTTAATTTCAGTGAGAGAAGCACACCGAGGACAGTGTTCTCTTAAGGGGGGGAGTATGTAACGCCCACGTAAACTATTTTTACCATGTATTACCAATATAGTTGCATCAAGAAACGGTTGAACGGATTGTTAAATCGTTTTGAAAACTGATTTGTGTTGCGAACTTGGAAAGAAGGTATGCTCGGGCATTATGATCCAGTTCTCGATGGTAATAGAGGGTTCATTTTGAACTGCCCGCAAAATCCCTTTTTGGGTGGCTCTGCGGTGCTGTAGCAAACTTTAGGTTGTGTTTGCATTCAAATGTTGTTGCAGTTGATCAAAATGGTGATTTTGGATGTGCTATTCATAATTTTCACCACTCCGCTGCACGACAGAGATCAGAGAACCCTTACTGCATTTTTGCAACATTTAATTCCGAAAACACAGAGTTAGATTGTGATTAACCGTTGCTTTTGATTGCAAGAGCCCCTCAAAGAGAGCGACTGCAATTTGATAACAGAGGTGATGGAATGGCAGACTGTGGGGCGCCTCAACGACAACAGTGATATTTCATATATTTTGCATGCCAAAGAAACATTTGGTAAAGGATACAGAAATCTGGCAAAGACTACCAGAAGAGTTGTTGTTTTTGGTTTTAGCGAGGGTTCTTGGCAAAATGAGGACCGTCTGTAAAGAGTGGAGATGACGTGGAGTTCATGCCAAGTTAACGTGAAAGAGAACCCTGGTTGCGTTGTTCAAATGGAAGATTTGCATAAAAAGATAAGTATATTTCTTTATTTAAAATAATTTCAGAGTTTATTCATGCAGAATTATCTTTCAAAAAAAAAAATCACTGGTATGTGGAAAACTACAAGAATCTAGGTTGTTCTTTTGGAAACATTTACTAGATTCTTGTGCAATGAAAAGAGATTAATCTTGTTTTATTTTTTTGGAAGAAAGTTATAACATTAATCTACTTAAATATTTATTGTTTATTTATGCGGAGGAAATATGAAAGTAATGTGTGTTATCTTCCAAGAAAATCACTTGTGAGAGATTAATCTGCTTTTATGTTTGAAAGATAAGTTATAACATTAATCTACTTAAAGATTTTACATTATCTAGATAGCTATTACGATATTTTGGGAAGAGTTAAGTAGTTTAATCCTTGAAAAATATTTAATGAGTTGAAGGATAAGATAAGGAGCTTCACCAAAATAACTCTTGAAATTTTATGTATATGGAGAACTATGTTAGTTCTCATAGTAACTAAAATATTACCATTGATAAACTTAAAGATAAAGAAAAGATTATACATATATGACTACCAAGATAGGTGATTTGGCTTGTCTTCTTTATTATATAGTCTTTATCTTTGTGAGTTGAAAGATAAGAAAAGATTATATATATATGACTGCCAAGACAGATAATTTGGCTTGTTTCTTTATTAGATTAGTTCCTATCTTTTGTAAGGTTTGTAAGTTAAAAGATAAAGAAAAGGTTATATATATATGACTACAAAACAATAATTTTGGCTAAATTTATTTATTATATAATCTCTTTCTTTGTGAATAGAAAAATATATAGTTCACTTGTGAGTTGAAATATATAGTTCACTTAATTTACAATTTATTTTCATATCAAGAGGGGTAAATATATGAGAAAATAATTCAAGGGAAATAAGTTGAAATTTTCCTCCTTAAGGTGAAAATATGTTTTGGTGGACATATTGAGATTAAGGCTTTGGTAACCTTATATGGAGATGTTTGAAATGCGTGCATATTTAAAATAGGCATGTGTCTATTGTGTAAATTTATTTCATGCATGTTTGGATAAATATGCATGTTTTCATATTCTCTATACATTGTGTTTAATACATATAGATAGGAATTTTTAATTAAAAGATAATTAACCATGTGATTTTGTGGTTATTTCCTAAAAGGAATCCTTGTTGTCTTTTCTTGAAAAGGCTCTTACTTTAATATTTTAGAAATGTTATTAGAGAGATAGAATGGTGAAAGAGAAACTTGTTGGTGGATTTTTTGGAAAAGAATCCATGTTGTCTTTTCTTGAGAAGATTTCCATTATGTGATTATTTGCTATTATGCCAATCTTTTACATAATAGTTAAATGTGGCAGTATACTAAGAAGTTTTGTAAAAAGAATCCATGTTGTTTTAATTATTTTACATGAGAAATAGTATTTCCTGAATGATGGAAATATAAGTAGGAAATATGTGTTTTCCTATAGTAAAAGAAGAGCTATCTCTCTTGCATGCACAAAGAAATAGCCATTATGTTATAGAAGCATGTTCTTTGCATGTATAAATAAATGTTGAGCTATCTTACTATTTAGGAAATTATGTGAGTACATTTATGATATCAAAACTAATATGTTAGTTATGTTAGTTCTTCTGGAACAAGGTCATGCATAGGCAAGCAACCTATGTATTAACTTTTATTGAAGAATAATATTATGAATCTTGACATCATTTATGTTGAAGGCATCATATCAGGGAATGATGGTGACATGTACAAAGGAATATTATGCTTGTCCTGGTGGCAGGTAAATGATTAATGTTCATGCAGATGAGTGCGAGTTGCAGGAAGGTTCAATGTACGATGGTCCATTGGAGGTACATCCATGCCACCAAGATCCGAAGTTCTGAAGATATGAAGACTAGAGGGTAAATGGTATCATATTTATCGTAATGGCTTTAAGATAGATATTTGCATATTTCCTTGTAAGATTATATAAATGATGGTTAAGGGATGGTCTCCCTTATAAGCCATTGAGTGATGGGATGAACACCCTCATGAGCATTTAATAATAAAATTAAACGTTTGCCAGTTTTCACCCTACGGGGTTTCCAGGGTATATTGGTGTTCAATGATGTGATTGGTTATTGTGTCCATATGATGAGGTTGATTCCTTTCTTTTTATGATGTTCATAATGGAAATTATGTGATGACTATATGAGTAATGAGATGAATGGATGGTTACATCACATAGTATTAAGGTAATATATTGTAATGGAGGTTGTTAAGGGTTAAGGAGTTTACTATTCTTATTTATAAAATTACATTGTGAACTGTTAAACATTCTATGTAATGTTAAGTAACTTGTATAAAAAATTTTAACTCCTTATATTTCCCTGTGAAGTTAATGGAGTATGTTACATACACTTTTTTCAAATTAGACCAAAATAAAAAACAAAGAAAAACGACTTTATATGACTTTACAACTTTCATCGATGTGAATCTATAGTTATCCTGTTATATTTTTTTGAGGAAACAAATTTTGAAAACCCTACCTTATTTTGAAATTCAACTTTAAAAAAAACAACCTTTTACCAATTTATACCTTTCATTAATATGAATCTATCTACTTTCACTTCACTTTCATTGAAGTTGCTTGAATTTATCCGTCATTAATGTGAATCTATCTACTTTCACTCCACTTTCTTCTTTAAAAAAAAATAAATTAAATTTCATTGAAGTTTCTTGAGGGATTATTCAACATGTGATAATTGTTATAGCCTGTGTTCGAAGTCGAGGACGAATTCCTCAATCCTCCTCCTCGGTTTGATTGCAGCTATTAATCAAATCCCATCGAAAGTTGTAAAGGAATAGATCGAGGTGAAATGGATAAATCCCATTAATCAAATCCCATCGCAAGTTGTGAAGGAATAGATCGAGGTGCAATGGACAAATCCCATTGACAATTGTCAAGGAATAGATTGAGGTACAATAGAGGGTATTTGTCTATTGACAATTGTCAAGGAATAGATTGAGGTACAATAGAGGGTGTGTACGAACTTATAGTCTTTTGAAATTTATGTATTTATTGGATCATAAATATTATATCACGAATTTTTAGGCATAGCTGAATAATATGTTTAAATTCAGAGAACAATGTCTTTTGATGACAAATTGTCATCAAAGAGGGTATTTTCAGAATTCCTCCATCATATTCTCAGTCCAGAAGAAGAAAAGAAATCGAAATCAAACTTTAAAAGATGGAAACCATGTGCCCCGCTTCCCATGGATGACATTGACTCTTTCAACTCGAATAATGAAGAGACTGAAGCAGATGAGGAGGGTGCAAAGCAAGAGAAGGAAATGACCTCGGCGGACCCTAGAGGGCTCACCGTTTCTTCGAGTGGTTAGAAAAGATCTCATGAGACCTCATCCTCAAACTCAGATAAGGAGACTACTTCTTTAGTCAACCCTGGAGGGCCGATCGTTTCTTCGAATGGTCAGAAAAGATCTCATGAGACCTTGTCCTCAGACTTGGATAAGGAGACTACTCCTTTAGTCAACCATTATCTTCAAGTGGTTCTAGCCCATCTGCCTCATGACGACTTGGTCAAAGTTTCAAAAAAGAAGGAAAGAAATGTCGTGCTGAGAATTCAACCCATTTTGGGTAGAATCTTGTGTCTGCTTCTCATGGCTCCCTTGTTTATCTTCTTGGCTCTCTTTGTTTCTCTTTTGGCTATTATTGGGACCAAGGTTGATAGTTCTTCATTTCCGGCTCCTCTGCTTTCTAGCCTCTCATAATTGTAACTCCATCTTGTAGCATATGATTTTTTAATAAAATTAGTCTTATTTAATATATATATATATATATATATATATAAAATAAATATTTATAAATTTTTTATTTTTGTAAAAACACAAAAATGATTTGTAAAATTCCACTTTATGGAATTAGAAATTAGTTAATTATTTAACCAAATTATTAAGTAGTCGATCTCAAACTCATTGTGTAATACGTTAGAGTAGCCGACATAATAAATAAAGATGTTTACTTAAGAAATAAATATAATGATGTAGAAGTCACATGTTAATATTAAAATCAATGGTTAGTAAATTTGATTTATATTAGGTTTAATCTTTTATCCAGAGTCATGAATATGATGAAGTAAATTTGATTTATATTAGGTTTAATCTTTTATCCAGATTCATGAATATGATGAAGTAGGTTGAATAATTTGTTTTCAAACACGAGGAATAAATCACTCTATTTCCATTCTTGAGAAAATGAAACTAATAAGCATCCCTAATGTAAGAGTCCTCTTACGACAATGGTAAATAGAACTATTGAATTCTCTCCCAAAATCAAATTGCAAACCAATATCAACCAATATCTTAATGTAATTGTGTAAACCGATAGATAATTAGCTCTACCCACTAGAAGTCCCTCACAATTCATACCTAATTCAAATGCAATCAAGATAACATAATTATGTTTTAACTAGTAAATTAAAAAAAAAAAATTATATTAAAAAAATAAACTATATTCAAGTTTTGGAGGTTTTATGGTAAATTTTAAAATATAGTTTAAAAAGGAATATTAATAATTAAAAAATACATTTTAATTTATATATATTATTATTTTGATTTAAATTTTTTCTCATGTATATATATCATACATGAAATCATTTTCCAATTTTCTCATTACCAAATTAAGTAAGAGGAATAAATCACCCTATTTCCATTCTTGAGAAAATGAAACTAATAAGCATCCCTTACAACATCTAAAGTGCAATGGTAAATAGAACTATTTAATTCTCCCCCCAAAATCAAATTGCAAACCAATATCAACCAATATCTTAATGTAAATGTGTAAAACGATAGATAATTAGCTCTACCCACTAGAAGTCCCTCACAATTCATGCCTAATTCAAATGCAATCAAGATAACATAATTATGTTTTAACTAGTGAATTAAAAACAAAATTATATTAAAAAAATAAACTATATTCAAGTTTTGGAGGTTTTATGGTAAATTTTAAAATATAGTTTAAAAAACGATGTTAATAATTAAAAAATACATTTTAATTTATATATATTATTATTTTGATATAAAATTTTTCTCATGTATATATATCATACATGAAATCATTTTCCAATTATCTCATGACCAAATTAAATACTAGGAATAAATCACCCCTATTTCTATTCTTGAGAAAATGAAACTAATAAGCATCCCTAACGTAAGAGTCCTCTTACGACATCTAAAGTGCAATGGTAAATAGAACTATCGAATTCTCCCCCCAAAATCAAATTGCAAACCAATATCAACCAATATCTTAATGTAATTGTGTAAACCTATAGATAATTAGCTCTACCCACTAGAAGTCCCTCACAATTCATACCTAATTCAAATGCAATCAAGATAACATAATTATGGTTTAACTAGTGAATTATTAAAAAAATTATATTAAAAAAATAAACTATATTCAAGTTTTGGAGGTTTTATGGTAAATTTTAAAATATAGTTTAAATTTTTTTCCAATTTTCTCATTACCAAATTAAATACGAGGAATAAATCACGCTATTTCTATTTTTGAAAAAATGAAATTAATAAGCATCCCTAACGTAAGAGTCCTCTTACGACATCTAAAGTGAAATGGTAAATAGAACTATCGAATTCTCCCCCAAACTCAAATTGCAAACCAATATCAACCAATATCTTAATGTAATTGTGTAAACCGATAGATAGTTATCTCTACCCACTAGAAGTCCCTCACAATTCATACCTAATTCAAATGCAATCAAGATAACATAATTATGGTTTAACTAGTGAATTAAAAAAAAATTATATTAAAAAAATAAACTATATTCAAGTTTTGGAGGTTTTATGGTAAATTTTAAAATATAGTTTAAAAAACGATGTTAATTATAAGAGGAATAAATCACCCTATTTCCATTCTTGAGAAAATGAAACTAATAAGCATTCCTTATGACATCTAAAGTGAAATGGTAAATAGAACTATCGAATTCTCCCCCCAAAATTAAATTGCAAACCAATATCAACCAATATCTTAATGTAATTATGTAAAACAATAGATAATTAGCTCTACCCACTAGAAGTCCCTCACAATTCATGCCTAATTCAAATGCAATCAAGATAACATAATTATGGTTTAACTAGTGAATTAAAAAAAAAATTATATTAAAAAAATAAACTATATTCAAGTTTTGGAGGTTCTATGGTAAATTTTAAAATATAATTAAAAAAACGATATTAATAATTAAAAAATACATTTTAATTTATATATATTATTATTTTGATTTAAATTTTTTCTCATGTATATATACCATACATGAAATCATTTTCCAATTTTCTCATTACCAAATTAAATACGAGGAATAAATCACCCTATTTCCATTCTTGAGAAAAGGAAATAAATAAGCATCCCTAACGTAAGAGTCCTCTTACGACATATAAAGTGCAATGGGAAATAGAACTATCGAATTCTCCCCCGAAAATCAAATTGCAAACCAATATCAACCAATATCTTAATGTAATTGTGTAAACCGATAGATAATTAGCTCTACCCACTAGAAGTCCCTCACAATTCATACCTAATTCAAATGCAATCAAGATAACATAATTATGGTTTAACTAGTGAATAAAAAAAAAAATTTATATTAAAAAAATAAACTATATTCAAGTTTTGGAGGTTTTATGGTAAATTTTAAAATATAGTTTAAAAAACGATGTTAATAATTAAAAAATACATTTTAATTTATATATATTATTATTTTGATTTAAATTTTTTCTCATGTATATATATCATACATGAAATCATTTTCCAATTTTCTCATTACCAAATTAAATACGAGGAATAAATCACCCTATTTCCATTCTTGAGAAAATGAAACTAATAAGCATCCCTAACGTATGAGTCCTCTTACGACATCTAAAGTGCAATGGCAAATAGAACTATCCAATTCTCCCCCCAAAATCAAATTGCAAACCAATATCAACCAATATCTTAATGTAATTGTGTAAACCGATAGATAATTAGCTCTACCCACTAGAAGTCCCTCACAATTCATACCTAATTCAAATGCAATCAATATAACATAATTATGGTTTAACTAGTGAATTAAAAAAAAAATTATATTAAAAAAATAAACTATATTCAAGTTTTGGAGGTTTATGGTAAATTTTAAAATATAGTTTAAAAAACTATGTTAATAATTAAAAAATACATTTTAATTTATATATATTATTATTTTGATTTAAATTTTTTCTCATGTATATATATCATACATGAAATCATTTTCCAATTTTTCTGTGAGCGCTGGTTTAAAGGCTAATTAGCTGTTATGTCATTTTATTTTTAAAAGAAACTAAAACATTTATTTCTTTTGAGACAGATCATCTTTTGAAGTGGAATTAATTATGTTTTGTAAAAATAAAGTTTATTTATGGAAAAGTGATTCCATAAAAGTGAAAAAGGTTGATGGTAAAAGTATTCCAAGAACTGAGAAGTGGTTGAATAGTTAATAGACACTTAACTTTCCTATGGGGATAAAGGTGGTAACTTACCTTTCCTCTGGGGATAAAGGTGCATCCTAGTGAGGAAAAGGGGTTCTGTTCTGGAACAAAGGAAGGGAGAGAGCGGATAATTCCTGAGTTGGTAGCAACCAGTGGATGACACCCAACATTCCCAAATCTTCTTGAAAGAAGCAGAAGTGTTGGACCAAGGGTCTTGAGGTATCTTCTGGAATTCATATCAACCTACTACACTTAGTGTGGAGCACGAGTGGAGAAGAGGACATTATTTCCTCTCTCATGGTAGGGTGGATATCATCAGCAAAGCTGGAAATAAGATAAGTACACAGACTGCTGAAAAATAGAAGATTTGTAAATTCAAATGTTTAGACAAATTTCTTCTGTGGTGGAATATTTAGATAGACTGCTTATTTATGGTATTTTGTAGATAGAACTTTGTTAATAATAGAAATTTTTTTAGGAAAATGTGAAAAGAGAAATTATACTGTGTGACCTGAGGTGGAATAATAAATATGTATTCTCTGTAATTCCTTTCAGATGTATGGTAGAATAAGAACATACATCATTTCAAGTTTAGACTGTGTAATGAAAGCTTCACTGTAGATTTCTAGGTTGAAAACTAAAAGAATAGTAGAGACAAAACTAAATTCATGCCAAACAGGAAATATTAACCATGAGGTATGGACCCGGAAAAACTGTATGCTCAGAAATTTTGATGTAACTTTTGGTCAAAATGTTAAACATTACATTACAGCTTCTCTACTATAGTAGGTTGCAAAGAACTTCTCACTCTACTTGTGGACACAACAAAATTATTTAATATCGGCCTAGATCCATCTTAACTATGGATCTACCAAGCACCTAGAGAGATCAAAACTCTTTTTACTCTAAAAGCTGTTTGCATATCAAGTGATTTGATCTCTGTGGGTGTTTGGTGGATCTAATAGATGCATCTATGTTGGTTTAATTTATCCCTTTAAATAGATTGTGTTTCACATGAACACCATGGGTTCTCAATATGATAGGACAATACAATGAGCCATTTTAATTTTTTAATTTTTATTCTATTTTTATAGGGTTATTTTTATTCTGTTATTTTATTGCTTATTGTTTAATTTTTAATTTCATTTTGGCCAAGTTAAAATGTTTACATTACATACAATATCGCTATCATACTAAGCAAGAAAATGCCTCTCTATACAATTAAAATTAATAATAAATTTTATTTTTATTTTTATTTAATATAAAATGATTTAATTTCAATTTAATATAAAATGATTTTATAAAAAGAATTTGTTAAGGCAAGTAACTATTAAAGAGGATCAAATGCTATTAAAATCATATTTTAAAGGATATATTTGATTTCATATAGAGTGGGTTTGAAAATTGATGTTTTTGAAAGTAATTGATGGAATATATGAGAAAAAAAATATTTAATTTAATTTATTACTTATATATATTTTAATTATATATTAAATGAAGAATATTATTATGTTGAATAAGGAATTTCATGATATTTTTATAAGGTAGGTAGTTTTTTAGTTAATTTGTTTTAGGTTTTGTAAAGATTTTGGATCTATTGGTTTTCCTTTTCAATCTCTTCCTATTCATCATCCTTTTCATAGAGCAATTGGGAAAAGTAGGGTTTCTGGTTCCTCAAAGAAACTTCTAATCAGTATATCTCAGAAAGCTATAATTATAGGGCTTTGGCTACCAAAAACAATGCAAGATCCAAAATATAAGGTTTAATCCAACCAGATTAGAGAATATATCCAATATATGCATGATAACACTATGATATACAAGTTCATTGGAGTATGGACCTCTCAAAATTTTTAATTGGGTGGATCCAAAATAAATGGAACCTCTAGGGTCTGGAGCTAAGGGAAAAATTATTCTTCATAGTCATTTTTTGCAAATTAGAATAAAGATCAAGGTTTTTTGAAGGAGGGCCATATTTGTTTAACCAGCCTAGATCCATCTAACTCTGGATCTATCATGCGCCGAGAGGGATCGAATCTCTCGAGGTGCAAACCTATTTTTTGAGTGCAAAACTTGAGGAAAGGTTTGCACCTCGAGAGATTCGATCCCTCTCGGCGCATGATAGATCCAGAGTTAGATGGATCTAGGCTGGTTCCAGTCGGAGGCATCAACGTCACATTTTTCAGATTATTAAAAATTTTGTATATTTTTGAGATGTAAGATGGATCTACGCTGGTTTCAGTGGTGTGCTGCCAAGGAAAATCTATCAAAGATATGATTAATTTTATTAGTAATATGTAAATATATCAAATATTAATATAATCATTTTAAATATGTTAAATATTTCTGAGATTAACTTGGTCATTTTAATTCTAAATTTTCTTAATTACCTCAGTTCGTTGAGATGATAATTATTGTTAATAACTATAATGATGAAAAATGATGAAATATTTTTTTTAAATGCAAAGTGACAATAAAGTGTTGAAAGATAGAAAATGTGAATAATAAGAACGTACCCATGTTACAATCAATCTCAAAATATTTTCTTCTACTATTCTTATTTCCTCCCTTGTTAGTTTTGTTATCTTTTCATACCGATTATATGAAAAAAAAAATTTAAATCTTAAACCATTTAAATATTTAGCTCGATCTGTTGTAGTAAACATGATACCTTGTCTTTCTTGCTCTCCAATATTAATAGCTTAAATTACTATAACACAAAAATCAATCTACATTGTTAATAACTTCTTGTGCTTACACTAAAATCAATGGATATTGTTAATCCAATCACTTTAATATTAATGTACCGTCATATATCCAATTACATCAAATCATAAATCAACATATACATTGAAATCAATGCATTTAATGCAAGCAATCAAATAAGATTAGAAAATAACTTCTACATTGAAATCAATGCACCTAATGCAATCAATCAAATAAGATTAGAAACCAAAATCTACACTGAAATCAATGCATTTAATCAAAGCAATCAAATAGGATTAGAAATCACCATCTACACTGAAATCAATGCATTTAGCACAAACAATCAAATAGTATTAGGAATAATCTACATTGAAATCAATGCATCTAGTGCAAGCAATCAAATATAATTATAAATCAACGTCTAAATTGAAATCAACACATCTAGTGCAAGCAATCAAATAGTATTAGGAATCATCACCTACACTGAAATCAATGCATCTAGTGCAAGTAATCAAATATCATTAGAAATAAATATCTACACTAAAATCGATGCATCTAGTGCAAATAATCAAATAGGATTAGAAATAACCATCTCCACTTATATCAATCCATCTAGTGCGAGAAATATTCCTCCCTCTCTCCACCCTCCATCCATATCTATAACACCCTCCATCTATTCTTTTTTGTCTCTCCATCTCACCCCCCTAAACACACGCGCTCTCGTACTCCATATATATCAATCTCTTTTTCAATCACCCCCTCTCCCCCTCTCTCTCTTCTTCCCTCTCTTCACCTTCCATCTATATCTCTATCTTCCCCTTCTCTCCCTCTCCCCCATTAATATCTCTCTTTCCTCCTTTTTTCCTCTCTCCCTCTCTCTCCATCTTCCTTATCACTCTCTCTCTCTCTAGAAACCAACATCTACACTGAAATCAATGCATTTACTCAAACAAATCAAATAGGATTAGAAATCGCCATCTACACTGAAATCAATGCATTTAGTGCAAACAATCAAATAGGATTAGAAATCATCTACATTGAAACCAATTCATCTAGTGCAAGTAATCAAATATAA
Organism: Pinus albicaulis; assembly: GCA_034641835.2. Lineage (NCBI taxonomy): Eukaryota > Viridiplantae > Streptophyta > Pinopsida > Pinales > Pinaceae > Pinus > Pinus albicaulis. The sequence continues at coordinate 546,701,582 of CM076579.1, read as the reverse complement.
TTATAAATCGACATCTAAATTGAAATCAACAAATTCAGTGCAAGCAATCAAATTGTATTAGAAATCACCACCTACACCGAAATCAATGCATCTAGTGCAAGTAATGAAATATCATTAGAAATAAATATCTACACTAAAATCGATGCATATAGTGCAAATAATCAAATAGGATTATAAATCACCATCTCCACTTATATCAATCCATCTAGTGCGAGAAATATTCTTCCCTCTCTCCACCCTCCATCCATATCTATATCCCCCTCCATCTCTTCTTTTCTGTCTCTCTATCTCACCCCCATAAACACACACACACTCTAGCCATCCATATATATATATATATATATATATATCTTTGTCAATCCCTTCCTCTCCCCAACTCTCTCTTCTTCCCTCTCTTCACCTTCCATCTATATCTCTATCTTCCCCCTCTCTCCCTCTCTCTCCATCTTCCTTATCACTCACTCTCTCTCTCTCTCTCCACCTTTCTCTCTCTATTTCTTTCTTCTTACCTCTCTCCTCTTCCCCCTCCAAGTCCATCTCTCTTTCCCTCCCTCTCTCCACTCTCTCACATCCTCTCTCTTCCTTCCTCTCTTTCCCTTTCTCTCCCATCTCTCTCTCCCTCTCTCTCTCTCTTCACCCACCAACTATGTTACTATATCCCTCCTTCTTTCCTTATATCTCCTTCTCCCCCCTTATCTCCATCTCTCCTTATTTGTCTCTTTATCTCAGCCCCAAACATACACACTCTCTCTCTGTCTCTCCCTTGTCACTCCTTCTCTCTCTCCACTTCTCGCTCTCTATATTTCTTATTTCCTACATCTCTCCCCCTCCAACTCCATTTCTATTATCGATCCCTCTCTCCTCCTCTCTCTCAAGTCCTCTCTCTCATCCTTCCTCTCTCTCCCTTTTTCTCCCACCTTTCGCTCTCTCTCTTTTCTCTCCAATCCTCTCTCTTCCCCCATATCTCTCTCTCTCTCTCTCTAATCCTCTCTCTTCCCCCATCCCTTTCTTTCTCTCACTCTTTCCACCCCTCTCTCTCTCCAACTACATTACTATATCCCTCCCTCTCTCCTTCTCACTTCTTCTCTCCCCCCTTCTTTCCATACATCTTACTTTGTCTCTTTATCTCACTCCTAAACATACACACTCTCTCTCCATCTCTCCCTTATCACTCTCTCTCTCTCTATTTCTTCTTAGTTATGTAAACTAATGAACATAAATATTCGTAAATATAAAGTAGATTATGGAGTAAATATGAAAAGAGGTTTTATTTACTTACCATACCTCTAGTTTATTTATATTTTTATTTATTTACCATATCCCTTTTCTTTACTATGGTATTTGGCCCATAGGCTTGTTATATAATTAGATTTTTATTTATAATCCTATTTGATATATTTTTATTTATTTACCTTACCTCTTTATGCCTATTTTATATTTATTTATTTACCATACCTCTTTATATCTATTTTATATTTATTTATTTATTTATCATACTTGTTTATACCTCTTTTATATTTATTTATTTACCCATGGTATTTGGCCCATGGTATCAATATTAATTTGTCCCATGGTATTCGTCTCATAGGCTTCATCTAAATAAAACCTCTTTTTAAATATAAAAAGGTTTATGGAATAAATATAAAAAGAATTTTTATTTATTTATCATAAATCTAGTTTATATATATTTTTATTTATTTACCATAGCTCTGGAGTAAGTATAAATTCATTTTACAAATATTTAATTAAAATAAATATTAAAAGATTTTGGATTTTGATTGTTTGTGTTGAATTAACTCTTTTCCTTTGATTTAGGAAATGGTATTGATATTATTATAACATAATAATAGTAATAATAGTAATTATTATTATTATTATTATTATTAAAATTAATATTAATATTAAATTCATATTATTGATACATTGTGCATATTTTTGGTAAAAAAACTATAATTTGAATGATTTCTATATAATTCTAACTCTATACCATGAATGCGGCCACTTAAACCAAAAAATTCAATTACTCTATATTGACAATGAATATGTCAAATTCAAGAAAATCCTGAGTAGTTGCAAGCAACAATTAACATTTATATTATTTCAAATATAAGCAATGGATAAATATGCAATTGATACAATATATCGCCATCCCAACTTAGCACACAAATGGGTTGATTGATTTTTAATTCATATTTACAGGTTCAGAGCATGATATAAAGCCCTTCAATGTAGTTGAAATGTTACGAGGCCCAAACTTGTCATCAGCAGCCCATAGTTACGAGGATATGTTATGAGGCAAGAGGGCCCGCTAGTCGGACGTGAATGTCACGAGTAAAAAAATTACAAAGAGCAGCAACAATCAAAAGCAGGTGGAAAATTTCAACTCCAAAAAAGAGTCTAAGATGAGTAATTGCTCGGTGGCAACCACTAAATATTATTCATTACATATGGTCATGTTAGTAAACATAACTTATATCTGTGTTCCTTGGAAGGTTTGGCCGACCTGCCAATTTGCATCAGAGACCTTAATGGAAGTGCTCATTTTTTCATCGCTCGTGGTGACCTGGAAGGAGAGACGCTGCCCATATAATTGGTAATTCGATGTTTACCAAATATGTCCCCAGCTGCGGCTCATTGATTGCCAACCAGTGTTGGAACCTTTGATGGAAATAGCCACCACATTCCCTGCACCTCCTGCGTTGGTAATGAGCACCGCAATGTAATATTCTGTCATAGCCTGAGTGATTATGAATACAATTCCTCTTGTCCTCACGCATGGGGCTCTGCACACATTAACATTAATTTTGAATCCTAGTATTTCATTCCACTTATCGTGAACTTGGTCAAAAGACAATCGAAACGTAGAGGATAACGTTGATAGAAGAAGAAAAACATTAATTACCTTCAAAACCAAATACGACTCACCTCTATGTTCGATCGAGCTCGGGAGCTTCCAGTTCAAACCACGCCACAAAACCAAATACGACTCACCTCTATGTTTGATCAGAGCTGAGTTGTTTTAATTTTTTTTTGTTTATTTATATGATTATTAAAACTTATTTGTTAAGCCGACACTTATTTTTTATTTTTATTTTAATTTAAAATTTCAGCCGACATTGAGGACGTGACCCACCTGACATCAGGGTCATACTGGGTTGTAGATGCGCCTCTCAGCGCAATAAGGCAAGGCTCTTCATGTGATTTTGGAAGGATAAAGTAAGACTTCATTGCTAACTCGATGTGGGTTTAGCTCTTTTCTCTTCGAAAGGATTATTGGGAGGAAGAAACCCTTAAAGGCATAGGAAATTCCATTGATGGCTTTAAGGTATAAAAGGCTACTAAGAGAAAGAGGTATATATCATATGCTCATATATGTGTTTAGATGAATATCTCCCAACCTCTTCTAGCTTCAACGGATATTTATTATCAGGATAGCCTTTGAAAGAAGCCTCGATATTATGAACATGTCCCCCGTATATGTTTTCATGAATACATGCATCATATTACAGATTGTTCGATGAATGCAAGGGAATAATGTGAAGAACTTCCCTCTCAAAAATGGCAAGATTATTTGGAAAAATTCCCCCAAAGAAGAAGAAATTTGATTCCTTAGGGTGCCTCAAATCTTGACCAGATCCAAAGATCTGGAAACTGGTTCAAGTCTCTCTCCTTTCCAAACCTAGAGTCTCTAGAGAAATATATATTCAATCAACCATGCAACTTGTAGAAGGAAAAACCCATAATCACTTATCGAATATTCTATATCTTGTGATAAAGTGTCTATAAGAGTTCTAACAAAATCCAGTATTACAAGAAATTGATTGATCCCTATTATAAGAAGTTGCGTAAGCCACACTTTAAGATATGGACTTGGATGATCCATGAATAACTACTCTTGTAAAAAAATGACCTCTAAAATATACGAAGGACATTCCAAACATGTAAAATATATGAAGGACACGCTAGTTCATCATGTTAGGATTCTTTACAAGGCATATCTCTAGTGCAAGGAAGAAGACTAGTTGTGCTCGAGTTCTTGAAAGCCTTGTGGTGGGATTAATATATAGGATTTCAAGATAATATCCACGCAAGAAAAGGAAGCCAAAAAAAAAGGCTGCGAGAGCAATAAAAAATTACTCAAAGTAGGTGATGAACAACCAGGTAAATTAGGGAAAATCATGCCAATGTCAAAGGATTTTTGTCCCTCGAATTCTTGTATCTTCAAGGAGTTTTCTATGTAGTAAAAATTTTCATAGCTAGTTTCTAAGTCTTTGTTTTGGTAGGTAGCTTTCTAGTCTCGATCAATATTGATACGAAGGATCTCCTAGTTTTTTGTTCTCTTTTGTAAGTCCACATTATATGTAACTTTTTTCAGGTTAATAAAAGGATCCACTAGCCTAGAAAAAAGAAAAGAAAAAGTGAAAATTATTATATATAAATAGAAGAGTGTATAAAAATTATATATTAATACATTTTATTTTACATGTAAACTATATGATGAATAAAATTTATTTTTATTTTTATATTTATTTTTTCAATTTGTCAGCGTTCATTACTTCATAATTCAATCATACAAAAGTAGCTTTCTTACTTCATGACTCGCCATAAGGGAAACTAGACCAACGACAGTGAAGGTATTGCAAAGTTCTTCTTTTTATCAAAATGCTCCAATATAGTGGTACCACATAACTATATTTAGAACATGCCATATGGCTGGTGATGCCAACATATAGGTTACAAAATAATAGTTGGGTAAAGAAAATTGTCCACAACTATGTAGGAAAACTGAAAAATGTAATTTAGATAACATAAGCATAAAAATATTATGAGCTTGGGAAGTCATCCTTCCTCTAGAAAAAAAAAAACGTTTCATTATATACATTTACATGTAAAATAAAATTTACTAATATATAATTGCTATACACGTCTATCAAAATTATCCAATATAGAACTACCACATAACTATATTTAGAACATGACATGTGGTTGGTGATACCAACATATAGGTTACAAAATAGAAATTGGGTATAGAAAATTATCCACAATTGTGCAAGATAATTGAAAAATGTAATTCAGAGAACATAAGCATAAAAATATAATGAAATTGGGAGGTCATATTTCCTTTAGAAGAAGTTGTAGGAGTAGGATACCATGTGATCAATCTTGGTGATGCGTATCTTTTGCATTGAATATGCATCTATATATGGGTCAATCGAGTGTCAAAGCTGACTAGACAAGATCAAAAATTCTTTTTAACCCATTAGATATCTATGAGATGGAAACTTAAATTATCCAATTGCAATATTTTTTCTTTTCTTAGATGACTCATCCCAATATAGTTTTCATCTTCTAGTATAAAGTGATAGAGTGGAGGTACTAATTCCTACAACCATTGGTGTTTCTAGGATTTGGAACCTAATAAAAAACATTAGCTTGAATCTCATAGTCAGAATAGGCATTCCTATCATGAATTTCTTGAGCTTCGAGCAACCAAATTTCGTCTTGAATTTTTGGGGAGGTAGCTATATGGTAGAGGTGAGTAGCAATTTGGGCTTATGACTAGGTACAAACCATTCTCGAAGGGTATATTTTGCCAAAGAATGTATTGGTCCCATTCATGTCGAGGCATCACAATAAGGAAAAGTATGGCCCCAATGATAAATGCCCCACAAGATAGTAGGGTGTAGGGGAATTGGAGTCCAAGGTGAGACCAAAACAAAGTAGGCAATGTGGAGAGATTCAAGGGTAGGGTTGGTAAATATAAGAGTGGAAAAAGGAGCTATATAAGAGTGATGGAAGAAATAATAGAGAGACAAGAAACCTTCCCATAGGATACTATACTACACCTCCATTACCCATAGTGTGGAAACATAATTCATGGACTAAAAAACTAGAACCATAGTACTACAACTACAAAACAACATGTAAGAAATAAAAATAAAAATTAATACCAACAAACATGGGGTAGGTGAGTTTTCAAAGGCCCCCCCAGAAGCTACTTGGTATTGATCATTACACAAACAATTTAATGAACTAATTGCATGTACCCTGAGAGGTTGATGAACATTTGTGGAGATCCTAATCAATGATATAGAGTGAGTGATGGAAGGCCATAACAAAAATATAAATAGAGTGATCGAAGGCTTGACTGGGAGGTCCTAAACCCTCCGCAAATGTTCAACCACAAGTGTGAATTTATTGAAGGAAAATCCCATAAGAAACCCAGTAACACAATGATTAAACCATACAACTACAACTCACCTCCAACAACCCTTGGAAGACAAAGTGGTATTGGAATTTTCCAAATTAAGGCTCTACATTGTCATTATTCTTGAGCATGTGAGATTGCATGGGATTGGCTGGCCATTACATCCCCATCTTTAATACTTCAGATGACAGTAGGGTGGCTAGTCCACTCCCTTCCTTCCTTGGCACAATTTACAACACCCATTGAAGTTTTAAATTTATCTTTTAACATAATAATAATAATAATAATAATAATAATAATATATATATATATATATATAATTTTAAATAAAACTAAACCATATAACATTACAAAAAATAAAAATTAATATGTGAAATTATGAAATTTAAAATTCCTCGAGAGTTAGCTTAGTTGGTCAAGTCCTCATCGTTAAAGCACCTCCGCTATTAAGAGGTGTTGGCAGAAAAATAATAAGATGGAAGAGACCCTGGGTTTAACACAAGGGGAAAAAAATCTCTTATGTCGTCTAGCACAACGCCGAAATTTTCACCTTATTCAAGACAAATAGGGCATCTCACCCAAGGCATGTCGCAACCTTAGTTAATTAAGGGCTATAATCTAGTATTGAAAGGAATCACTTGGAATATATCAATGCCAGTAAACCCCTAACTATACCTGTTAGGATTCCAAACACAAGATGTTAAGTGCATAAAGAGAAATAATATCATACAGGTGGAAACATAAAAAAAATCTAAAAAGATACATAAACCCACACATACAATACTCATGTATCCCTGTAATATCTTCTTCTATTAACTCCTGTAACATTTCAACATTACATCTGGCTCAAAATCCTCATAGACAGAACAAGGAACTAGCATGAAAGAGTAATACACAACCAATATAGCAAGAACTAGTGCGGGTTTGAATGGCTCTGCAAAAATATTTCGGTATCCCTTCTAATCTCCCCTCTCTTTCTTTTCCCTTCGGCCTTCTTTATATCCCTGCACTTTCTTTGACTACCCCTGCGCCCTCAAATGCTCCACCGTTTTCCTCTTTTGGCTGCTTCTACTTCTCGATTTTCAGCATTCCTTTATGCTCATATGTGACTGCCTAAGTCCTGACTTCTCTAGCAATTATTCCACAACTGTTGGTCTTTAGTGGATCCATTCCTTTTTTCCATCTGTCTCCTCTGCAACTTCCCAATGGCTATATTTGGAAAAATGTGGTCAGCCTTCCAACATGTCACCTTGGTTCCCAAAACGAAGGACCCAACATGTCCCTATCATAGTCCATTGACTCATCACCGAGTTAATCCTTTGCCAGTTCTATTGGTGCTACTGACTATCATGGTGCTACTTCCTGCGTAGCTTCCCCTTCGATGGCTTATTATCCTTGGTTGGTTCCTTCAAATTAAGGACCCAACTGAGGGACAAATTCAATGGCTGCATTTCTAAATTATGTGTATGCATTGAGACCTACCTGTCATGTGTCTGTGTGGGTGTCCGCTTGAGCAAGGAACTGCATCATAATCTCAGTAGTAGGATGGGTTGGGCATGTCATGAATAGATTATTCCACTATGTGTCGGTATCCTTGCTAATTTTTTGCAGTGTTTCCATATTAGCCTATGTTGGTGGATAGATGTCTCGGAGTATCTAATTTTCCTTGGCCAATTCACCTTTGATGTGTTGGATTTAGGTCTCGAGGTCGCTCACCTATGCCAGAAGTTCCTTCCATTTGGTATTGTATCGGGTACCCATGGTTTGATTAAGAATATGATTAACATGGTGGCGCAAAGGGTAAACATGTTGATTATTCCTTGACGGGAAACCCAACCAGTCATGAACTTGTCACAAAATGCCTTGAGCTTCTTCCAAAACATTGATGATCTAGGCTTTTAGGTCCATTGGGTCTGCTATTTTCTGCTCAATAACATTTCCATACTAGGTGGAAGGATCTAGTAATGCCCTTTGGGTGGCAGCAATACTTATCTTAAGATCTCGATTAGTCACGACAATATCAGCGTAGGCTGCTTTGATGTGATCACATCATTGACCAAGGGTGCTAGGGGTAAAAAATTTATGGGCATCTAGTATGATTTCTGCGACCCAGGGCCATAGTACTTGGATTTTTTCAGTAATCTAGTCAAGTTGACATTGGAGATTCTGCTTCTCTTGGAGGAGATGAATGTGTTTTGCTATAAGTGAAAGAATATGTCGTTGCTCCTACTCATGTTCAGTAGCCAAGACACTATACAACACATCTAATTATTTTGAAACCAATTGAATAAAAGTAAACAATTGGGCTGAGGACTAGCCCTGGAGATCGGTGGGTCTCATTGTTGAAGGTTCAAGAAACTGACTCCGCAACAACTATCCACTGGCAACTGATTTCTCAGAATTCCCCTAGGGAGATGTCGCTCTCTGCAAGGGTTCAAATTTCAGTGGATCAATGCAGATGGGGGTAGAGTGGGGTGGTAATGACAATATGGGATCAAATGGCAAGGGTAATGCGTGGAATGTGGTTGGAATGGGAGGGGTAATAATTTTTCCAATGACTATGAGTGAACTCGCTTCAAGTAAAAAATATAACATGGACTTCTGAGTGGTCTTTGTGCATGTAACTGTAGTAATTGATTTGATAATGGATTTGACCTCCATTTGTGTTTCTGTACCGAGAAAATTTCCAAATGACAAGGTGTCTAAAATGGTGGTGGTTGTGGATGTTGTGCGAGGTGATGGATTACGTGATCGTGATGACACGACGAAAGTGGAAGGTGGATTTTCCTTGATGATGGGTGAAGGCATGTACGAATTGGGTTCTTCATCTATGAGATCACCAACTATGGTGGAGGTGGTCATAGTATTTTTCCTGGACCCAATTGGTGGCTTGGTGGTGATAGGTCAAGGATTCAAAATTGTAGGTTCTGACTGAGAGTGGGGACCCAATACAAGGATCGAAGCAACAAGAGGGCTACAAATCAATGAATCAGAAAACTTTGTGTTGAAAAATATGTAACTAGGTTCAATATTCCTAGGGATGAAATGTATTTTTTATTATTTTAGATTATAAAATGAAAAACATATATTATTATTATTTTGGAAAATGGGTTTCATGCTCAAGTTATTTTATTTTATAGGTAAAGCACACATTAAGTGCTTCTAGGGTCTGTCCTAGGTAAATAAGTAAAAACGGTCATTGTCATAATTTGAATACCCGACTGGGCAAGTTAGTAAAGAAAATATTTTTTGTTTTTAAAAGTGTCAGAATATCCTCCAACACCATGTCGAGCTAGAAGCTGGCGAGTCAACCTAAATGAAGAGCCACATCCATCCTTGAAGAAGCATATATATAGAAAATAACTGATCCTCCATTTTCGACTCACACTCATCACTCATTCTAGTGAAGAAGATGAAGGACAAAGGAAATTTGTTTTTGGGTCAATTCTCTCTCTCACATGCTAAAGAGGACTATGGTTTTTTCATAGACTTATTGCATCCATATACAAGTTCAATATTGAAGAAAAGGAGGCAAATAGGTTAAGTGAAGGTCACCAAGGGTCTCTCTCAACCTACATGAGTCATGGAAAGGAAATTGAAGGTCATAGGAATGATTTAGATGGAGATCAAAGTTCCCACATGTGGAAGTAGCATTTTTTGCAGTTGCAAGGAGGCTGAAATTTCAGATCTGCAGTAGGAGGCCAACAATCTTGCATCAGGAGGCCGAGGAAGTCCTACTGAAAGATATTTAACTAGGTTTGGCTAGATCAAAGTTGGCACCCATCTCAAGAGGTATTTTTCTTAGTCAGGTCATGGAATTCGTCAATTGAAGAATATATAAGTAAGAGAAGAGATTTAAGGGTTTTCCTCTCAAGAGGAGAGGTTTAAGGAACAAATCTAATAGGTATAAAGGAATCACAAGAAGTTATCATGGAAAAGAGAATTAAGCATAATCATTTCCGTATTTAATTCTCAACATGGTATCATAGCTAAGGTTGGCTAAGGGAATCATGAAGAAGTATTCTACATTGAAGAAGTTCATAGAGAAGTGTTAAAAGGTAGAAATATATTTCAAGAAAGGAATCAAGGAAGTATGGAGTCTCTTATTATCTTCAAAATAGGAAGTAATCAAGGAAAATGATGGTCTCTTCTCGGCACTCACTAACACATTCCAATATGAGAGCATTTGGGTAATCGATAGTGGTGCATCTAGGCACATGATAGGTCATCAAAAACAATTGAAGACCTTAACAAAGGGAAAATATTATTATTCAGTGGAACTTGGATATATAAATAGCTATCCCGTGAGAGGAATTGGATGAACTTCGATACAGTTGGAGAATTGATGCAACATTCTCCTCAACAAAATTTTATTTGTTCCAGGTTTGCATAAGACCTTACTTTCCATTTCAAGTCTAGAATATAACGGTGATAGATTAGTCGTCATTGATGGAAAGTTTGTTATATGGAGTAAGGAAACAGGTATAGAAAATGCTAGAGTGATTGGTATTCAATAAGGAAGACTTTACAGGCTGATATCTCCTCTAGCTCAAGCTTTGGTTCACATTGAAATTAGCCCATGTGAACTTTGGCATAGAATATTTGGTCCTATTCATTTCAATATCCTTCCATCTCTAAAAACCATACTGTATGGAATACCTAATCTGAAAGAATATCATGAAGGAGTATGTAAAGGATGTGCATTGGGTAAGAATACCAAGAGACCATTTGGAAGCAGTGTTTAAAATTCAAAAGAAATATTGGATATCATTCACTCTAATGTATGTGGCCCTATGAATTCTAAATATCTTGGAGGTTATCTATATTATGTCACATTCATAGAAGACCATTCAATAAATAGCCTGGTTTACTTAATTAAAAACAAGGACAAAGTATTTACAATATTTCAAGAATTCAAAGTTGAAGTAAAGAACCTTACAAAAATACGAATAAATATATTAATATTCAGCAATGGAGGATAATATCCATCCAAGGAGATTATAGCATTCTGTAAGGAATTTGGGATTAACAGGGATTTGATAGTCCCATATAATCCTGGGCAAAATGGAGTTGCGGAACAAAATAATCATTCCATTGAAGAAAGTATAAAGGCGATGTTACATGATCAAGGTATACGGAAATTCCTGTGGATATAAGCTACAAACACAGTTGTATATACTCAAAATAGAAGTCCCCATAGGTCACTAGATAACAAGACTCCTAAAGAAGTATTCACCACGAAGAAACTAATTGTAGACCATCTCTGTATCTTTGGTTGTCTCGTGTATATTCATATACCAAAGGAAAAAAGGAAGAAGCTAGATCCATCAGGCATGAGAGGAACATTTTTTGGTTACAACAATTCCTCTTAGGCCTATAGAATCTATATAAAATAAGGATGCCATATATAAGTAAATCAAGATGTCATATTTTACTAGAGTATTGCTTTCAAGTAATCTAAGGAACTTCCCATGGACTTTGATGACGAGGAACTTCCAGTATTCAAAGAGGAAGTTAATAGGGAAGAAGAAGAGTTTAATCATGAATATGAGGGTACCGGTGAACCCATTAAACATGTGGTCCTCCCCAAAAAAACAAATATATCAAAATAGATGAGATATACACCACTTGATGTGGAATTTCATTGGGCAGTGCAAGGCTGATATAGAGAAAGTAAGAAACCTAAGATATATTCTCTATATGATGCATACATGAAAAAACTAATAGAAGTCGAGCCATCCAATTTTGAAGAGGTTGTTAATCATCAAGATTCAAGAAAGTAAGGATGCCATGAATGAAGAGTGTCAATATAGAATGAAGAATGGATTTTGGGAGATCGTACCAAGGCTCGAACATAAATTTTTGGTAACTTCCAAAAGGATCTGCAAGATCAAACATGCGACAGATGGAAATATCGATAAATACAAGGAAATATTTGCGGCTCTGGGTTTCTCTCACTAGAAGCATCGATTATGAAGAGACATTTTCTATGAAAAAAAGGTATACAATGATCCATTCATTGGTAGTTCTCACAACATTGATGGGATGGAACATCCATCAAATGATGTCAATACTACGTTTATAAATGGAACAATTGATGAGGAAGCATATATTGAGAAACCCTCAAGATTTGAATTTAAATACAGGAGGCCATATGTTTTCATATTGAAGAAATCATTATATGGCCTCAAACAAGCACCAAGGGAATGGTTTGCTTGAATGAACGGATACCTACAAAGAATAGGCTTCACAAAATGTTTTTTTGATCCGAAAATGTATATTAGGGTTGTAGATGAAGAATCTGTAATCATTTTTCTATGTGTAGATGATATCATATTAACAGGTGTAGAAGGTCAAATTGAATAATGTAAGAAGAAACTAGCAACATAATTTGGCATGAAGGATCTAGGGTTGATGCGTTGTTATTTGGAACTAGAAGTTTGGAAAGGACTTGATGAAGTTGATCTAGGTCGAGGGAAGTATATGATAAAGATGTTAAATAGGTTTGAAATTATGGATAACAAACCTATGACCACTTCGATGATAAAAAACTTGAAGATACTAAGGAGTTCTGAATCAATCCCTGTGGATCCTTTCAAATATAGGTAACTGATTGGCTCACTAATGTACTTGGTGAATACTTGAAAAAATATATGTTTTGTAGTAAACATTCTCAGTCAATTCCAAGTGGATCCAAAAAATAATCATTGGATAGTACCAAAACATATTATGAGATATCTACGAGGAATTATCCACTACTGCCTAAAATTTGATAGGAGGAATGATGTCCACTTGATTAGATATACAAATTATGATCGGGGAGGTAATGAGAATGATGGAAGGAGGAATATAGGAGGATGTTTTAGTTTTGGATCCCCCATGATATCATGGATGAGTAGAAATAAAGAAAAAATTGCTTTGAGTAGTGTTGATGCTGAGTATGGTGTGGCCTGTGAAGTATACAAAGAAGTAGTATAGTTAGGGAAGTTGATATCTGACCTATTCAAAGGAATGATGGACCCTACAATGATAGATTGTGACAACAATAATTTTCTATGATTTTATAAGGACCCAATACTTAATGGAAAGACAAAGCATATAAACAAGTATCACTACTTTCAGGAGCTAGTTCAAAATGGTGTGTTGCAGCTACAATATATCTCCACTGATGAATAGGTAGCTGACATATTGACGAGATATCTTCCTAATAAGAAGCTTGTGTAATTGAAATACAATCTTGGATTGATTGCTATGTCCTCTCTAATTGAGAGGGAGAGATAGTCACATAATTATTGTAATCACTTTGGAAGACAAAATTGAGGATTGGGTAACCATATGGCATTTGATATTCTTTGAGGATGTGGTAGGTCATTCAAGACAAGAGTAGTCATGGAACGATTTTCTTTGAGGACTAGATATCCAAGACAAGAATAGTCAAGAGAAGGTCATACTCAGTGAACACTTGAGTGGAGTATGTACCTTAATGACCAAGTGGTCTCTATAAATCATTGGTCTAACGAGAATTATGCTCTGACAATTCTAGTTGATATGATGCTAGACAGATGGGTTACCAATCTGACTCTTCTTATGAGATCTCTTCATATTGAAAATGTCCATGTACCTCTTATTAATACCTCCCTAATTAAGAGGGAGTGTTGAAAAATGTGTAACTAAGTTTGATCTTAATAAGTATGAAATGTATTTTTTATTCTTGTAGTTTATAAAATGAAATGAAAAAACTATTATTATTATTTTGGAGCATGGGTTTCATGCCCAATTTTTTTTTTTAGGTAAAAAAACATTGAGTGATTCTAAGGTTTATTCTAGGTCAAGTAGTCAAAAGAGTCATTATCATAATTTTAAGACCCCGTTGGCACATTGTAACTTGTAAATAAATTTTTTTGCCTTTAAAAGTGTCGAAATACCCTCCAAGAAAAATTTGGTTTGACAGTTGGAAAGTCGGCCTAAATGAAGAGCCACGTCCACCCTTGAAGAAGCCTATATATATAAAATAACTCGTCCTCCATTTGGCACTCACACTCATCACTCATTCTAGAGAAGAAGAGGAAGAAGGAGGTAGCAAAAAAGAGGAAGGATAAAGGAATTTTTTTTTGGGCTAATTATCTCTCTCGCGTGCTAAAGAGGACTAGGGTTTCTGTGCAGACCTAGGGAATCCATCTACTTGTTTGATCTTGAATAAAAGGTAAAAAGCTCAAGTGAAGGTCACCAAGGGTCTCTCTCAAGATGTAGGAGTCGGGGAAAGGAAAGTGAAGGTCATAGGAGGGATATAGAAGGAGATCGATGTTCCCACATGTGGCAGCAACAATTGTAGAGAGGCCAAAAGTTTAGATCTGCAGTAGGAGGATAAGAATCTTGCAACATGAGGCCAAGAAAGTGTTGCGGGAAGAGATTTAAATAGGTTTGGCTAGATAAAAGTTGGCACATCATCTCAAGAGGTTGGTCTTAGTCTTGGAAGGTATTTGTCTCAGTTGTCAGGTCATGGAATTCGTCAATTAAAGAATCTATAAGGAGGAGAAGAGATTTAAGGGTTTTCCTTTCAAGAGGAGATGTTTTTGCCCTAGCTTGCAGCCTACATATTGTGTCATTGTTCTTATTATTTTGGTAGTTGTTTGATGCTTCTCACATATAATAATAAGAAATAAAGATAATAAGTAAAATGTAATCACAAGAAGTTATCAAGTAAAATATAATCGAGCATAATCATTCCCCTATTGAAAACTCAACACCTTGAACTTTGAAACTTAGAAAAGGTGGGAAATGGACTTACTGAGGCGTTGAGATTCACCATAGTTTCCTGTATGGACCGCATCAGTGTCTCAAGCCTTGTGATGACTAAGCCTGGTGTCTCCTTGGTCATCCACTTCCTTCATGCCACAAGGGTTTCTCTCGGTATTAGTTGGGGCACCATTCCTCCAAACAAATATATATGCCTCCCTTCCAAAATTTCTCTACAAATCCCTAGCGAGGAAGCGACTTCAGTGTGGAAGGAATCTTCAGTTAACATATAATTTTGGGTCCGCATTTGAAATGTGTCAGGATGAACACACTTCGATCATATCCAATGTTGATCAATGGTTGTCATTGATGTCAACCCAACCTGCACCAGGGGCTACCTCGATCTTGCATGGGAATTCTGATTTGAAAAAATAATATATTCCAAGTCAAGGATATTTGGGATGGTTTCTACTTATTGAGATTTTTCTGTTGATATATGGCACGCCACGTAATTCTTCATGGTTTGAGAGATATTTGTGTTTGAAGTTAGCAACCCCAGTTAGTGGGATATAACCCCATGGGGTTGTGGCATGACACTAATCATTGGTTGTGGTCATTGAATAGTCAATAATTAATAATTTTTTAAACTCCTAAAATCCATCCAACATTCACTTGTTGAAGACCCTCTCAACCTAAGCATTTATATAAATTGTGACCCTCATATCCTCTTCATGTAAGGATTTTGCTACTAAGAACAATTCATTGTGGCTTTTTTGCTATAAATTTTTTCTGTGAAGCTTCAGATGCTGAAACAAAAACCACACTTGGGAAAAATATGGTTGAAGCTCCTGTCTGAATTTCAGATCTTGGTTTGTTATATGTTTAGAGATATGATCTGTGGAAGTTATACTTTTTGTAGGCTTATCAATTTCATCTCAAAGAGCTGACCTTGGGAAAATTGTCATAACTCTCTCTCTGAGAAGAGGATTGGAATGATGTAAAATGTATAGGATAGGGCACGAAAATTATTTTTCTGTATATCAATTTTAGAGGCGAAGGAGGAAACAATGACACGTGGCATGTCGTACAAGTTCGCTCTACTGAACTACTCCATAATTAGGTCATTGTGAGAGATTGGGCATAAATTTGCCTTGAAGAATCCAAATCGGGTAAGACATGTGGCATTGGAAAGTATACTCGGAGGGCTACTATAAGACCAAATATCACGTATTGGGGATTTGAAATCATAGATATACATCAGATTCAATATCAATCTCCTAGAAGGCAATAAAAAGCTAGATCATGTGACGTCAAGGGTTGCAAAGGACCAGACTTTCTAGGGAAGAAAAGTAAAGCAAGGTGCATAAAAATGATGTAGCAAAGGTAAGTTCCAAGTAAGTATCTTCTGTATATGCATGTTCATCTCTTAATTGTTTTAGGTTCTTTGTATTCTAATTTGTTTTTTTGTTTAGCACTGACATATGCTCTGTAGGATGAGGTAAGTTTTGTTATTATCATGTCATGGGTATTTCCTTGAAGAATTTTTGTAGGTATTATATATTCATTAAGATAAGAATAAATGCATGATATAATTTTCTGAAGAGCGAGAAAGGGGAGCATGATAAGAGAAACAATCAAGGTGGAGAACAACAACAAGAATTTCACCACATGAAGTCTTCAAGCGAGCAGCACCACATACAGTCATTGTACTGAGTCATTGTAAATGCATAATTATAAAAGTTGTTCAAGTGTCTATCTACCAAGAGAACAATGTTACCGATGAAATAGGTAACCGCAATGTTACCTACTTTTTTTTGGTAGCATAAAAAGCACCCGATTTTGAAAAGTGGTGATGCAGAATCACCATTTTTTTTTTGTGCACATTTTTGACACTGTAATATTTTTATTTATGAAGTATGAATATTTGTTTTAAAATATTAGTGATTTTCATGCTAAATTTTAAATGTATTGATGCGGCATCAACTTTTTTTTTTAGAGCAGTGATTTTCATGCTAATTTTGAAACGTATTGATGTTGCATCAACCTTTTTTTTTTAGAGTGGTGATTTTCATGTTCGTAATAAAACACAAAACTTAGATAAAAAATATATATATAAACAATAAAAAAAACCAATAAAAATGTAAAAAAAAACAAAAATAGCTCGTAAAAATAAAAAATTTAAACAAAAATAAATTAAAAAAACAAAAATATTTGAAAATTATATCAAAGGAAATGACAAAATTTGAGAAAAAAAACACATAATTTAAAGAAAAACAAATTTATTAAAAAATTTAAAAAAAGCCATCAAAAACATTTCAACTTATTAAAAAAAAACATATAATATATATATATATATATATATATATATATATATATATATATATATATATATATATATATATATATATATATATATATTAAAAAAAATTAAAGAGTTAAAATTACAAATTAAAATTTAGATACAAAAAAATTAAATTTAAAAATTAAAATTAAAAAAATAATAATAAGAAGAAAAAAAATACAAATTTTAAAATTAACAAAAAAAACAAATTAAAAAAAAACAATTAAAATTGAAAAAGAAAATTAAAATAAAAAAAAACTATCATTAAAAAACAAAAAAAATGAAAAAAACCACATGCAAATAATTAAAAAAAATATATACATAAATTTAGTGTTTTTTTTTTAATGAAACAATTTATAAAATTTAATCGATAATATTAAATATAAAAGAAAAATTAAAGAAATTGAATTTAAAATTAAAAAATTGAATAAAAAAATAATTTTAAATCTTTTGAAATTTAAAAAAAAAAATTTTAAATTCAAATTAAAATAAAAATATTAAAAAAAAAAAAAAAAAATTAAAATTAAAAATTAAAAAAATCAAATAATATATATATATATATTAAAATTTTAAAACAAAAAAAATAATAAATTAAAAAAAAAATAAAAACAAAATTAAAAAAAAACAAAACAACGTTTATTTTAAATAAGAAAATTAAATTATAAAAAAAAATTATAAAAAAAACAATTAAAATTTTATTTTTTTTTTAAAATCGACTAGCGGTGGGGGTTGGTGGTGGTGGTGGCAACAGGCCGCCCCCGTGACACCGCCCGGCCGGCCCCCGGCGCCCAGCGCCGGGGGCCGGCCGGGCGGCGCCACGGGGGCGGCCCGCCGCCACCACCACCACCAACCCCCACCACCAGTCGATTTTTAAAAAATAAATAAATTTTTAATTGATTTAAAAAAAATATATATAATTTTTTTTTTCAATTTAATTTTTTTATTTAAAATAAACGCTCTTTTTTTTTTATTTTTTTTTGTTTTAAAATGTATATATTTTTTTTAAATAATTTTTATTAAATTTTGTTTTTTATTATTTAATTGATTTTTTTTTTTTTTTAATTTCATAATTTTTCTTTATTATTAAGTTTTACGTTTAGTTTTTTAGTATAATTTTATAAAATTTAATAAATTTTGTATTCTTTTTTAAATTTATTTGGATTTAATATTGTTTTTTAAATGTTTTACATTTTTATTAATTTTTTTTTGTTAATTACATAAAAATTTTATAATTTTATATTTCGATTAAAATTGTGTATTTAAAATTAGATTTTTTTAATTAAACTTAATTTTTTTAAATTAATTTGTTTAAAAATTTTTTTTTTTAATTTAATATTTTTTTTAAATTTTCCATTTTAATTGATTTTTAAAGTTTTTAAAGTTTTTCTTTTAACAATGTGTTTTTTTTTTTTTTTTCTTTTATATTTAAAATTTATATTTTCTTTCAAAATTTATTTTTTATTCATTTATTTATTAAAATTTAATTTTGTTGTTGTTAAATTTAATTTGTTATTTAAATATTAACTCTCTTTTTTTTAATTTAATAAAATCTGATATATATACATATTTTAATTTAAGTTCATATATATATATTTTATTTTTTATAATTTAAATTTAATTTATTTTTTATAGTTTATTTGTTTTTTTAATATATATTGTTTTAAATTTAATATTTTCATTGTATTTTATTTTTAATTTTTAATTAATTTTTAATTTTTTTACTTTTAATTTAAATAATATTTTTTTTTTTAATTTTAATTTTTAATTTTTAAATTTATTAAAATTTAATATATTTCCTTAAATTTATTTATTTATTTTAAATTTAATAAGCATTTTCTTTTTCTTTTTTAAATTTAATTTCTATATTTTATTTTTTATAATTTCGTTCTTTTTTTAACTTGTTTTTTTTTTAATTTAATATTTTTATTTTTATTTTTTAATTTCTATATTTTTTAAATTTTAATCTTAATTTTTATTTTTTTATTTTTTTATTATTTTTTTTCCTTAAATTTTAGGCTTTTTTTAATGTTTGAATTAAAATTTTTATTTATTTTTATCTTCATATATTTTTAAATTTTAAGCTTTTAAATGTTTTTATTTTTTAAATTTATTTTTTTTCTTAAATTTTAGGTTTTTTTTTAATGTTTGAATTTTAAAAATTAAAAAATGTTATTTCTGTTTTTAAAAATGCCAAAAGTATGACACAATTTTATTTTTTTTGTTATTCCAGCATCAATTTGTTTTGTTTTGAGGGTGTTTTTTCAATCCTTTTTTCAAGAAACAATTTTGTTTTTACTATAATTTTATAAAATGTTGAAATTTGACCTTAAAAAAAAATGAAGTGCGTTATGGAATACACACTTTTTGTTTTTGGGTTGTTTTTTCATGTTTTTTTAGTCTTTTTGGGCTAGAGTTCCCGTTTTGAGGTCAGGTTACCTATTTGATCGGTAATAGTGTTAGAGTTGAAGAGGCAGTTTCAGCATGCCTAGGATCATCATTAGGTGGTTGTGTCATAGTTCAAGTTATGGCCTAGTGTGTCTTCTCCTTCTACATCATTCTCTATCATTGTAAAGTGGACAATTATCCTTGGTATAGGAGTCCATTCTTCTTTTATTCTTCTATAGGGTGGTAGTGTGGTGCTAGTATGGTGTATGAAGTCACCAACAAGTTCAAGCCTTTGAAAACTTCAGGGTGGTAGGGTGGTGCTAAGGTGAGTTGTAGCTCATTGGGTGTTGGAGAATCCATCTAGTTGACTACTGAAGAATCTCAGGTGTTGGAGCGTCCATCTAGTGGGAGCTGGAGAAGAATTCTTTTCTAGATTATAGGAAGTTGGAGCTTAATTTTCAATTGGAGTTGAAGATTATAGAATTATTATAAAATAATTCAGGTGGTTTTTGTCCCGGAGGGGGTTTTGACCTTAAAAACTGTGTGCATTTGTGTTCCTTTTGTTTACTTCTATAATTGTACAAACACTTATAATAATTGAAGATTAACTAATGCTCTGAAAGACTAATAATAGTACTAATTGAAAGGAATATTGATTCATCCCCCCTCTCAATATTTCCAACAACTGGAATCAGAGCTTGTTTCCTTTAATAGCATTTTAATAGCTGGAACTAGGTCATGGAGCATACCAAGAATGGTGTACCTCCGTTCAATGAAAATAACTATGCACTCTAGAAATGAATAATGGAGGTCTATCTCTTGGCACATGGTTATGAAGTATAGGAAACTGTTCAAAATGGATTTACACCAACCGCGGATGAACAAGGTAAGAAGAATTTGGTAAATGATGCAAAAGCAAAGAATATTATTATCAGTGGACTTATTGAATCTGCTTATCATAAGGTGTTGGGTTGTAAAATGACGAAAAATGTATGGGACAAGCTTGAGAATATATATGTAGGTGACTCAAATGTCAAAGAAGAAAAGCTTCAAATCTACAGAGAAAAATTTGAAAAACTCAGAATGAAAGAAGATGGCAACATTGTTGCATACTTCCAACACATTGATGAAATAACCAATACTCTGGAAGGATTGGAAGAGGCTATTGACGAGAATACTATTATACGAAAGATTCTTAGAACGCTACCACGGAGATTCAACCCAGAGGTATCGGTATTAGAATACAGTGTAAATCTAGACAAACTCAACAAAGAGGAATTACATGGAGTTTTCATAGCATGTGAAATGAGACTTGATGAAGAAGAGGGTACTTCACATCTAGAAATTGCGTTCGTTGCATCTAAGAAAACCAATAAGGAAAAACAACCTTGAAAGGAAAATACCTACACCTACAAGTCTGAAGAAAAGGAATATGATGAAGAAGGTCTTTCAGATCGAGAATATGTTTACTTTACGAGAAAACTAAAATTGGTAAGGGAAAATTCAAAGGTAAACTTCCATTGATATGTTTCAGCTTTGGTGAGGTTGGGAATTTCACAGAAAAATTTATGAACATAAGTGATGGCAACTCAAAAGGAAAGAAAGGCTTTAAGAAATTCAACAAGCACGGCAAAAAGAAAGGATTCAAAAAGGAAATTTCTCTCTAAAGAAGATATATCATCATCCGATGATGATATTGACAGCGAAGAAGAAGACAGTGAGAGAGTATTGTTCATGTCCAAGCACAATAAACAAGAGGTATCAAACAATGAATAAGAAGGGTTGACCATAGAAGAATTTTCTAAGGAGGCAATCAAGCTTATAAAAGAGCTCAAGGCTGAGAAGATACGGTCCAATACTCTTGAAGAACAAGTTCAAGGTCTCAAAATTGAAGTTGAAGAACACAAATGTATTGAAGAGTCACTTCAAAATAAGTTGGAAGAAAGCAACCATGAAAGGGAAGCATTAGAAGCCGAAGTAGTATCGTTGCGTAAGGAAGTGAAGAAGGGAAAAATTGTCCAAAACTATGCCAACAACTCAAGGGCATTGGAATAACTTATCAACGATCAACGATCTTACAATGAGAGAACTGTCCTCAGTTAGAAAGAAGAAGAAGCAAGACATTCTACAATAAAATACAGTGAACCTATGAGATTTGACATGCATGTAGACTTCATTGAACAAGATTTGAAGGAACAACTTTGGAAGAAAATTCCTCGACGAATATTTCTATCAAGGTACCAACATATTTTTCATGGCTATTGTTATTCATGTGGAAAATTTGGTCATAAAGATGTAGAATGTCGCATGTGCCCTAGGAACCAATAACATTCCAAGAGATTTGTCAAATATGAACCTCTCATGTCTCAATAAAACATCAATAGATTTGAACATTTAAGAAATAATATTGAATGTTACAAATGTCGAAACTTTGGACACATAGCTAGAGATTGTAGACTTGAAAATGCTCCAGAAGAATCTTCGAAACCACAGAACGAACAAACATGGAAGAAGAAGAAGACTGATAATTGTGCTCTTTCTCTAAAGGCTCAAAACAACAAAGATGTGTGGTATTTTGATAGCGGTTGATCAATGCATATGACTGGAGATAGAAAGAATTTTTTATCTCTGAAAGAGAAGAAGGATGGAACCATGTCCTTTGGAAATGATGGATCTTCAAATGTTATAGGATCGGGTACCATCACTCTCGGAAGCAAAGATGCTCTAGCCAAGAATGTTCTATCAGTTGAAAACATGAATCAAAATCTTCTCAGTGTTGGACAAATGTGTGATCAAGGACACACAATGCTATTCAACTCCATAAAATATGAAATTAGGAAAGGCGGGTATGGTAAAATTGTGGTTACAGCAAGTCGAGCTCCAAACAACATATATGTTCTGGATGAAGCAACTAAGGCATGTCTACTAGCTCAAGAATATAAAATTTGGTTATGGCACAAATGAATGGGTCACATAAACTTTGAAAATCTTGTTAGGATAAGAAGAAAGGAAGAAGTACGAGAAATGTCGAAAATCACAAAACCTTCCAACACACTATGTGAGGCATGTTGGCACGACAAGAAGACAAAAGTCGAATTTAAAACAAAAGAACACTTTGCATCACATCCATTGGAATTGATACATACCAATCTATGTGGTCCTCTGAGAGAAAAAGGCTGAGATGGAGAATTATATTTCATGTTAATGATAGATGGCTATACTAGGATGACAGCCATCTGTTTCCTAAAGAAAAAATCTAAAGCATTTGAGTGATTTAAGATCGACAAGGAGTTGGTCGAAAATTAAAATGATTTGAAAATAAAGTGTCTAAGATCAGATAATGGCAGAGAATTCACTTCCAAATTATTTTAGCAATACTGTGAGGAAAATGGAATAAAGAAAAAAATTTCAACATCACGAACACCTCAGCAAAATGGAGTTGCTGAAAGAAAGAATAGAATTGTATAGGAAATAGGTAGAACCATGCAGAAGGACTCAAAATTGGATGAAAAATTATGGGTTCAAGCAATTGATATGATAATATTCATTATCAACCGAAGTATTCTCATAAATAATTTCAACAAGACCCTATATGATTTATGGAAAGGAAAACCAGCCAATGTAAAATATTTTAGAATCTTAGAAGCAAATGTTATATCAAAAGAGAAGATCAAAATTTGGGTAAGTTTGAATCATGTCTTAACGAAGGTATATTTGTTGGTTACTCACGCAAAATAAAGGCCTACAAATTCTATAATCTAAGACGAAATCAGATAGTGGAGATCATCAATGTTACATTTGACGAAGATGGTGTTCTAACGAATAATGATGAGAATCTAGAATCTTTGAAACTTGAGACAGAGGCTGAAAAATACTTAGAGAAAATTCTAGAACAAGAAGCAACTATCAACCAGGAAGAAGTAAATAATGATCATCGAGATATACAGGAAAAAAAACAAGATCCTCCTCCAAAGAGAAAAAAAATAATGGATTCAAAAGAATGATCCATCAAATCAAATCATTGGTGACATAAATGAAGGTCGACAGCTTCGTTCATCACAATAAGTTCACATTTCTTTTCTAGCAACCTTTGAGCCTAGTAATTTTGAGGAAGCCAACCAGAATGAATATTAGCTAGCAACTATGAATGAAGAATTGGATCAAAACAAGAAGAATAACACCTGGAAATTAGTTCCACAACCAAAAGATAAAAATTTCATTCGGACTAAATCGGTGTTCAGGAATAAATTGAATGAATATGGACAGGTTACCAAAAACAATGCAAGGTTGGTTTGCAAAGGCTATGCACAAGTGGAAGGAATTTATTTCAACGAAATATTTGCACCAGTTGCTAGAATGGAAGCCATCTCGATGTTTCTCACCTATGCATGTTCAAGAAAAATCAATTTCTACCAAATGGATGTTAAGTCAACATTTCTAAATGGCGAATTAGAAGAAGTTTACATCAAACAACCTGAATGTTTTCTACTATTTGAAAAACAAGACTATGTTTGCAGGTTAAAGAAGGCTATATATGGTCTCAAGTAGGCTCTCAGTGCATGGTATGCTCGTCTTGATGGAGATCTACATCAGCAAGGATTCAAGAAAGGCACTATTGATAACAATCTTTATGTACAAATAGATAAAGATAATTTAACAATCTTCGAGGTATATGTGGATGATATAATATTTGGTAGCAATGATGATCAACTAAGTAAGAACTTTGCTACAAAGATGAAAAGTGAGTTTGAGATTTCTTTACTTGGTGAGCTGGCATACTTCTTAGGGCTTCAAATATCTCAGCAAGAGAAAGGAATATCTATATGTTAAGCCAAGTACATCAAGGAAATGCTTAAGAAATTCAAAATTGAAGATTGCAAACACGTCCTTCCTCTGATGGTAAAATGTTTTAAATTGAGCATAGACGGCTCATCTAAGGATGCAGATTAGAGGTTGTATAGATCTATGATGGGTAGTCTTATATATGTAGCAACCTCCCGGCCAAATGTTATGCAAGTAGTTGGACAAGTAGCAAGATTCCAAGAAGCACCAAAAGAATCACATATTATTGTTGTCAAAAGAATAATTCGATATCTAAAGGGCACAACAGAATATGGCTTGTGGTATCCCAAGGGTAACAATCTCATTATTTAAGCCTTTACAGATGTAGATTGGGCAGGAGGCGTTGATGATCGTAAGAGTACTAGTGAAGAAACATTCTATCTAGGTGTTTGTCTCGTATGATGGTTGAGTAAGAAGAAAACCTCAATCTCGTTATCTACAACAGAATAAGAATACATTGCATCGAAAACTTGTTGTACTCAATTCATTTGGATGAAAAAAAATTGCAAGCTCTTGAAGTAAAATTCAGTGTGTAATATTTCCAATTTTCCATCAGTTAATTGGAATATTAGAGTTCTTACTTTTCTTAATTAGTTAAGTAAATAATGTTGAGATTGAACAAGAATATCTTAGTGAAAATTAAGAAGATCCTAGGCTATTTTTAGGTGGAGGTATATTTATAGATGTATGAGCAAATTCTATTTATAGATGATCTTTATTTATATATGTATGAGAAAATTATATTTATAGATGATGGTCTATTTATAGATGATCTTTATTTATATATGTATGAGAAAATTATATTTATAGATGATGGTCTATTTATAGATGTATGTGCGAGTTCTATTTATAGATCGTATGTCTATTTATGGATGCATGTTGACTATTATTATCCCTTAATAATAGTTGGACAATAAACAACAATATATTCTCAATTAGCACTTGGAAATAGTTAACAGAAGTGGAAAATAAGTTAGCTATAGGAAATTCGAGTTCAAAGGTTGGTTGGTGGGACATGCAAGTGGACTTAGTTGTAACTGAGTGATTCAAAGTTGTAATAGACTTGGATGTGTAGTTATGTGAGTTCTAAATTATTTTAACTCAATTAAGTGAGTTAAACTCAGTGGTGCTAGTTGTAACTGAAGATACACTAGTGATAGATCAGTGAATTAATTATTAATTAATTCAAAATCAGTGGTATCACATGCAACTGAAGCTTTAATACGGTTAACTACATGCATGTAAGATCCAGTGGAGACCTAGTTGAGATGTAGGTGAAAGGGACAATTTGACTATCGGTTGTGACATTAGTGGGTGCACTCATGCAACCACACACATATTGGATGTGCCCATGAGGATTGTGCATTCAAGGCAAGCAGGATTCCAGTCATTTAGGGATTTCTATCAGCTAGGATTGTGCAATGGAGGCAGGCTGTCTCGAGGTAGTAAATTGGCACATGAATTTGCAAACTTTTGTCTGACAGTGTGAGACGATTGTATGTTGTACTGAGAGCTCTTGGATTAGAGTTTTGTATGAGATTGTTTCATGATCCATTATATATACATAATATATGATAGTGGGGTTTTTAGATTTATGCTTTCCTCGTAAAAACATCTGTGTTATGTGTGATTGATCTTTGTTCTTGATATTGAAATTGGCGATCGTGTTTTAAATTCCGCAAATATTTTTGTAGAAGCGTTTCTGTATTTAACAGTTGCATATAATTGTTATATTAGGAGAATCCAGGAAATGCATAATTTGTATTAAAATTTATACATGGTATCGGAGCACAGAATATTGCAATATTGAAGCAAGAGAAGAGTTTGTTGGTGGAAAGAATTTGAATTTGCAGAAATATTTTCTTGGTGCTACAGTTGAGTAAACATTGAAATGGCTTTCAATGGCTTTCGGCAAGAGTATGCACTCGAGGGCAGCTTGAACTACATTTCCTGGAAGGATATGATGGAGGCGGTGCTCGTAGATAATGGCTTGAATGAATTCATTGACAATGATGCTCTTAATCCCACTTCGACAGATGTTGCATTACTTGATGCATGGCAAAAGAAAGTGGCAAGGGCGAGGAGGATTCTTTTGGAAGGTGTATGAGACCACATAGTCTCAAGCCTTCATGGGAATTCCACACCATATGTTATGTGGAAGGCTTTGATGGATATTTTCCAAAGGAGCAGTGACCATAGGAAATTGGAGCTCAAAGATAAACTCATGAAGATCAAGATGGAAAAGGGAAACAACATTCCAAAGTATCTCACAAAGTTTGTCCAATGTCAGGACAAACTGAGGAGTGTGGGAATAAATGTTGTTGATGATTATTTGGTGAGCTTGGCTCTCTTGGGACTTCCTAAGAGTTGGCACAATTATGAAGACTCTGTCACTGGACGGGAAAAAATTTCGGATTGGGAACGACTGTGGTCGGATCTGGTGCAGGAGGAGTTCTGGTGGAACACCAAGGATGCTTCTTCATCTAAGCATGATGATGAAGAGGATTTTGCTTTGGCTACCAAGGCAAGGAAGGGGAAAGGGAAATAATTCCATTATAAATCTAAGTCTAAAGGCAAGAAGATGGATTCCAAGGTGAAGTGTTTTCACTATCACGAATATGGGAATCTCGCTACTAACTGTCCGCAGAAGAAGAAGAATAAGAAGGTTGTTGGAGCTGCAGTTGGTGAGGCCCTTGCCTCAAAATTTGAACTTGAATTCTCCTTGATCACATGCATGGTGTCAAGTGCATTGAGATCGGTGTGGTATTTGGATAGTGGCACTTCCTTCCACATGATGGGAGATAAGGAGCTTTTCAGTGACTTGGAGGAGAAAGATCTCTAGATGCATATAGATATGGGCGATGATGGACGATATAGTGTGACTAGAATTGGTACCATTACCTTTCAGAGGGAGTCAGGTAAACCATTTCAATTGAAATATGTTATTCATGTTCTAGGTCTGAAGAAAAACTTGGTCTCAGTCACAATGTTGGAGGACAGAGGATATGACGTTGTTTTCAGCGATGGAAAATATTTCATGCGTCATAAAGAAAAGAGTCAAGCCAAGAGGATAGGGATTTGAGTTAAGAATATCTACAAGCTGGAGGTAGATGGCTACGCTGCCATGATGGGCAAGGTGGAAAAAGTGGTGAGTTGGGATGATGGTGAATTATGGCACAGGCGATTGGGCCATCTTCATCATGTAGCTTTGAAAGTCATGCAGCAAATATCTACTAGAATTCCAATGGGAACACTTGCTCAGTTAGATCAATGCAAGGGTTGCACCATGGGGAAGTATGTAAAGTACACCTTTCATGAAAATGGGAACTGTGCTTCGGTGATCCTGGAGAGAGTTGACACAAGCGTGTGTGAACCATTCTTAGTTTCTTAAATAGCAAAATATAAGTATTATGTTATTTTTTTTATGACTTTTATCATAAATTTTGGATCTTCTTCATGCAAAAGAAGGATCAAACATTCTCAAAGTTCTATGAGTTTAAGGCATTGGTGGAGAAAGAGTTAGGGAAGCAAGTGAAGGCTTTGAAGAGCGATAATGGTGGAGAATACATCTCTAACGAATTCAAAGACTTTTGCAGCAAAGAAGGAATTCAAAGAGAAATCATAGTGCATCATAACCCACAGCAAAATCGGGTCGTGGAGAGGAAGAACATAATGATCGTGGGTGCAGCATGAGTGATGTTGCATGATCAGGGTGTACCAATGAATTTGTGGGGGGACGCATGCAACGCTCTAGTTTATGTGCAAACCCGTTGTCTTCATAGAGTACTTGGCATGAGTACACCTGAAGAATATTTCACTGGTAAGAAACCGGATGTTTCACACTTTAAGATTTTTGGCTCATCCGTTTATGTGCATGTGACCAAGAATGCCAGGAAGAAGCTGGAGCCGACTGCTAAAGTTGGGATATTTGTGGGGTACACAGAAACACCCCATAATTATCGTATGTATTTTCCTAACATTAAGATGATTGCTATGCGACGGGATATAAAATTCGATGAGGGGAAAGCCATGCGGTTGTCACTTGA
This sequence comes from Pinus albicaulis, assembly GCA_034641835.2. Classification (NCBI taxonomy): domain Eukaryota; kingdom Viridiplantae; phylum Streptophyta; class Pinopsida; order Pinales; family Pinaceae; genus Pinus; species Pinus albicaulis. The sequence goes on along the minus strand of CM076579.1, from coordinate 546,673,024 downwards.
GAGGGAGCTAGACTTGCATGCAAAGAAGGAACTGTTGGTTCCTAAAGATGAGTTTCTATATGTGTATTAGCCACAGGAGGAGGTTCATGGAGTGGAGGAGTCTACTCACGCAGAGGCAAACATTAGAATAGGCAGAAGGCGTACCACATAAGCTAATAGGCTGACACTTGATGGTGCAGAGAATGTAGGAGCCCCTACTTCACAACGCAGACAAAGAAATTCTCCTGACTGATTTACTGGATACATGGCTCTCATGAGCAAATGTATTTTGACTGAGCCATATTCCTTTCAAGAAGAAGTGTAGGAGCCCACATGGGTAGATGAAATGGTGGAGGAGCATGACTCCATTGTCAAAAAAAATGCTTGGGAAACTGTTCTAAGGTCGGTTGATAAATCAATGGTAGGTTCGAGATGGATATACAAGGTAAAGCAAGTTGTTAATGGGAGTGTTGAGAAATACAAGGCCATATTTGTGGCCCGAGGCTTCTCACAGATCAAGGGGATAGATTATGAAAAAGCCTTTGGACCTGTTGCAAGGTATTCTTCCATAAGGACCATCCTTTCTTTCTCAGCATAGATGGGTTGACACATTCATCAAATGGATGTGAAGACTACATTTCTCAATGGGATCATTGAGGAAGAGGTGTACATAGAGAAGCCTAATGGATTTGAGATCTTTAGCAACGAGTCGCATGTGTGCTGACTCAAAAGAGAGATGTATGGGCTGAAACAGGCACCCCGTGCTTGGTACACTCGGATAAACAACTATTTCACTGGACTGGGCTTCACCAAAAGTGAAGCTGATGCAAACCTCTACCAAATTGTGGTGGAGGGTAAGATTTTAATCATTGTTCTTTATGTTGATGACTTAATAATCACTGGTGATGAGTAGCTGATATACTCATTCAAGTATGACCTTGCAAAGGATTTCAAGATGAAGGATATGGGCCTCTTTCATTATTTCCTTGGATTGGAAATATGGCAGCGAGATGGTGAAGTTTTTGTGTCTCAAGGCAAGTATGCAAGGGAGATACTAGGTAAGTTTCACATGGAGGGCTGAAAACCCATGGATACTCCTCTTCCAGGGATCTAATGGAAAGAGGATACTACATCTCAAGAGGTAGTGGATGCTATTATCTGTTGACAGTTAGTTGGTTTGCTAATGTATCTAGTGAACATGAGACCGGACATTTGCTATGCGGTTAACTAGCTAAGTCAAGCAATGGTTAAGCCTACCAAGCTATTTTGGAAGGCGGGTAAGCATGTCCTGAGATACTTGAGGGGAACATCTGAGTATGGATTATGGTATAGATAGATAGATGAGGTGAAGTTGCATGGCTTTACAAATGCATATTGGGAGGGTAGCCCAACGAACAGAAAGAGCACATCAGGGGGGATCTTTAGCATTGTATCTATAATTGTTTCTTGGTACAGTAGGAAGCAGAGATCCGTCGCACTCAGGGGGGATATTTAGCATTGGATCTACAACTGTTTCTTGGTACAGTAGGAAGCAGATATCCGTGGCAGTGATTCAAGCTGCATGTGAGGCTATCTAGATGAGAAAGATCTTGGTTGGTTTTTTTAGTTCTCATTTAGATCTGACAGTGATTCATTGTGATAATCATAGTTGAATTAAAATCTTGATTAATATTGTGTTTCATGATAGATCTAATCATATAGATATCTGGTATCATCATATCAGAGATTGTGTGCAGTGGAAGATCATGTTGCTTTAGTACATTCATATGGAAGATCATGATGCAGACATTCTGATGAAGGCACTCAGCAGGAGCAAATTCGAATACCATAGAGATAGGATCGGGGTGAATGATAATCCCTTTCTTGTTGAGAGGAAGTGTTGAGATTCAAGAAGAAGATCCTAGTTAAAATTAAGCACCTACATTAGGATGGAGCCTCAAGCTATTTTTAGGTGGAGGTATATTTATAGATGCATGAGAAAATTATATTTCTAGATGATTTATATTTATAGGTGTATGAGAAAATTATATTTATAGATGATGTTCTATTTATAGATGTATGTATGAGTTCTATTTATAGATCACATGTTTATTTATAGATGCATGTCGACTATTATTATCCCTTAATAATAGTTGGAAAATAAACAATAATCTCTTCTTAATGAGCACTTGGAAATAGTTAAATGAAGTGGAAAATCAGTTAGCTATAGGAAATTTGAGTTCAAAGGTTGGTTGGTTGGACATGCAAGTGGACTTAGTTGTAACTGAGTGATTCGAAGTTGTAATAGAGTTGGATGTGTAGTTATGTGAGTTGTAAAGTATTTTAACTCAGTTAAGTGAGTTAAGCTCAGTTGTGCTAGTTGTAATTGAAGATACACTAGTGAGAGATCAATGAATTAATTATTAATTAATTCACAATCAGTGGTCTCACATGAAACTAAAGGTTTACTACTTTTAACTACATGCATGTCAGATCCAATGGAGACCCAATTGAGATGTAGGTGAAAGGGACAATTTGACTATTAGTTGTGACATTAGTGGGTGCACTCATGCAACCAAACACACATTTGATGTTCCCATGAGGATTGCACGATCAAGGCAAGTAGGATTCCATTCATTCAGGGATTGCTATCAGCTGGGATTGTGCAATGGAGGCAGGCTGTCTGGAGGCAATAAATTGGCACATGAATTTGCCAATTTTTGTATGACAGTGTGAGACGATTGTATATTGTACTGATAGCTTTTGTATTAGAGTTTTGTATGATATTGTTTCATGATCCATGATATATACATAATATATGATAGTGGAGTTTTTAACTTTATGCTTTCCTGGTAAAAACATCTGTGTTATGTGTGATTGATCTTTTTTCTTGATATTTCAATTGGCGATCGTGTTTTAAATTCCACAAAGATTTTTGTAGAAACGAATTTGTATTTAACAGTGGCATATAATTTTTATATTAGGAGAATCCAGGCAATACATAATTTTTTGTTGGGAAAAATACTAAGAGGGGGTGGGGGGGTGAATCAATATTTAGAGCTTACTAATAATTTTAAATTTTTCTTTACTAAATTCCATACACAACTTTAATGAACCCAACTCACGAATGCACACAGATATATTAACAGAAACTTGTGTATACTGAGATAACTTTATTGTTAGATAAAATTCTAGAAACACAATTTAACTCTTCTTATCACTTATGCATCAGTTAGTAAAGTAATACATATGTGCAGTAACAGCTGACTAAATAATCACATAAGAGCATCACACATGAACACTAAGATTTAAGGTGGAAACCAAATTCGGGAGAAAACCACTGTTGTTGTCGTCTCTGTCTTAAATATTTATTATATGGAAAATTGTTTACAATTTTGTAGTGATGTAGACTCATATCAGTACACATGCATCTACCTGTAGAAGGTTGCAACCTTCTCTCATTTTCCAGTTGCAACTGGAAGGGAAGTACAACCCATTGATCTCATTTACCAGCCACTACTAGAAGGGAGCTTTAACCCCCTGATCAAAACACTAGCTTCTACTGGCAAGAAGATTCTACTTCCACCCTGAAGGCTTCAACCCTAAGAACCACTACAGACCACGTTTCATCAATTTTCATACTGGATCACACAACTTCAACACAACTCTTCATAAATAACAGTAATAATAACCTTCACCCAAAACTTCAATCAGAATAGTGAGATCACTATAACTAGAACAGAGTAATAACCCAGATTTCATAATCAGTATGCCAAATCAAATTCAACCTTGAACATTCATTATCTTAAAAGGCACACGCTATTTTTCTTTACTGAACCCACGTGTATACGCGCTTTCCTTCACACCAACCTGCGTATAGATCTGTGAATACTGATCTTCCAGAATATGGTCAGTCTCAGATCTAGATCTGAGGCTTTCAGTCATATATGTTTTTAGTATTGCAGAACCCTTGATTAGTCAGACATCATAAAACATATTTACTCACTCATTGATCATATTTGTACATAATCAACTTAGCAGCATATACAGCATTCAAGCAACCCATATCTACATGAAGACTTCATTGAAAAACAACATAAATACAACAGCAATAAAAAGAAAACCTTTCAGAAAACCCTGACTTTCATACGCGCATTTTCTGAGACAAATCCGCGTATATACGCGCTTTTACCAAGACTAAATAGCATATAGATCTGTAAATATTAATTATGTAGAATGTTTCATATCTATAAAACTTGTCGATATTTCTTCACTCCACTTCAACAAACATGTGCTAGGTCTCAGATCTAATCATCTCTTCAATAGATCATGCAAGAACATAGTTGTTTCATGTCTATAGATCCTGATCCATCATTGTATCCAAGGGTGCATCATATATTTTGATCTACCAATAAAACAGAGTTCATCCCATGCATGTATACTTCAGAGAGAAGTACTAAGTGACAACCCTTACACATGCACACCTTTGCACTATGATCTTCTTCTTCTTATATAGATTTAGCCTTTACCAATACCATGATTCAAAACCACACAACTGACGATAGTATTCTTGGACATAATCAAATAGACGACACAACGCTCAATACTGTGGGCTAATACCATGGTAGAGCCTCTTGGTATCATATTTTTAGAGCGCAAAAGACATATGTGACTTGGATCGTTCTTATCTACATGTATACGTGACTTGGCCTATAAAAACCTGCGTATAGAACCTGCAATATGAATTTTAACCAATCTTTTGCTGGACATTACACATTTCTTCTGATAAACTATTGAGCGTCTGTAGAAGAAATATATTCCATTTTATCAGAAATTTGCCATGAAGGACAACATATTAAGACATAAGAATCATATTTCCAACGATCTCCCCCTTTGGACTTGATGGCAACCATGATAGCGTTTGATCACCACAACAGATAGATACATTAAAAAAACCATTATTCAAACACCCAAAATACTCTCCCCCTTTGACATCAAGGGCAAAGGGCACTATTTTGACCATGCTCCCCCTAAGGTCATGCTGAATCTCCATACAGGTTTTTCAGACTCTATAACTGAACTGAGTATGATCACCAAGAACTCATACTTACATCAATGATCCAACCAAGTGGAATTACATAATTGACTCAACTACCCAACCAAGTGGGTTTAAAAATTAGAACAAGTCCTTACATGACTAAATATAACAATTTATATCATGAGTGTCAACATTCCCTTTTCATCAAATTACAGAAATGAATTTTTATAAACATGACCAAAAGATCTCAAGAGAGAGATCATATATCATAAACAAATCAGAATGCCAACAATGCATCCTTTTCAGCAAGTCAGGGGCTCCCCCTAATCTTATGCATCCTGAACACCTTCAACAACCAATTCATCAAAGCATTTTCATCGAATAATGATACAAAAATATGAATACTAGAACAACAACAGAGATTACCCAATAGCACCACAATTTTTCTGAGCGCTGACCTAGAGAATTTCTGTCAGCACAACCCATACGTGGTTGTATGCATAGAAACTCGTGTATATACGCGATTCTTCTTTATGAAACCAACGTATCAAATTTAAACTTCTGAAATTAAGTAGATTTTATCAGAGAGGTAGACACAACTCCCATTTTCTGTCTAAGATATTCGAATGCTTCCCTAAGAAGAGGTTTAGTAAATATATTAGCAACTTTCTCTTTGGAGGGAACATGCTCCAATTTAACCTTTTGTTCAAGCACTTGTTCACGTAGGAAGTGATACTTGATAGGAATGTGCTTGGTCTTGGAATGCATAACAGGATTCTTTGAGATACTAATGGCACTTGTATTATCACATAAAATGGAGATGGGAGGTGAACATTTGATTTGAATGTCTTGTAGTGTCTGCATCATCCAAATGAGTTGTGTGCAACATGATGCAAGAGCCACATATTCTGCTTCTATCATAGATAAGGCAATAGAACTTTTTTTCTTGTTGAACTAAGATACTAATTGGGGCCCCATATAGAATGCACCACCACTAGTGCTTGTTCGATTATCAACATTTCTAGCCCAATCCGCATCTGTGTAAGCATGAAGAGTGAGATCAACATTCTTTGGATACCATAGACCAAAATATTGAGTCCCTTGTAGAAATTTTAATATTATTTTTACAGCCTGAAGGTGAGACTCTTTTGGATTAGCTTGGAATCGTCCAACAATCCCAACTGCATGCATGATGTCAGGTCTTGTCCTAGTTACATAAAGAAGACTTCCAATCATGGATCTATATTCTAGCTGATTCACCGCGGGAGAATCATCATGAGAACTGAGGTTACATCTAGTTACCATTGGCGTACTCATAGGTTTGCAGTCTTCCATCCCATACTTCTTCAGAATTTTCTTAAGATATTTTTCTTGTGATAAAAATATTCCATATGTTTTTTGTTGCACTTGTAAGCCAAGAAAAAATTTTAGTTCCCCAAGTAAATACATTTCAAATTCTTGCGCATAACAGAAGCAAATTTCTGACTCATGGAATCTTCATTACTTCCAAAAATGATGTCATCGACATAGACAACTACAATCAACAATTTATCATTCTCAATTTTTGCGTATAAGTTACTATCAGCAGATCCCTTTGTAAAGCCTTGTTGATGAAGATATTTGTCAAGGCAATAGTACCATGCCCAAGGAGATTTTTTGAGACCATATAAAGCCTTTTTAAGTTTTCAAACAAGATTTTCGTCATTTCCCAGAATAAATCCTTCTCATTGTTCTATATAAAATTATTCTTCTAGATCACCATTGAGGAAAGCAGATTTAACATCCATTTTGTAAACTTTGAATTATTGAAAACTTGAAAAAGAAAGAAACATTCTTATGGATTCAAGTCTAGCTATAGGAGAAAATGTCTCTTCAATGTCTATACCTTCTTGTTGAGCATACCCTTTACAAACAAGTCTAGCTTTGTTTCTAATAACATCTCCATTTTCATTTAAGTTGTTTTTGAATATCCATTTTGTTCCAATCACATTTTTATCATGAGTTCTTGGAACCAATTCCAAAGTATGATTATTTTCAATCTCATCAAGTTATTCATTCATGGCTTGAATCCAACATTCATATTTTCTAGCTTGATTTACATTCTGTGGTTCAATAGTGGATAGGAATGACAGAGAGATAGGAGATCCGACAAGAGTTCTTCTTTTTTGGACATCTAATCCATTTTCTCCCAAAATTTGAGATTCTGGATTATTATTTTGAACATACTTGGATGGAGCCTTTTCAGATAGATCTTCTTCTAGTGCTTCATTGGGTTCACCTTCTATATTTTGCTATTTGATGCGGGAAAATATACATCATCATCATCTTCATTTGTTGTTGTTATTTCCCTTTTAGGAGCTGAGAGAGACTCGTCAATTACAACATCAATACATTCAACAATCTTCCGAAGTCTTTTATTGTAACATTTATATGCTTTACTTCTAGAAGAGTAACCAAGAAATATTCCTTCATCTTCTCTAGGTTCAAACTTACCAAGTTTTTCATCATTGTTCTTGATAAAAAATTTGCTTCAGAAAACTCTAAAATTATTTACGGTGGGAAGATTTCCATACCAGAGTTCATAAGGAGTTTTATCACTGTTCACCAGAATATGAGCCTTGTTCAGAATATTTACTGGAGTATGTGCTGCTTATCCCCAAAAGGTATCGAGAGCTCCAGATTCATCAAGCATAGCTCGAGCCATTTGTTGAATTTTTTTATTCATCCTTTCTGCCATGCCATTTTGTTGTGGGGTTCCAGCTACATAAAATTGTCTTTTATGCCATGATGTTCAAAAAAATCAAAGAATTCATCTAATATATATTCTCCTCCTGGGTCAGATCTAAGACATTTGATTTTTAGATCTAATTCATTTTCAACCAAAGCTTTGAAGATCTTCAAATTTTCAAATGCTTCATCTTTATGCTTTAGTAAACTGATCCAACACATTCTAGAGAAGTCATCAATAAATAAAATATAGTATTGTTCTCCACAAGGTGACTTTTTCCTTATAGGACCACATAGATCAGTATGTATAAGTTCAAGAGGCTTACTTGCTGATCCTTCTTTAGCATTGAATTTTACCATGGTTTTCTTACCAAATTGACATGATTTGCATATGGTATTTTCAGGTAGAGTGATGCTGGGAAGATCAAAAACAAATTTGAGTCTGTTGGATTTGCTTATTTGAGAGAAGCTCAAATGTCCCAACCTTTTGTGCCATAACCAATTTTTTGAAGATTTACCCAAGTAGCATTGTTCTTGGCCACCTTTCAATACATACAAATTTCTTGGTGTTCTAGTTCCTTTTATTACAGTTTTTCTTGTGTCAAGTTCACGTACTACACATTCTTTTGAACTAAAGATAACTTCATTTCCTTGATCACACATTTGAATCGCACTTAACAGGTTGTGCTTTAATCCATCGACATACATAACATTGTTAGATTTCACCTTTTATTTTAGAAAAATAGAACCTTTTCCTTTAATGAAAGCAGGAGAGTCATTTCCAAAAGTAACATTCTTTTCTTTCTCTACAACATTGTATGAAAGGAGTTTATTTCTATCACCTGCCATGTGTTTTGAGCATCTGCTATCAATGTGCAATTGATTTTCTTCCCCTTCTGTAAATAAATCTATGCCACAAATTTCAACCTATAGGTTCTTCTTTCTCCAAACCTTGGAATTTGAAGATATATGCTCTTTTGACTGAAGTTTTCTTCTACATTCAAATTCTTCATGACCAAAGTTATTGCAATAAGCACATTCAATTTCATTTTGAAGAGGAGAAAATTTGTTATAAGTATTCTTCTTTATTCCAGTCTCATTTATTTACTTTCTTGCTTCTCTAGTCATGATGGTTTTGTATGAAACACATGGAGCAGCCTTATAACCAAAATTATGACATCAGAAACATTGTCCATTAAAGAAGAAATTTATGTGATCATGAAATATTTTATTTATATTTATCTACTAATTGAAATTTTTGTTATTGTTCTTCCTTGTATTAAAGTGGTCATGCTGTACCTGTGTACTTTCTTTGTTCTTTTGCTGAGAGATAGAATGTTGTAGGTTGGCTTTAGCTCCATTTAGATAGCTTGGTACTGAAGACTGAGATGATTCTCCAATATATCCAAGACCTGTCTTTATAAGAGGAGAGCATTGTACCTTGATAATTTCATCTAAGGTTTCAGATCCTTTAGAAAATCTAAGATTTAAAATTTTCACTTTCTCAATTTCCTTTCTTAGACTTACTATTTCACATTGTAATTTCTCATTGTGCTTCTCCTTTTCTATAAGATGATTTTTTAGAGTATCTATGGCAATTTTGTTTTCTTCCAAACATATTTTGAGATGATTTATTTCTTCAAGAAAGTCATTTTCTTCTAAAGCATCCATAGAAGTATCACTAGAGTCCTTTTCAAAAGCCATGAGAAGTCTAATATCTTGATCAGATTCTCCTTCTTCACTATTTGATAGACCATCATTATCTTCATGAGTATAATAGCTTTTTTTATTGATAAACTATTTCTTATTTCCTTTAGCCACTTCCTTTCCCTTTTCATGACTATCTTTATGGGGAGATTTAGCAGCATAATGACCAACTCTTCCACAAGAAAAACATTTAAAAGGAAGCTTACCTCTGAACCTTCTAGTGCCAAGTTGTAGCTTATTTACAAAATTTATCTCATGTTCTTCTAAAAAATGCCTTGATCCTTCTTGTTCTTCTACCTCTTTTCCTTTTTCAGCAGCTCTGAAGATAAATTCTTTGACTTCAGACGGACCTCATTTTCACATTTCACAAGCAATCAGAATCCCATGAAGTTGAACAATAGTAAGAGTTTGTAGATCCTTCTTCTCTTCAATTGTAGACACTTTTGACTCAAATTTGGGAGTTAGAGATCTTAAAACCTTTTCTACCAGAGTATTGCCAGCTATGGTTTCACCCAGATTTCTCATACGATTTACAATATCATCTAGACGTAAAAAGAAACTAGCAATGCTTTCCTCATTATGCATTTTGAGTTTTTCATATTGAATTCTGAGAGTTTGGACTTTAGCACTTTTTTCCTTGGCATCACCTTCATAGCTTAGAATGATTTTGTCCCATATCTCCTTTGTTGTATTCAACTGCATGACTTTTCCAAATTTTGATTCAGTAAAACTTCCGAATAATGCATTGACCACCTTTGCATTGGTTTCATAGTTCTTTCTTGTTGCTGCGTCTGTTGGAATTGAAGTTGGATATTGATAACCTCCTTCAACTATAGCCCATACATTTGCTCCAAGAGACTGAAGATAGGATCTTGTCCTTGTCTTCTAGAAGATTAAGTTGTTTCCGTTGAATAGAGGAGCCCTGATAGATGTTGTCCCATCTTGATTTCTCATCTTAGCTGATCTTCCTTCTAGCGATTAAGCTTCTTTAGAAGGACCTTCTCTGATACCAATTGTTGGGACAAATACTGAGAGGGGGGGGGGGGGTGAATCAGTATTTAGAGCTTACTAATAATTTTAATTTTTTCTTTATTGAATTCCATATGCGACTTTAATTAACCCAACTCACGTATGCACACAGATATATTAACAGAAACTTGCGTATACTAAGATAACTTTATTGTTAGATAAACTTTCAGAAACAAACTTTAACTCATCTTATCAATTACGCATCAATTAGTAAAGTAGTAAATATGTGCAGTAATAGCCGAACAAATCATCACATAAGAGCATCACACATGAACACCAATATTTAAAGTGGAAACCCAATTCGGGAGAAAACCACCGTTGTTGTCGTCTCTGTCTTCAATATTTATTATATGAAAAACTGTTTACAATTTTGTACTGATGCAGACTCATATTAGTACGTAGGCATCTACCTGTAGAAATCTGCAACCTTCTCTCATTTTCCAGCTGCAACTAGAAGGGAGCTACAACCCTCTGATCTCATTTACCAGCCACTACTGGAAGGGAGCTTCAACTCCCTGATCAGAACACCGACTTCTACCGGTAGAAAGCTTCTACTTCCACCCTGAAGGCTTCAACCCTTGGAACCACTACAGACCATGTTTCATCAATTTTCATACTGGATCATGCAGCTTCAACACAACTCTTCATAAAGAATAATAATAATAACCTTCACCCAAAACTTTAATCAAAATAGTGAGATCATTGTAACTAGAACATAGTAATCAACCAGATTTCAGAATAAGTATGCAGAATCAAATTCAACCCTGAACATTCATTATCTTAAAAAGCATATGCTACTTTTCTTTACTAAACCCGCGTGTATATGTGCTTTTATTCACACCAACCTGCGTAGAGATCTGTGAATACTGATCTTACAGAATATGGTTAGTCTCAAATCCAGATCTGAGGCTTTCAGTCAGATATGTTTTTAATATTGCAGAACCCTTGATCAGTCAGACATCATAAAACATATTTACTCACTCATTGATCATATTTGTACATAATAATCTTAGCAGCATATACAACATTCAAGCAGCGCAGATCTACATGAAGACTTCATTGACAAACAACAGTAATAAAACAACAATAAACAGAAAACCTCTCCAATAAGCTTCAGAAAAAACTAACTTCCATACGTGCCTTTTCTGAGACAAAGCCACGTATACATCTGTAAATATTAATTCTGCAGAATGTTTTAGATATATAGAACTTACTCAAATTTATTCACTCCACTTCAACAAACATGCACCAGGTTTTAGATCTAATAATCTCATCAATATATCATGCAAGAACATAGTCATTTCAGGTCCAGAGATCCTGATCCATCATTGTATCCAATGGTGCATCATACATTCAGATCTACCAATAAAATAGAGTTCATCCCATGCAGGTATACTTCATAGAGAAGTATTCAATGACAACCCTTACACATGCACACCTTTGCACTATGATCCTCTTCTTCTTATATAGTTTTAGCCTTTACCAATACCATGAGTCAAAACCACACAACTGATGATGGTATTCTTGGACAGAATCAAATATATGACATAACGCTCAATATTGTGGGCTAATACCATGGTAAAGCCTCCTAGTATCATATTTTTAGAGCGCAAAAGACATACGCAACTTGGATCGTTCTTATTTTCGTGTATACACGACTTGGCCCGTACAAACCTGTGTATAGAACCTGCAATATGAATTTTAACCAATCTTCTGTTGGACATTACACATTTCTTCTGATAGACTACTGAGCTTCTCCAGAAGACATATATTCCATTTTACTAGAGATTTTCCATCGAGAACAACATATTAAGACATAAGAATCATATTTCCAACATTTGTATTAAAATTTCTACAAATAAAAGTGTGGAGGGACCCATAAAAACCATAGATGAATAAAATCCACATTTTTTTGTGTGAATGTGGGTTAGTTAGATAGTAGATAAGCATTATGGAGTAGTGGAGTAGTTTATTAATGAAGGAAGAGTGGAGATCATGGAGAGATGATGAGGGAGATGATGGAGATACTGGAGGAATAAAAGTAAGATCATAGAGAAATAATGATGCAGTGATGGAGGAAGTGATGCATTAAATTCACATGATGGAGGGAGTGGAGATTAATTGTAGATATCATGGAGATCATGGGGAGATAGCGCAGTCTTGACTCTTCATGGAGGCTAGTGGCCACATGTGCAGTGTAGTTATGAGGTGGGCCAAGGCTAGGGAAGGCTCACAAACATAAAAGGAAGATGAGGGCAGCAAACAAAATCAGTCTAGAATTTGATATTGTATTGTAATTTGACATTTCTTTGCATGCTTAAGTTGTTTAGCTAAGTCTGCAGTGTTTTTTAGCACACAAATGTCTCTAAGCAGAGATACCACCCTTATCCATAGGGGAATTTGAGTGTCTACTCTGGAAAGGTTTCTTTGAGAATCTATTCATCATCTGGCATTGGTGCCACATTCATCCCCTCTCTTCTGCACATACAACTTCAGGAATTACACATCCTTGTCTTAGGGTTTGAGAGGAGGGAGTTAGATTCTAGCATTTCAGCTAGGAAACCAGTGGAGGGTTCATCCTTTCACCTTGTTCTTCTATTTTAGTATTACAAGAGCATCATTGTGACATCCGACATCAGGCCATCATTATACACCTCCATGCAATAATAGTTCCTCCAGGAATTGTGTATTACAACAGAGTAGATCTAGTGGAGGAAGGAAGTTCCAAGTATTTAAGCTTGGAATCCTGTGAGGAATCATCCCCTCACTTTGGAGAGATTATTTCCATTAGTTGTGAGCTATATTCCATCACCTAGAAGCAGGCTATAGCTTCAACCTCCTTGAAAATGCAGTCTAGTCCAGCAGTTGTGCAGTTTGCAGCTGCAACTTGAGAGGATAAAAGAGGAGCTAGATCTCAAGCTTCTATCTTGGGAATATAGAGAAGGGAAAAGACCTTCAATAATTGAGTTAATTGTGTATCGTTGCAGCCATATTATCTTCAATTCATGCCATATATTTTCATTCCTAAAATTTATTTATTGCAGGCCCTAGGAGGGTGATTTTCCAAGGTGTTCCAATCTAGAAATCCTTTCTAGGTTATCTCAGATTATCATCATAAAGCTCGGATATGAAATCTTGACATCATCTAAGCTCTTGAAAAACCTGATCTACTCATTATTTTTCAGTTGGCAGTTGTAGTCCCGACATTTTCAACAGGGAAAATGCAGTATATCCTCTAGTAGATCAAAAATTACGTAGTGCCTTCATTGAGAGGACTTGAGGGTCACTCTAGCCACCTCTGTCGGCTTGAGTGTTGCTATTTTTTAGCATTTTTTTACTTGTGTTTTCACCTCCTTGTTAATAAAATGACTCAACTATTTTGTCTATTTTTGTGGTGTATTTAGTTTATTTCCATATTGTTGTAGATTCTAGCTATTGTGTTTTGTATTATTTTCTTTTCCTATTTTGGGATATTACAGTCGTATGAGAGCATGATCTTTGGCTTAGCTTGTGGGCACTACATCTTATGACCTCTGAAAAAGAAGCAGAAAGTAGAGATCTACAATGACGGAGGGCTTAAGTTTTGCCACACTTCTCTTTAGTTCTATGTAGGATCTCTCCAAGGAGGTTAAAGAAATGAGAAGGGTGAGGAAAAAATAAACCTCAAGAAGGTTTCAGAATTAGGAAGGTCCAAGCACTTCCTGTCAGTAGCATAAACAACCAAAAGTACAAAGAACTCCACATCACTCTTCTATGTCCAATTTCCTTGCAGAAGTAGATGAATGGAATGGATATGGAGGATATATAGATCATGAGACTTTGAGTGATTATATTTCAGAGTAAAAATCACAAACAAGAACAATTAAGGAGAATCTATCTCTCCAATAGTTTTTCCAAATCAAAGAGAACCAGAGATGCCGTAGCTACAATAGAAGAAAAGGACACATACAGAATAGATTATTCTTGCCTACAATTTATGGGTCATCCACAAGTACAATAAACGTTTGGATGAAGGAGTAGATGATTTCTTCCAACCACACCTAGCAGCAGAAAGAGAGACTGTTGAGATTGCAGCGTTGCACCTTGAGGGTGGAGCAAAGGATTAGTGGGTCAGCCATATGAAACATGCAAGAGTGGTTGATTATGCAAACTTCACTCAAAGGCTGATAAATAAGTTTGATAGAAGAAAACCAGAGGTAATTCCCATTGAGAAATTTCCTGACATTGATGATAAATCACATGAGGATCAAGGGGAAGATGTCAGCACTATCACTCCGGAAGAGGAGCAACTGCCACCACCAATGTTTGTAGAAATACTTGCAGGAGGAGCACTTGCATCTTTGCAAGATGGTCCTAAACCTTTGACATTTAGAGTCTCATGCATGATTCAAGAGATGCATGAGGAGGAGAAGGAAGATACCAGTGTTGGTGTAGCAGTAGAGGAGCACTCATCACCATCACCAGCAGTTGGAGAACCCATTACACCGGTTGGAGGAACTCTTGTTGCTTTGCAAGATGTTCCAAAGTATAAGCTAATCCAAGGTTTGCAAACATTTCCATTCCATATTATTTCAGCACCTCGTCTTCAGATTTGTGGGGTCATGCCATCAGGGAAGTTGCGTAACCAAATGTTAGAGCACCTTGCTGATTTGGAGCAACAGAGTATCACTACGTAGAGGACCCTTAACTTGTTCAAGGAGGATATTTATAGCTATCCCAGTTTGAAATTGTTGAGCTGCACACAACACTTTGTGTTGGAGTGTGGAGTTTCAGAGGATGGGATTAGCATAATTCTTATTGCAGGGAATATATAAAATACCTTTCGAGAGTCAGAGATTACTATCGCATGAACAATTTTATTCTATTTACGACAAAGAGATATTGGCCATTATGCATGTATTGGTCAAATTCTGGCAGTTTTTCATTGACAACAGATTTTGGGTAAAGACCAACCACCATGGTCTCTGACATCATTATGAGGAGGAGAAATAGCTGCAGGAGAGGCAACAATGGTGGATCAGTACAATGTAATACTATGAGTTCAGCATTGTGTATGGAGAAGGCCATGAGACATCAGATTCACTAACATGGAGATCAGTAGCACTGTCACTGAGGAGCAGTGATGATTTGGGAGCCCAATTATTCTTGGAGAATTTCGATGACCGCTTCACTTATGAAACATTGGATGGGAAGATGGTTGATGATAGACATCTTGTGATGGATGACATCTTCCATTATCAGGATAGAGCCTTCTTAATGAGCATCTCACAACTCAAAGGGAAGCTTCTGCCTACAACATATTCAGATCCTCATAGGTTCTACCGGGCCATCGGTGAGAGGTTCTCATGGAGAGACCTCAAGGAGGATTCACTTAAAAATATCATGGAGTGTAGATATTTTCATCAAATTTGGGAGGATGGTATTCTCCATTAGGTGGATACCAATTTGGAGCATGATAGGAGTCATCACCCGCAGTTGGATGGATGGGTGAGGATGATGAGCAAGTGGTTGAAAGGCTACTTGCAGATCTATGACACAGGGCAGCGTGAAGCATGGTTGTCTTGGTTTCTCTTGGGTGAGTATTGTTACCACCCAAAATTTCCCATTTGTATGATCCATGCATTGTTTAGTACTGGTGTGATGCAGAAACAGGAGGCATGGCTGCGCTAGTTACTCTTGAGAGAGTCTGACCATCACTTGACATATCCGATGTCAATGTATGCATTACTGTTTGGGACACTGCATAAAACTCACATGATGTGGCAATAGGGAGCTTGGTTATGCTGGCCTGATGTGACATTTTACATGTCAATCAGTATATTTTTGCTCCATGATTTTCATTATGATGATGTGAGGTGGTAGCAAGAGTCATTGTTGCTTTGGTTACTCTTGGGAGAATATGGGTTGAAATTCTCCCATATCTTGTGTTGTAGCTCCTAGAGACAGCCTTGAGTTGTATAAAGACCAGTGCCTAGGACATCTTAAATGCAAGGAGAATATGACTCAATTGACTGCAGTTGGAAATGTTTGGCTCTCATGCAACTATCACTTAGATGAATGGTTTTAATAAGGGTGGAACCAAGATCCCAAAGTTAAACACAACAACTAGGAAAATTGCAGAAACTAAGTATAAATTGCAATAATTAAATGCATCAGACAACTCTAAAACAGAATGCTGTAAAGGGGACCGACTTCTAAAATGAATACATAGTGATCAAGTTATATATGAGCGATAACTATGGCAGGAGATGGAGTAATATATCAACCATAACCAGGCTTATTCAAGGATAAGAATCTGTATATACTGGGCTTATTCAAAGATAAGAATCCATATATCTGGGCTCGTTCAAAGATAAGAATCCATTGTAGTTAGTATCGGAAGAATGGCGGAAGAGATAGAAAATGAACAATGTATCATGCCTGAGCCATATTTAAAGCGCTGAAGATGAGTAAATATGAGTATCTGCTATGATAAATTCACATTTAAGCATGGGAGCACTCACATTCCAGAGCATTAGATACAAGAAATGTAGAGAGATACGAAATGAACATTTGTATTAAAAAAAACATGGAGAAGAGTTACAAACTGTGAATTATCCAGAGTGGAATCCCCAATTCCAGAAAAAATTCTTATTACTGAATCCCTATGGGATCTTCAAACATCCACTATCAAAGTTCATACAATACAAACAGAATACTCGAGCTAGTGAGTCCTTTGGAAAATCTGGAACCTTTTGTTAGTGTTTTCTTCCTATTTTTATAACCTCTGGTTCCTATGCACGAGAAGATATTTTGGGAAAATATCTTCCCCGCGTGCTTGTATGTTGTTTCAGGTATAAATAAAAACAGAAATGATGATGAGGAAGAACTTCCTCTCATCATCTTACAATGTAGGCCTAAAGCCGTTTCTAACTGAAATGTAAACAATTTACTAATCTGAAAGTAAAAACTACAAGAGTGAACTAAAGATTTCACCCAAAATGAAAAAGTGAAAATAACATAAGGTAAAAGGTCACGCGGGCCCAGTCATGAAAGATCATTGATGTTTTATGAGGCGAGGGCCCTGCTTCTACTGGCGAAGGCGATACCATTAGTAGTGGAAAAACTGGCCTTTTGTGCTGGCGTTAGGGGAATTTTGAACTCTAAAATGGGCCTCCTAAGGAAATAATAAAATAATAGCTAAACCAATAAAATAGTATTTATGAATTTGCAATTTACTTTTTGCACCACAATCCATGTAACCATAGTTAAATCCAATTCAAAAGTTGTACCAAAATAAAATTAATAAAAAAATTGTACTGATGTGACTATAAATAAGAATGAGTTTTTCAAGAAAAAGTCATCATTGAACAACTAATGCATTTGTCCTTTGTACTTAAATAACTTAAAATAAAGTATAAATATAAATTTATAAATTCTTAATTATATTAGATGTTGTTAATTAAAATTTATATTATTTAAATTGTATAATAACATGTAATTAATATACTATATAAAAATAATATAATATAATATAATAAATGTATAGGGATATGCATTGTTTCTTTCAAGAAATATGAAATGAAAATATTATATTTTTATTCAAAAAGTGTAAAATGACATTTATTATGAGTACTTTACTTTGACTTTAAAAGTACTTAGAGCACTACCATGGTTAACCATGAGTTTTTATTCACCATTGAGAATGTGACAAGTAAGTACCTTTAACTCAAGCAATGCCACCTCAACCATTAGGGATGATGTCATCCCCTAAAATGTGATTGGTTCTCATAAAGTGAATTTTGATTGTACATTTTCCTTAGGAGGACCATTTTAGACCTCAAAATTCCCCTAATGAGAATGCGATACTGCCAATAGTGGAAGAACTGGCCTTCTGTGCTAGAGGGTCTTATAGAATGGACAATGGTCATGATCCATTGACTTGGACATGGAATTGACCCTCTGCATATTTTTTCTCTGCTTCCTGGGTGTGGAGCATCGTCAACCTCGGGCTCGAGCAACTATGATTGGCTATGAGATGACCCGCATACTTAAAATGCTATGTAAACCTGCACAGACAACAAACTTGTTAAATAAATCCTGCGATGAGGGGTAGACTGCTTTAGAAGGCCTAGGTGAAGGCAGAGGAGCAGTGCGGAGGCAGGGAATGCAACGGAATAATTTCCATGGCAAAAGAAGAGTTTAAATCCAATTTGGCACAGAGTTATACAAAGGGCGGTTTTGCGAAAACTGGAGTGGTTTTCACGCTGGTGGGAGGTAGTAAGCAGTAATAAGAGAAATGAACGCGATACAGTTAGGTGGGTGATGTGTGTCCTCACAAAACTGCCCATTTCGCATGGAAACATCACGATCAAGTTATTTGATGAAATGAACGTGAAGAGGAACGTGGACTGTCTGATCATAGAAGTCTAGATCAACAGCGGAGGAAGAATGTGATGGACGAACTTGCGCGGTCGGGTGGGACTGGCAATGACGTCAGCAATTTTGTCGCATAGCGAGGTGATCAATTTCGGGGTTATAAGGTGAAAGCGATGTGGGCCGTTGGATGAGGGATATCAACGGTACAGATTAGAGCGGGGGAGTGCAATATTGGATGAGTGATCGGGAAATTTGTGAAGGCGCGATGGAGCGAGGACCATTGGATCAGGCTCGATCAATGACGGAGATAAACTGGAGAAAAGTGATCGGGGTGAAAGGAAAAGGTGCGCTGGCCATTGGATCAGGATGATCAATGGTTGAAATCTCATCGAGGAATGGTAGGGAGAAGGGGTTTGAACGAGAGGATGGAGAAAGCGCGAAGGCGTGATGACCGTCAGATCTGGAGGATCGACGGTCCAGATCATATCGCGGCTTCGCATAAATGAATGAATGAGGCGGAGGACAGCGAAATAGCAAGATAGCGCTGACCGTTGGATCAGGAGGATCCATGATCGGGATTCCATTGCGGGGGACGAAAAATGGAGCTGAGGGAGGCCTGATATCCATTGAATCGATTGCGATCAACAACTCAGATTATATCGATGGATCGGCATATTGGCAGTGAAATATAGAGTATAAATGGAGTACTGTGATGTGTGATGTGCGATGGAGCGAGGACTGTTGGATCTGTGGAGATCAACGGTGGAGATTATCTTGGAATATCAGCATATCCGCGAAGAAATACAAAGTGAAAATGGAGTACTGCGATGTGCGATGTGCGATGGAGCGAGGATCGTTGGATCTGTGGAGATCAACGGTGGAGATTATCTCAGAAGATCGGCATATCAGCAAAGAAATAAAGAGTGAAAATGGATTACTGCGATGTGTGATGCGCGATGGAGCGAGGACCGTTGTATCTGCAGAGATCAACAGTCGGGATTGCGTCGGGGTTTCACACATTGGCGGAAAAGGAGTTCAATGAACAAGGAATGTTAGGGTGGCGATGAGCAATGTGCAATAACCGACAAGTGGAAATGGAACGTACAATGGCTGTTGGATTTGCGGAGATCAACGGTCAGGATCTCTTCGGCAAAGATGAACCTTGGCGGTAAAACAAAAGAGAAAATGAGTGGAGTTTGGAACCAGCGAAGTTCGATGGCCGAAAAGGGCTTAAGGAATTTTAGCCGTCGGTCACAGAGCGGGGTCATATAAGAAATGGGGGCTAAGGGCTTAAGTCAAAAGGAGCTTAGAGGCCTGATATGTTAAAATGAGCGCTTTTAAAGAAAAAAGGTGGATTTTTGGACTTTTCAAGGGTTCTGATAGGTGAAAAAGGGGCTTTGAAAGTCCATGCAGTCCTTGTTGTATTTTCTTTGCAGAATAAAGCTCCTTATCATTAGACATCCCAGCTCGGTGAGGGATGTCATAACAACATTGGCTCCACTTGGGGACGACCTGTTTGTCCTCGAACGCGTCGAGAACTCCGCAGACCATCTGTTAGCCTTCTTCCTGCGAACACAGTCCCTTGAAGCCTTCTCTTCTTTCTTCATGACAAATCAAAACAACAAACATCATAATAAAAGCAATTGAATAATGTACAATATCATACAGCAGACCTTTCGGCCTGAATCAATACTGGAAAAAGGGTTTTAAGAATTTCCCATTCACAGGGGCTTCGAGCATATCACCCTCCAAATTTTCCAGTCTAAAAGTGTTGTTTCCTCCCTTTTCAGCAATTTTGAAGGGTCCAAACCATAGAGGATCGAACTTTCCATGCTTTCCTTTCTTAGCCCTTCTTATGTCCCATCTTAGCACCATATCTCCGACCTGCATCTCTTTATCTTTAGCATGTTGATCGAACAAGTCTTTCATTTTCCCTTGGTACTCAGTCAACCTCTGATTTACTCGACTTCGAGTCTCTTCCAGCTCTACTAACTGATTTATTCTTCTGGTAAGATGAGTTGGTTCCTCTTGACAATCCTGCATAAACCTAGCCACAAGTAAGGCCAATTGTATTAGGAAAACTGCTACTCTACCATAGACCAATTCATATGGGGATTTGCCTGTTGACCTCTTACTAGTGATTCTATTTTCCCATAGCGCAAACTTGAGCTGATAATCCTAGTTCTTCTGGTTTTCATTTATGGCCTTTTTCAATGCCCTTACCAAAGTTTTGTTTGAGGATTCTGCCAATCCATTTCCCTACAGATAGTATGCAGTAGAGTGTCCTAACACAATATTATACTGTTGGCAAAAACTGATAAATTTGATAAACTTAAAAGCCTGAGCATTATCTGTGACAATCTTAGAAGGGCAGCCAAACCTTGAGATAATGTTATCTTCCAGAAACTTGATCACCACTGTGTCCGTAGCATTCCTTGCTGGCACGACCTCTACCCATTCAGTGAAGTAATCGGTGGTTGTTAGTATTCACTTGTGTTGCCCGCTTGAGGCAGGATGAATTTTGCCGATGAAATCAATTCCCACTACTAGAAAGGTTCTTCTATGTGTACTGGGATCATAGGAAAAGGTGCGAAATTCTGTCTTTCAGCAAATTTCTGAAATTTTTCACAGGCCCTTACCCGAGCATGAACATCTCCGAAAAGTTTGGGCCAGAAAAATCTTTCTTTCAGAATTTTGTGTGTCGTAGCCCTCCAGTTGTAATGGCCACCACAGATGTCCTCGTGGAATTTTGCCATCACTTCTTCTAATTCATTTTTTGTTAGACATAAAATTAGTATGCTCGATGGGTCCCTCCAGTACAAATGGCCATTTTCTATGATGAAATTCTGAGATTTTAGCCTCAACATTCTATACTTTGTCTTGTCGTAGCTTGGAGGACATCTAAGAGTTAAGAGGTATTCTACAATTTCTTTGTACCATGCACTAAGAAGGTACTTCATATGGGTCTTTTGTGTAGCAATTTCTATCCCATGCTACTCATCTACTCTTCTAGGCTTTTCATTGGCCACCATAGACAAATTTATCCCCAAAGCCTAACAGTTTGATTCGGAAAGGATCTTGGCTAATCCCTGTCCCTTTATTAGCTTAGTGGGGCGTATCTCCAATTCATACTCATATATCCTGGCTATCCATTTGCCTCTCTTTCCTTCACTATCTCCTTGAACCAAGATGTCTTGTAGAATTTTCTTGACTTTCCCACCCCAGTTTTCAGTTTCACCTTATTTCTCCTTTTAGTTAAATTCCCTTTCCCATATCCTTACATTCAACAACAGAAAAATAATTTTTAGCTAAAAACATAAATTCTGGAAAATTTACATAATGCTGGAAAATGCAGAAATAAAAATCAACAAGCTTAAAACAGGTATTCAACACATTTAAACACTAAGATTTTTGGTCAACATGACCCTGGAAAAACCCCCTACAACTCTTGGGGAAAACCATTTCGAAAGATTCTCTTTTATTTTTTTGAATATTTCTTTTTACAGTGAAATAGGAAAAACTCAGAAAAAAATTCCAGCAACCAATTTACAGACTTATCTCGATTGTGGTTTCGAGACACCGCCTTTAAATTGTACAACGCAACATTCTAAACGTAAATTTTACAAGACTCCCTTTAGGACAGCATTAAATGATGTACGAACACCTCGAGAAGTGTGCTAGAACAGCCATACTTTTTTGTACGGACTGTACGGATTTCGTACAACACCCTCTCTCGAAATCTGTGCCAAAAAAATAGAGCTGTAGCTACTGTCCTTTTCCTCGTTTTTTGTGCCAGAAATGACAGCCACCCTCTTCCTCGAAAAACGTGCCTGATTTTTCAGGCCTTGGAGTGTGTGCTTCGTCGACTCCCTCTTCCTCACTTATGCCTCCTCACTTGAAACACTCGCTCCTTTTACGATGGGATTTTCTCTCTCGGGGCCGCATGTGTGCCAATAAATGTTGTCAGACCTCTCCGTCGAAATCTCTTCACTATTTCCCTCCTTCTTCTCACCGGCCGAAAATCTCTAGCTCTCCTTCTCTCCTCCTCCCAATCTGCTCATGAAAGAATGAATGACCTTTTCCTCCTTTAACCTAACCCTAAGTGACTTTTGGGGAATCCCTAAATCCAATGGCTGAAAAAGCTTTAGATCTAGGGCTGAGATTAAATGCTCATTTAAATCTCACTTTCTATTTTTTTAATTCACCCCACTTTAATAAAGACCCACTTAGTCATTTATTTCTAAAGTCACTTTTCCTTTCTAATTTTACATTGACTTTATTAAAGTCACTTTAAAATTAGACTTTAGTAACTTTATCACTTAAAGTCACTTTTAAATTAGATTTGACTTTATAAAATTATAAAGTCACTTTAAGAGAAAAATTAAATTCTTTTGGACAATTTTCCCTAGGCCAAAGATCAAAGCCTTAGGGAACCCCCTGTCCTCCGGTGACCAAATTTCAACATGTCTTTTGTTGAGCCTCAAGATTGTGCTTTCTTTCATCTTACTTTACCTCATTTTCCTTTGTCCATTGTTATCCCAGACCCAATTGATCAATGAATTTAGTTAAAATTACTTTTAGAATGATTAACATGACTGACTTGCTAAGTTTTGTGATTTTTGTCATTGTAATGCATTTTGACCGGAATTAGCTGCAGAATGCAGACATTCCGTAGCTAACTAGAAATTCTGCAGCTGTCTTCACGTTTGGGCATGTTCCAGGTGGCCTCTCAAGAAAAACCACATATGGGTATATTCCACGTCATGTCTACATTGTTTGTTGCTCATCATGAAGGAAAAACCGAATTCTGGATATGGTTTTGATACGTGGGAACACATTTAAGAAGACAGATTTCTAATAGGACTGTCTTAGTCCAGATGTCCTTTTCCTTTTTACGCTGCCACTTTAAGAGTCCTAGTATGATTTCGATAAGGAAAGACAATGATCCTCGAATTTTTGCAAGTCTTGTTATGTAAATTTGTTATAAAAACACTTGGGAAACCGAGAGATAGGCTAGATTTTGCTCTAGATTTTGCTTAGATTTTGTGCTACATTTCTGAAGACGCAGATTGCTCTGTTCAAGTTATTTCTCCTTCAATGAAGAAAGACAGTATTGTTTTGAAAGCGTTGATTTGATTTGGAGTTAGATTCCGTCTGGTGGTAGAGGGCCCCTGCCTCCTGCACGGTTTTACTTGCGTAATTTAGATAAGTATCTTAGTTGCCTTTACGTTTTTGAAGTTTGAGTTCATAGTTAATTTCATTAGCCACTATAGTTACACTCGTTCTAAAAACTCTTCCAAAAGAAGAAACTCTTCCAAAATATCATGAATGAATGGGAAATGGCTATAGTGTTGTAGGATTTAATTGTAATTTCTTTTGTTCACTATCACAGTTACACTTGTTCTAAACACTCTTCCAAAAGAAGAAACTCTTCCAAAAAATCCTTATGATGTCTAAGGCATGACTGTGATAATGAATGTTTCAGTTGTTTGTTTTCACTAAGTAACATAGCTGACCTTGCTCTTAAAACGCTCTTCCAAAATATCATAATGATGGGTAGGAGACAGCTGTGATATCTTAGTTTTTAAATTGCTTTCAGTCTTTATGTTTGCATTTGCACTGAATTGTATAGTCAGGATTGTTCTAAGAAACTCTTCCAAAATACCAATCATGATGGAAAAACAGGCTGTATAATCCCATATATTAATGCATGATAACTTATTTAGGATACTCCGGAGTCTAATTGCATTTAATTCATGCTCTGTTATTTTGTTTTGAGTTTAATAATGACTTGTTAGTTCAGCACTGTTTTAAACTAGTGATATCTTAAGTTCAGTTTTAGCTTAACTCATTGCATTTGCACTCCACATTTAGTTGTCATCCACTGCATATTAGATTACTTCAGTTGTTAAACTTAACAAAACAGCCTTCATTATTTACAAACCTCTTCTTGTTCCAAATCTATAATTGATTCATAACCATATGAACAGAAGACAGTATCATTTCAAGGCCCGAGGTACTTTTGCAACTTCTTTACTACTTCATAAACAGAGCCTTTCCTCAAAAGACTACTTTAAAAAGAAATCTATAACTCTTGGGCGAGGTTTAGTGATGATTAACTAAGTTGCAGAATAGAGTTAGGAGCTAGTCTTAGAGTAGAAGATCTTATGATGTCAACAATATTTTTCTCCAAACATGTTTCCACAAATCTTTAATCATGGATAAAATGTTGTCTCATTATAAGCTGATTGTTTAGTTGTTTAGTTAGGAGAATTTGTATACTTAGCTGACCATTTCTCAATCTCTTTCAAAATACCTATGATAAAATAATTGGACAAGTTAGGTTTATGTTTTGATTCATTTTCTAGAATTCATTATCAAGCTTGTTATTCTGCTTAAATCATAGTTTAGGTTTGATTTTGTTTCAGTATTTGCCTTTGCATTTGTCACTTGTCATCAACCAATTAGGCTTCACTCTGTTTTTTTACTCATTAGCTTCTTTCCACTAGCTTTCTAGTCATTTTCCTTGTGAACATAAAACTACCAAAAGACCAAAAACATCATAAATCGTCACAAAAGACCAAAAACATCATAAAACACTAAACACAACGCATTAAGAGACAAACACCTAGGCACATACGATGCACTTCACTTCAGCAGTTTACCAACCCTGGTTGACAATTAAATGAACTCAATTTAGGAGACTAGGTTGAGACCAAACATCTTTCACAGCCACTGTGGGTACGAATGCAGTTATAGCTGGTTGCAGTACATACTTCTGAAAATCCTTTAGGGATTTGACTAAGGCATAAGCATTTTTCTCCAGAATGTTATATTTTAGCTCAGCGTCACGAAGCACTTGGCTGAAAAATGCAATGGGTTATTCATGACCTTCCTCATTTTTCTACAATAATACAACTGCAATGGTGTGGGGAGATGCAAACGAAAAAATTATGAAGGGTTTCGCATAATCCGGTCCTGCCAATACTGGGGCTTCTGTAAAAGAATTTTGTATTATGTTAAAAGCTTCTTGCGACTCAGTAGTCCATTTTACTTTGTTATCCTTCTTCAACATCTCAGTTATGTACCGGACTATCTATGCATAGTTCGATATGAATATTCTCAAGAAGTTGATACGTCCAAGAAAAACTTGGACCTCTTTCTTATTTCTGAGCAAGGATATACCATTTATGACTTCTACCCTTTTCAGGTCAATTTTTACCCCTGCCTTTGTTACGATACGCCCCAGCAGTTTACCCTCTTCTAAAGCAAACAGATACTTTTGGGGGTTTGAAGACAATCCATACCTGTGGCACTTGTCAAAGGTTATGAGAAAATGCTCTATATGTTCAGCATCGTCCTTTGAGAAGACTGTAATATCGTCCAGGTACACCACCACGAATTTGTCTTGTTCCCCCACAAAAGCAATGTCCATGGCCCTTTGCAATGTGGCTCCTGCATTGATCAGTCCAAACGGCATTCGAGCATACATAAACGTTCCCCAAGGAGTAGTGAATGTGTTTTTCTTTTGGTCCTCCGGAAGCACTGCTACTTGATTATACCCAGAAAATCCATCCATCATAGACATTCATGAAGATCCTACCACCTTCTGCAATATATGGTCCATCTTGGGCAGCGGATAATTTTCTTTCAGAGATGCTTTGTTCAAGTTCCGAAAGTCAACACACAATCTTATTTCCCCGTTCTTCTTTCGGACTGGGACCAAGTTGGCTACCCATTCAGAATATCTTAATGGCACAATAATCTTATCCTTCAACAGTTTCTTGATTTCCTTTTCTATGGAAGGAAGGAGTAAAGGATTAATCTGTCTTAATTTATGTTTGTGTGGCTTAGCATCTACTTTTAATGGAATCTTGTGCTGGATAATGCTAATATCAAAGGTCTTCAAATCTTGATAGGACTAGGCAAACATGTCTTTATATGTCTGAAATAGCTTCCGATATTGCTTTTTGTATTCTTCGGGTACCTTACTAGACAATTTCACAAGCTTGGTATCGGCCTTCGTGTCGAGGTTCAGGTCATCTACCTGATTTTCTTCAACAACCTTACTTGGCTGGATTGGGACATCATTCTTATCAAATAGTCTCTCCAGGGGGACCAGTCCTCTGGGTATTACATTCCCTTTGAGTTGTAGCACCTTGTGCCCAGCCATGGTATCCTGCCATTTATTCTGAGGAAGGTCCTCAGTCTCCTCCTCGCCAACATCTATGTCCATATTGGAAAATTTGCCAACAGTCTCCATAAATCTTTTCACTTTATGTTTGTCTTTAAACACCTGCAAGTGTTTGACATTGTCAGGGATGGAGTGAGGGTAACGGACCTCTATCTTGTACCTCAGGAGGGGATTCGAAGGTGGCCAAAAAGTGCTTGCGGCCACTGCAAGAGAGTCTGCCATTCTGTTTTGGTCTCTTGGCATGAATTGAATATTAAATGCCGAGAAGAAATTCTCTACCAAGTCCCATACCTCATTTCTGTAAGCCCTCAGTCATGGGTGCTTAGCTTGATATTTATTTCTTACTTGTCTCACCACCAGTTCTGAATCTCCCAAAACCTTCAAGCTCTAAATATCCATGTTCTTTGATTTTTGTAGACCTAGAAGCAAGGCTTCGTATTCAGTCACATTTTTCGTGGCTTCATACTCCAATTTGAAGGATAATGGGACCAATTGTCTAGTAGGGGAGATCAGGAGAATCCTAGCTCCATTCCCTTCCTTTGAGTTGGCTTTGTCAAAGTGAAAGGTCCAAACCCCACCTTCTTCATTACTTGAATACTGCTTGGTCTTTACTTGAAAGAAAGATGGCTCCTCCAAGTAATCTTGGTCTTCTTCAAGCATTACACAAGAAAACTCACCCTCTTTGCTGTACACCAGTGAATTTACTGAATTATTGGCTTTAGTGACCATCTTCACAAACCTTGTTTCCCGGTATAATCTCTTTTATTTGCCTCCAAACATAGGGATGGTCGCATAGGTTAGGTCTAGCTTTATAGATCCTCTGATTTTTGCACCCCATGATCTAGATAACAACATCCCAAACCGAGTTGGGATGTCGGCCACAATTATGTCCATTACCACGCTCTTAGCTGGGATTTGAGCTAGATTTACCACCAAATCCTTGATCATCCCCAAACATTTGACTCTTTTAGAATCAAAGGAGTAGAGATATTTATATGGGCAAGTGATCTGCAGCCCCAATTGCTTCATCACCGATAGAGGTAACAGGTTATGGGATGCCCCGAAATCCAGCATACAGTTATGCAACAAAAAATCATGAATTACTAAAGAGACATAGAAAGGAGGAGTTGAAGCATCTAACTCCTCAACATGAGGACTGAACATGACCGTAGGCCTTTCTTCCTGGAGGTTTAAACTATCTGGGATTGGGGCTGCTCCTTGAGGAAGCATGAAAGAAGACACCTGAGACTGGTAGGCTTGCTGTTTTAGTAGTTCAGTCAAAGGGACGGGAATTTTTACTTTTTCCAAGTCTTTCTAAAGGCTAAACACAGGAGGAGGCTTCTCTACGAGACTTTCCTTTGGCTCTTTACTCTCAGCTGGAGGTTTTTCTTCCTTTGTGATAGGCTTGACTTTTGCAATTGAGTTGGGGACTATATTAGAAGAAGATGGAACAGAGAGATTAGGATGCAAAGGTTCGGTCACAGGTTTATTACCTTTATCTCTGACTTTCTGAACAATTATCTCCTTCTGAGGCATCTCTTCTTCTTGTTCTTGTGTGCGGGTTCTCTTTCTAGAGGACTTGAGATCGTATTTTCTATGAATTTGTGCTTGAATAAAGTCCATAAATTGTTTATAGTAATCATCAATCTCTGTATCTTTATCGACACTTGTTTTTTCTTTTTCTTCTTGCAAGGAAAGCCCCACTCCTTCACCTTCTTGCAAAGAAGACTCAACTTCATCGCCATCTGAGAAAGCAAGATATTGATCATCTTGCCCATCGGGAATGTCTTCGGTAGGTCCATCCATCTACCCTTCCAGATATATTAGGGGTTGTATGTGGTCTTGGTGCTCCTTCCGCTCTCTCTGCAATATTTGAAGAGGAGGCTTTCTATATTGTGGGTGAAATCCTCTATTTGGAGCATTTTGGAATGGCTTGGAGGATGAGTTCTTTGCCTCAAGCTCAAGCTTCACTAGCTTGCTCGAAAGGTTCTTGATCATTTTACTCATCTCCTCTATTTTTTAATCTGCTACCTCTCTATCTTGACTTGAGGTAGATGCCTCTTCTTTCCCTCTCCGTTTAGCATCATCGT
This sequence comes from Pinus albicaulis, assembly GCA_034641835.2. NCBI lineage: Eukaryota > Viridiplantae > Streptophyta > Pinopsida > Pinales > Pinaceae > Pinus > Pinus albicaulis. The sequence goes on along the minus strand of CM076579.1, from coordinate 546,643,923 downwards.
CTGACCTCCATTTTGATTTACCTGTAGAAGCGAAGTTAGCTTCCACTTCCAATGCATCAGTCTGGGCTTCATCCAGAGTAGCAGAATTCCTTTATCTTAAAGAGAATCCGAATTCTGACTCAAAGGCTACTACAAACACCACTTTTGAAATGATCTGGTGAGGCTTCATTTCAGCTGGGAGACTTGTATATAATTTATTAAATCTCTTGATGAATTCAGACATGTCTTCATTATGTCTCTTTCTAAGTGCATTGAATTCTGTAAGACAGTATCTGTGGTCCTTCTTCTCTCCCCATTTCTTGGTGAATGCATTTTACATCTCTTCCCAATTATTAATGGAGCGGTCCCCCAAGGTCTTGAACCATTTTCTGGCCTCTCCATCTAGAGACTGGACAAACAATCTCAACACCACATCCAGATGTTCAACATTGAAATTTTCTGCAAAGGCGCAGAAAAATTCCAGGTGTTTCTGAGCTTCAGTATCATTTTCTCCATTGAAACGAGGTAATATCTTTAAGTAATCTTGAGGCACGTCGTTCAAGGTCTGAGGAAATTCCAGGGGGCATATTTATTCAGTAGGAAGCCAGGAACCACCATCGAAAGTTGTGGAGGTGGCGGGAGAGTCTAATGTGTAAAAGGAGGTGGTGGAAGAGAAGTATGTATGACAATGGGGATATACTGAACAACGGCTTGAGGGGTTGATTGAACTGCTGGAATATGAGAAGTGGAAACCTCTGTGACTTCTTTAACTTCTTCGGTTTCGGGAGTGGGATGCAGAAAGAAGCTCTTGGTGTCTACAGACTCAGCCTCATCTTTTACTTCAATATTTTCAAGGGAGGATCTATCAGAAGTATAATCAAGGGTTCTTGCAATAGAATCAAGACCTTGATCTTGAGCTAATTGAGAGGAGGATGGAGAGTCTTCCAGGGAGAATATGGGAATATCTGTATAAGCTAATTGTCTTTCTCTCCAACTTCTCTTGTGCAAAATATTCTTTGGATCAGACACTGAAGGTGTTCTCAACTCGGATGTATCTGACCTTAGGAGTGGCTTTCGGGAAGCCAGGACTGCAAATATATTTATCTTTGAATGAAAATGGAGTTGCCAAGGTGAGGGATCTACAACTCCCAACCCTTCCTGCTCACCTATTCTGAAGGGTGGATGAATATTTGTTGAGGCCCAGGGATTTAGTTCTTTAAATTTTTTCCCTAGCAGCAGCGCCAGAAAGATGTTGTAGCTCCTAGAGACAACCTTGAGTTGTATAAAGACCAGTGCCTAGGACATCTTAAATGCAAGGAGCATATGAATCAACTGAATGTAGTTGGAAATTTTTGGCTCTCATGCAACTATCACTCAGATGAATGGTTTTAATAAGGGTGGAACCAAGACCCCAATGTTAAACACAACAACTAGGAAAACCGCAGAAACTAAGTATAAACTATAACAAGTAAATGCATCAGACAACTCTAAAATAGAGTGTTGTAAAGGGGGCCGACTTCTAAAATGAATACATAGTGATCAAGTTATATATGAGCAATGACTATGGAAAAAGATGGAGTAATATATCAACTATAACCGGGTTTATTCAAGGATAAGAATCCGTATATACTTGTCTTATTCAAAGATAAGAATCCATATATCTGGGCTCATTCAAAGATACGAATCCATTGTAGTTAGTATCGGAAGAATGACGAAAGAGATAGAAAATAAAAAATGTATCATGCCTGAGCCATATTTAAAGTGCTGTAGATGAGTAAATATGAGTATCTGCTATGATAAATTCACATTTAAGCATGGGAGCACTCGCATTCCATAGAATTAGATACAAGAAATGTAGATAGATACGAAATGAACATTTGTATTAAAAAAAAACATGGAGAAGAGTTACAAACTATGAATCATCCAGAGCGGAATCCCCAATTCCAGCAAAAATTCTTATTACTGAATCCCTATAGGATCTTCAAACATCCACTATCAAATTTCATACAATACAAACAGAATACTCGAGCTAGTGAGTCCTTTAGAAAATATGGAACCTTTTTTTAGTGTTTTATTCCTATTTTTATAACCTCTGATTCCTATGCGCGAGAAGATATTTTGGGAAAATATCTTCCCCGCGTGCTTGTATGTTGTTTCAGGTCTAAATAAAAAAATAAAATGATGATGAGGTAGAACTGCCTCTCATCATCTTACAATGCAGGCCTAAAGCCATTTCTAACTGAAATGTAAACAATTTACTAATCTGAAAGTAAAAACTGCAAGAGTGAACTAAAGATTTCACTCGAAATGACAAAGTGAAAAGAACATAAGGTAAAAGGCCACCAGGGCCCAGTCATGATAGATCATTGATGTTTTATGAGGCAGAGCCCCTGCTGCTGCTGGTGAAGGTGATACCATTAGTAGCAGAAAAATTGGCCTTCTATGCTGGAGAATGCGGTACTACTAGTAGTGGAAGAACTGGCCTTCTATGCTGGAGGGTCTTATAGAATGGCCAATGGTCATGATCCATTTACTTGGACATGGAATTGAAACTCTGCATATTTTTTCTCTGCTTCCTAGGCATGAAGGATCGTCAACCTCGGCCTCGAGCCACTATGATTGGCTATGAGATGGCCCGCATACTTAAAATGCTATGTAAACCTGCAGAGACAACAAACCTATTAAATAAATCCTGCGATGAGGGGTAGACTGCTTCAGAAGGCTTGGGTGAAGGAGAAGGAGCAGTGCGGAGGTAGGGAATGCAGTGGAAGCATTTCCATGGTGAAAGCAGAGTTTAAATCTGATTTGGCACAAAGTTATGCAAAGGGCGGTTTTGCGAAAATCAGAGTGGTTTTCGCGCTAGTGGGAGGCAGTAAGCGGTAATAAGAGAAATGAACGTGATACAGTTAGGTGGGCGACGCGTGTCCTCACAAAACCACCCATTTTGCATGGAAAAAACGCGATTAGGTTATTTGATGAAATGAACGCAAAGAGGAACACGGACCGTTTGATCATAGCAGTCTAGATCAATGGCGGAGGAAGAATGCGATGGACAAACTTGCGCGGTCGGGTGGGACCGGCAATGATGTCAACAATTTTTTCGCATAGTGAGGTGATAAATTTCGGGGTTATAAGGAAAAAGTGATGTGGGCCGTTGGATGAGGGAGATCAACAGTCTAGATCAGAGCATGGGAGTGTAATATTGGAAGAGTGATCGGGAAATTTGCGAAGGCGCCATGGAGCGAAGACTGTTGGATCAAGCTCGATCAACGACAAAGATAAACTAGAGAAAAGTGAGTGGGGTGAAAGGCCGTTGGATCAGGATAATCAACGATTGAAATCTCATCGGCGAATGGTAGGGAGAAGAGGTTTGAACAAGAGGATGGAGACATCGTGAAGGCGCGATGATAGTTGGATCTGGAGGATCGACGGTCCAAATCATATCACGGCTTCACATAAATGAATGAATGAGGTGGAGGACAACAAAACAATGAGACAGCACTGACCGTTGGATCACGAGGATCGTCGGGATTCCATCACGGGGGATGACAAAAGGAGCTGAGGGAGGCCCGATAGCCATTTAATCGATTGCGATCAACGGCTCAGATTATATCGGTGGATCGGCATATCAAAGGAGAAATATAGAGTATAAATGGAGTACTGCAATGTGAAATGTGCGATGGAGCGAGGACCATTAGATCTACGGAGATCAATGGTGGAGATTATCTCGTAATATCAGCATATCGACGAAGAAATACAAAGTGAAAATGGAGTACTGCGATGTGCGATGTGCGATGGAGTGAGGACCGTTGGATCTGTGGAGATCAGCGATGGAGATTATCTCGGAAGATCGACATATCGATGAAGAAATACAGTGTGAAAATGGATTACTGCGATGTGCGATGCGCCATGGAGTGAGGACCATTGGATCTATGGAGATCAACGGTTGGGATTGCGTCGGGGTTTCTCACATCGGCGGAAAAGGAGTTCAATTAACAAGGAATGTTAGGGTGGCGATGAGTGATGTGCGATAGCCGACAAGCGGAAATGGAACGTGCGATGGTTGTTGGATCTGCAGAGATCAACAGTCAGGATCTCTTCGGAAAAGATGAACCTCGGCGGTAAAACAAAAGAGAAAATGAGTGGAATTGGGAACTAGCGAAGTCCGATGGCCGAAGAGGGCTTAAGGAATTTTAGCCGTCGGTCACAGAGCGGGGTCATATGAGAAATGGGGGCTGAGGGCTTAAGCCGAAAGGCACTTAGAGGCTTGATATGTTAAAGTGAGCGATTTTAAAGAAAAAAGGTGGATTTTTGGCCTTTTCAAGGGTTTTGATAGGTGAAAAAGGGGCTTTGACAGTCCATGCAGTCCTTGTTGTATTTGCTTTACAGAATAAAGATCCTTATCATTAGACATCCCATCTTGGTGAGGGATGTCATAACAACATCTTGCAAGAGGATGATGTAGGATGGCACCATGAGGCCTTACTGCATTGGCTTCTGTTGGGAGAGTATGGACACCATACTTGGTATGATGATGAGGTGGTGTAGCAGCAAGAAGCATTGCTACGGTGGCTTCTCTTGAGAGAGTATGGATACCATACTTGGTATGATGGTGGTATGATATGGTAGCAAGGGGCATTGATGCGGTGGTTTCTATTAGGAGAGTATGGTTTGACATTTCACATGTCAAACCATATGTCTCTATTTCCTATTTTGCACAGTGTTGAGATGATGCTTGGAGCAATCAGAGCCAACAGGACCAATGATGGGAGCATGGAGAGATACATCCTACTCCATGTAGCATGGGTTGGAGAGATAGTCCATGAGTTGGGACTTTCCACTTGGGGAAGGAACCACTTCACTTCATATATCTCATGCATAGAAGAGGCTCTTGGACAACAGATGGTTTCCACTTGGAGATCCATTGATGAGGAGAGGCATATACCTACATAGTTAGAGCTCATTCTAGACATTCTAGAGAGGCAGTTATGGAGTTGGGTATTCATAACACATTGGAGAAGATGGGAATAACCTTCCATATGAGGATGTCACCTGGGATGCAAATGGATTGATGCAGCATTCACATTTTCAGTTGCTTGAGGACAAGCAACATTTTGGCAGGGAGGACTGTAATATTCCCAATTTTCCATCAGCTAATTGGAATATTAGGTTTCTTACTTTTATTAATTAGTTAAGTAAATAAAAGGGTGGAGGGACCCATAAACCCCATAGATGAATAAAATCCACTTTTGTTGTGTGAATGTGGGTTAGTTAGATAGTAGATCAACATTATGGAGTAGTGGAGCAGTTTATTAATGAAGAAACAGTGGAGACCATGGAGAGATAATGAGAGAGATGATGGAAATAATGGAGGAATAAAAGTACGATCACAGAGCAATAGTGATGCAGTGATGGAGAAAGTGGTGCATTAAATGCACACATGATGGAGGGAGTGGAGATTAATTGCAGAGATCATGGATATCATGGGGAGAAAGTGTAGTCTTCGTGGAGGCTAGTGGCCACATGTGCAGGGCAGTTATGAGGTGGGCCAAGGCTAGGGAAGGCTCACAACCATAAAAGAAATATGAGGGCAACAAAGCAAATAAGTCCAGAATTTGATATTATATTTTCGTTTGAAATTTCTTTGCACGCTTCAATTGTTTAGCTAAGTATATAGTGTTGTTTAGCACACGGGTGTCTCGGAGCGAAGATCCCACCCTTATCCATGGGGGACTTCAAGTACCTACCCTGGAAAGGTTTCTTTGAGAATCTATTCATCATCCAGCATTGGTGCCACATTCAACCCCTTTCTTCTGCACATACAACTTCAGGAATTATGCATTATTGTCTTAGGGTTTGAGAGGAGGGAGGTAATTTCTAGCATTTCAGCTAGGAAACTGGTGGAGGGTTCATCCTTTCACCTTTTTCTTCTATTTAAGTCTTCTAGGAGCGTCATTGTGACATCCAGCATTAGGAAATCATTATACACCTCATGTAGCAGTAGTTCCTCCAAGAATTGCAAAGTGCAACAGAGTAGATCTAGTGGAGGAAGGAAGTTCCAAGTATTTCAGCTTGGAATCCTGTGAGGAATCATCCCCTCACTTTGGAGAGATTATTTCCATCAGTTGTGAGCTATATTCCATCACCTAGCAGCAGGCTACAACTTTAGCCTCCTTGCCAGCGCAGCCCAGTCTAGCAGTTGTATAGTTTACAACTGCAACTTGAGAGGAGAAAGGAGGAACTAGATCTCAAGCTTCAACTTAGGAAGCTAGAGAAGGGATCAACCCTTCAATAATTGAGCTGATTGTGTATTATTGTAGCCATATTATCTTCAGTTCATGCCATATATCTGCATTCCCAAAAGTTATGTATTTTAGGCCCTAGGAGGGTGATTTTCCAAGGTGTGCCAATCTGGAAATCCTTTTGTAGTATCCCAAAATAGGGATTGCACAACAAGCCTGCTGAAATAACGTACTCCTGGGAATTCAGTGCACTGAAATGAGTTTGCAGCTCCTGGATCCCTTATATCAGCTCATCTAAGATCTAAATCCAAAATGAAAGCAAAAACAAATCAAACTAAGTGGGTTAAACAGATCTCCCACAACCTAGTCTAGCTGAAAAACACCCAAAGAGAGGGGCTGCAGCTATATGCAAAGGAATGCTTCAGAAATAATGTAGTTTGTCATTTTACAAGCATGAGACCAACATGGAGGTTCATCTTTCAATTATACATCAGCAAAATAGATCTACAATGCATCTTATACAGTGTATAACATGAATAGAAAGGATGTACAAGACAAAAGCCTCAAAATGAGCTGCTACAACAACATGAAATGGAAGAATAAACTTGACAACGTTATTTTCATTGCTGAAGCATGCAGTATATTACAACTCATATCTAGAGTAGACCTGTACACAAAATGATGGATCTATTTCAAATTTGTATACAAGATAGGCTCCTTTATACACTCCCCTTGGGGATCTCAGCAAAACATGAACAACAGGGAGTAGATTTGAGATCTCAGTCATAGATTTGCAGAAGTACTCAGAAAATTTTGAATCATAACATATGCAGCAGATCAAATTTGAACTAACATGGATTGGTTGGCCAATCTATGGATCACCACAGTGAAAGGAAAGATTCAATCACTAGAGATCTCTCCTCTAAAATGATGCCAAGTCTCCTTGCAACTCTGGTCTTGCAAATAACACAATCATGGAAGAGGGCCTATGTTGTAGGCTCTGAGAATGCTTTGGCATACTACCAATGTGTGGATCTAAAGCTCAATAGCTAACGCACCCTTCCAGGAGGTTAAAAGACACACTCACTGAGAAGAGGCACTAGTATAATCTTGATCTGAGTAGATCTAGTGTTTCCACTTGCTGCAGCTTACATGGACAACCCAATACTAAACAAGATTGTGTTGTAGATGAAATATGTGTCTTGGAAAAATGCCAGATAGTGGACTAGACAAACAAGACTCCTCCATGAGCTGCTCAAGGAAGGAGGTGGGATTCCTAAATAGGAAAACCCAATGAGGAATGTCTCAACAGACAATACCTTCAAGAAATAATATCATCAACAACCTTCTCTTGAGCCTTCCCCTTCCTTTTATAAGATGTGAGCTTGAGAAGCCCTAAACCACTTTCAAATATCTAACCCTTTTCACATGAAGATCCTCCATCTAGAAGTGTGTTGATCAACAAAGAGGTTCAATGCATCTGGACAGTGCTGTGATTTGGTCTTGTTGACCCAGTCAATCTCCTCAATCCTTTTTCACATACAAGGATATTTTATTGAGACAACCCTGATTTTCCTCTGTTCACATTGGGCATTGATTTATTTTGATGTTTTTAGGAGTTTACATGTCCTCATTTACATTTTATTCATCAATTAAGAAAATCAAAACAAAATGAAATATTCCTATTAGCTTTGACTAATTAGGAATATTACACTTTTCTAGGTTATCTTTGGTTTTCATCATAGAGCCCAGATCTGAAATCTCGGCATCATCTAAGCTCCATAACAACCTGATTTACATATTCCTTTTCAACCATCATTTGCAGTCCTTACATTTTGAGCAGGGACAACACAGTATATCCTCCAACAAATTAGCAGTTGCATAGTGCGCTCATTGAGATGACTTTAGGGTCACTCTAGCCACCTCGGTTGGCTTGAGTGTTGCTATTTTTTAGCACTGTTGTACTTGTGTTTTCACCTCCTTGTTATTAAAATGACTCAGTTATTCTGTCTATTTTTGTGGTGTATTTATTTTATTTCCATATTGTTGTAGTTTCCATCTATTGTGTTGTGTATTACTGTCTTTTCCTATTTTTTGATATTACATAGTGAGTCTATTCCCATCTTCTATGATAACACCAGTGCCATCAACATCTTTAAGAATCCTATCATGCATTCAAAAACAAAACACATTCCTATCAAATATCATTTTGTTAGAGAACAAGTCGCTGAAAATAATATCAAACTTGAATATGTTGGTATAAAAGAACAAATCAATGATATATTCACTAAACCTTTACTTCGTGAAGCATTCAAGTTCTCATTAGATTTTCCTTATTCAGAAAATAAAGGGGGAGTGGAAGTGTGTACAAGTTTGTAGGATGGTTGTGTTTCAGGGCGGTTTACCCTTTACCATTGATGTCAAAGGGGGAGAGAATGTTGTACGAAGAGGTGTCATGATTGCACGAAGAGTACTTGTGTTGCCATCAATGCCAAAGGGGGATATTGTTGATTAGTGGTTGTCATTGATGTCAACCCAAGTAGCACCAGGGGCTACCTTGATCTTGCATAGGAATTTTGACTTGAAAAATTACTATATTCAGATTCAAGGATATTTTGGATGGTTTCTAATTTTCAATATGTTTTCGTTGATATGTGGCACACCACGTAATTCTTCATGGTTTGAGATATATTCATGTTTGAAGTTAGCTGTAACCACACTTAGTGCGCTAAAACCCCGTGGGGTTGTGTCATGACACTAATAATTGGTTATGGTCATTGAATAGTAAATCATTAGTAATTTTTTAAGCTCCTGAAATCCCTCCAAATTTCACTTGTTGAAGACCCTCCCAACCTAAGCATTTATATAAATTGTGACCCTAATATCCTCCTCATGTAAGGATTTCACTACTAGAAAAAGTTCATTATGGCTTTTTCACTATAATGTTTTTTCTGCGAAGCTTCAGATGCTAAAACAAAAAATCCACTTGGGCAAAATCCTGATGAATCTCGTGTCCAAATTTCATATCTTGGTTCGCTATATTTTTGGAGATATGATCTGTGGAAGTTAGGATTTTTGGAGGCGTTAACACCAAATTTCTATTCAAAGCTTCCATCCTTGTGTATCAGCAAGGGAAATAATAGATTATAGGTGCTAAAATAATCAGTGCCTTCCTAGAGAAGTTTCAGTCAACATATTTTCCATCAGATCCATGCTTGATCTTATATCGAGGTGACAACAGTTTTGTCCTGTGGTCTAGGGACCATATCCCAAACATCATCCTTGCATCGTTCCAGACTTGATGTTTTATAGCATCATATTGAAATCATGGTAGCTAGGTACCCCTGGTATTTATATGTTCTCGAGAGAAGACATCTATTTTAAATGAGCGCATCCCAGACACCAACTTGGAAAGGAGTCTTATTCTTTCCAAGCCATTCAAGACTCATGCATCTTGACACGTATCATATGCTATCAAATCATGGATTTCAGTGTTGCTGTGATATTATCATATACATCATTTGATCAAAACTTCACAGGCTTTGTTGACCATGGTGCAAGACTCCAACAACGTGACTGAAAGCTGCAAACAACTTCTCAGATCACACTTCCAAGATTATCATTACGTTCAATGATACTGTGACAAGCTTACAACTATTATGAATTTGTAAACATGGGTGTCTGTCTATGTCACAGTCACATAGAATGACAGATTTAGCTAAAAAAAATTGTGGCTACAGAATCGTCATCACTGTCATATTGCTAATTATGATGTTGCCATAATTTTATCGCACCCCTCACTATCTTCTTCATCATTTTCATACTACCATATAGTATTGAAGATTTTAAACTTCATAGTCATACATATTCTGCCATATTTCACTGTCAACAGAGAGAATATATCATGATTCCTCCTCTCATGATCTTGCACTACTTTTTATTTTTCAGATTTGCCCATTTGTCATTCTTTTAGGAGATTTCTCCTAAGGTTACCAAAATTTTCCTAACTCTATGAAAAATCAAATTTTCCTTGTCACTCTCTATAGGGCTTATAGATTTTCCCATCTAGTCAACAATCTGACCTTTTCATAACATTGCACCAAGGGCTTCCATATTCAACCCTATAAAAAAAAAACTTTCCAATTCCAAAAAATTGAATTTACTACAAGTCTGGTTTTGTGCATGCCACAAGTCTGGTTAGGGCATATTTCAGAACCCCCAACACTTGCTCCAAACACTAATATCTTCTCCAACTGGGCTACTTCATTTACTGTCCAAACAAGGGATCAGATTATGGAGATAGGGCTTGAGGTTGCTCCTCGACAGACCCTATAGAGAACTTGTACCCACAGTAATATAATCTGCCCCAATATATATGAAGAAGAGACTGTTCAGTATGCGGCCTTCAAGAGAGAAATCATATACCTTTAGGTTCACCCAAATTCACTTTTAACCAGTGATGAAGCTCCCTTACCTCTGCGGCCCAAACAATATGCCAAAGAAAACAACTCTTATGCACAAAAAAAAAAAAAATCTCATCAAACTCACATGTTTACTATGGGCCAATCAATTTATTCGAATAAGAATACACATAGTGACTCACTCCTCTTTCCTCCTGCAAAATACGTCCAACCTGATCACTACGTCCAAGCCCCTGATTGCTCCTCCAGGATTAGGTGCAACTGTGTATATTGATTAATGCCCAATCGGCTCCGTTGACCTGATGCCTCTCGCATAATTAATCGGACGTAAACCGGCAACCCAACGGACCCACGCTTATGTAAGTGATCAGTCCTATGCTGCAAAAATGCCAAAAAAATATTTAAATTGTGTTTCAATTTCATAGTAAATCATTCAACATATTTGCTTGTGCTTTGAAGATCCGACCCCTGATGAATGACAGGTAACACTACTACAGTTTCGGGAGGAGGCCCAACTCTGACAGAACCCAACTGTTCTTGATGAGATGTAGATGGGGGTGATAACCTCTGTAATCGTTCTTCACGTCAAATTCTGGTGGACAAGCAATGATTTGTGCAACCGTCTAAATAATCAGACCCATTACATAAAATTTATACGCCTTTAATAATTCATTATAAATATTCGACTTGATGAACTGTAGAGATAAATGAACAAATCTTTATTCACAAAGAAGATGCTTAAAACAATTCTAAGAGCCACATTAGAGAAGGAAACCGGGCTTCTGAGGATTGTGGCTAAGTTTGTCTTTGATTACCTTCATGACACGGTCATGCTTGATTTTCCTCACAAAGGACTTGGTCTACTACATTGTGTCCAATGACTCTTCCAAAAAACGTTGTGGAACACTCAGAAATGGCTGAACAACGAGATTAGCACTTGAAAACCGCCTCTGAAATCAGAAAAATAGGTCTTCTGTGATATTCACTTTTTCGCTAATTATAGTTGATGCTCGGTCCCTTCCATGGGCTGCAGAAGGTTTTCCTTCGAACGGTCAACAAGTATATGAAAATATTCGAAATATTTGGAGCACCTGGTGGGTTCTCGTGTACAGTAATCCGTGGGAATAGATCGTAGTACAGAGTGTGCGAAGTCCTCGCACTGCAGACACTTATAAAATTTTTTACAGTGCCCAAACAAGTGTCAAACAATGCAACTTTTAGCCCTCAAGGGCTTGGCCTAACAGCTCGGCCTCCATTACCGCAGCTAATAAACCCAAAATAGAACTTCTTCTCTTTGTTGTTCCTGCCTTCTTGTAGCTGCATCTCTTTTCCTCATACTCGGGCCTCCTGCAAGCATAAAAACAGTCACAAGAAGCCTTCACGCTACCCTCACATGACAACGATTAGCATGACTACTCCTTGGCCAATTAGCTCAACAAACTACCCCTTAAGACAACCCTAACCATATCTATTCTTAGCAATATTCTGTCACCTATGGCTCCTTCCACGCTGTCTAGGGAAGTCTCCCTCATGCTGTTCCAAGCCTCCTTGTTTAGCCAGATGAGATGCACTTAATAGATAAAAAAAAAATCGAAGATTGCTTTTCAATAAAATTGGACATTGTCTTCCCCGTAAGGCTCTAATACCATGTTAAATTTTGGACATGTTCTATGCCATTTCATAATAAGGCACACAATACTGAAGGAGATAGAACATACTAATAGATTGATGGAAGACAAGTCAAAATAGAGATAATGAATGGTGGCATTACGACGATCAGGAGCATGCTTCTACCAGCAAAGTCTCCAATAGGTCATTTAGCCAAGCATGTCACACATAACCCCAGAACAACCAAAACAAGGAAAACTCCATAAATACGCAACATCAAGAATGCAGCTCCATCGCCATCAACAGAGAAGAAAATCCTCCACACAATGTGTGTAAAATGAACTCCAAGTCTCTCCAATACATAGGCATCTTTGGGGGTGTGTGACACGTCCTTTAAGACATGTAAGTCTATATTTTATTTCAGGCCGACCTAGCACATAAGTGGAATAAATTCAAAGTATATGTTATTCTCATCCGATCAAGATGATCTTTAGATAAATCTTACACCTCTCCAAAAGAGGAATCCAATAAAAATATTGGGATCGTCATTTTAGCAGCACAACTCGGAGTTTGAACCTAGTTGTCCAATTTTAATAGACCGCTTAGTGATTTTCCTTCAAAGTACAGATAAGATAGATTTCTGAGCATACCCAAAACTAAAGGGATTGGTTCACCAAGATTGTTGTATCCAATGGAAAAATCTTGGAGAAACATGCAGTTGCTAAGGAAAAAAGGAATGTGGCCAGATAGAGAGTTGTTTTCAACATGAAGATAGGCTAGATTTCTGAGCAGACCGAAAACAGAAGGGATCATACAAGTGATACTGTTGTTTCCAATGATGAATTCTTGCAGAGAGGTGTAGTTTATCAGAGAAATTGGAATACTTTTAGTAAGATTATTGTCCGCCAAGCGGAGATGTTCCAAATTGACTAGACAGCCGAATTCTATTGGTATATTCCTTGTCAAGTTGTTTATGGAAAGTTGGAGCCATTGAAGACGCGTACAATTAGACAATGATCTTGCAATAGGACTCGACAACATATTATACCTGAGGTGTAGTAGTATTCCAAGAGCTTTTAGCTGACCCAGCTCCAGTGGAATTTTTCATGACAGATAATTACCAGAAAGATTGAAAGTACATAATAATGAAAGGCTACCGAGATATGGTGAAAGACTACCTTGTAATCCCAAGCCAGTGAGTGTTATGGCCACCACTCTGTTCGTTCCCTTTCTGCACCGGATCCCATTCCAGGAGCAGACATTGTGTGAGTTGTGTGGTGTGAAGTTGAGGAGGGATCCAAATGGACCAGATATGACTATATTTATGAAGGACCAAAGCACCTGCACGTCCTTTCTGTCGTGAAGTGCATCCATCGGTGACGTCGATGCAGTTTCCTCGTCGAAAAAAAGAGAGAATGTCTAAAAAGCACCTGCACAGGCCCTTCATTCGTAATGAAATCAACAACATTTTTTACAGATTTATATTTGAGACTAAGAAATTCAATTTCACCAACATCAACTGGATTAAGTCCATTCTTGTCAATCAATGCTTGCAGGAACCTAGAGAAAATTTAGAGACAAATCTATGCACTCATTTAGGAGGGGGGATTTCTTCGAATGTCGTCCTTTACAATTATGGGAATAAATTTCCCCTTGCTTATGTTTTGAGTAATAGAAGCTTGAAATATTTTAGTAACAGCTATGAACCTCTACCCTTTTTCAGGGATGTGCCCAACTCTAACTGAGAAAATTTTCTCATCAAAAAATTGAGCCTATGTTCTGTTGTTTTTTATTTCACCGACCCCTACAAAAATGAGAGAGAGAAGGAAATTAAACACCAAAACCTGTTGGACCTTGTGGATTTCATCATTTTAGGTAGTTGCAGGCTCAATGAAACAATAATGGAGGAGATTGCTAAGATGTTTTTTTCCAATTTGTTCAGGACTCTGACATCAAGACCTACACCAGCACCACCTTCTATTGAAGGCCTTGATCCAGAAGAGGAGGTGACAACGTTGGAGCCTTCCTGGTCATATCTGTAGTTTGTCTATGATTTCCTCCTCAGGTTCGTAGCATCTCTTGAGACTGATGCAAAAGTGGCCAAGAGATATATTGATCATTCATTTGTTCTAAGGTTAATGGATCTCTTTGATTTTGAGGACTCAAGAGAGAGAGAATATATGAAAACAATTTTGCACCATATTTATGGAAAATTCATGGTGCACAGGCCCTTCATTCGTAAGGCAATCGACAACATTTTTTATAGATTTATATTTGAGACTGAGAAATTTAATATCACCAACTTCAATTGGATTAAGTCCAGTCTTGTCAATCAATTCCTGCAGGAACCTAGAGAACATTTAGAGACATATCTGTGCACTCATGGTTCATGGACCATAATGGTTAAGGGGAAATTTTCCAAACAACATAAAAAAATCATCAATAAATTTATCAGTGTAACTACTAATCCAAACTTTCAAAACAGGCGCAAGAAAGTCATTGGCAAGAGTATCTTTAAATCCTCCATGTTTAGCCTTGCAAGTAGGGGTACAATAAGCTATGCAATAGTGACAATCGGATAGAGAAAAACCAGGTGTTGATCAGCTAATCAACAAGAATTAAGAACTCTGAACTCAATCAGCCACATAAAATGCAAAGCGTTGGAAGAGATTTCCTGAAAAACCATCAATTAAGGTAGAAAAAATGGAACTTACGCAACAATGACAACATCATCACCAAACTCAACAACTCTTTCATAGGAAGAATTGTCTCCAACAACACATATTGAACACTGGTTGAAAGAAAACAATGATCGACATTAAACATATTCTCTTGCTAGAAGAGCCATGTGTTAAATATACTCAACATAGTCTTGACTCTCTTCTAATGTAAAGCAGATAAATAATTTTTTAATATTATATTTATGGTAAAACCAGATTAACAACTGCACAAAACAAGGTCACAACAAAACTAGTTAAGGGGATTCAATTGTTAGGAATAATCTCGACTCGGGAATGATACTCTATAGCTAGTGGTTTCGGGCCCATGGTATTATCTGAGTTATATTTGGATGGAAAGAATCCTATAAATAGCCTCATTAGTCTCCATTGTAATGTGCCAAGGGTGTACTAGCTTGGCCAGGGTTTCATGGAATTTTGTTTGCCGAGTTTTTCCCTAGAGTTGGGGTTTTCCTAGGGTATTTCTTGTGGTTGTTAGTGTGTGTGATTACTTCTATATTGTGTTTATGATTATGTTTATTTACCTTTCCTTTTATACATGAAATAAATTAAGTTGAATCTGACATAAGCATCCATTAACCCCCATATAATATAACCTCAAGCATTCCTAAGCCATCAACACATTCAAACATATAGCATCGAATTTATCATTTGAAAATAGTATCAACTACCACAACCATTGCACAGAAAGCTATGAGAGATATTTTTTCACCCAAAAACTCCATAAAACACAACACTCACAGCTCCTACCCCAACTCCCACTCGGAATAAATTCAAAAAGAAAATAAAAATAGGAAAGGCAAATATGTAAGCATAGTGTAGAGTTCAACATATATTTTATTTCAAATAATTCTCAGTAAGCATCCATTTATATGGATTACTTTAACTTTCCTTCTAGTATTACAATTCCCTCTGGGCTTTGACACAGCAGAAAATTGTGCAGGTTGGGGTTGCCCAGACTTTAGGGTACGCAGAGAGTCAAGTTTTTGCCTTTCACTCCCCTCCTTTTTAGTAATTTTGTGGAATTATTTTGGGCAATGCCAAACATGGTCCATTAGACTAGACTCATAGATAATCCTAAAACGTCATTGTAACACTTAATAATTCACAGAAAACCATAGCCTCAAATTGCACCCAATAACCAAAATAAAAATGAAAAGGAGTTTAAGGATCCAGTTCCATTTTGAAAAAACAAAACATCTTGTTTGAATTTAGTTTCTACTGTAATTTCTAAAACCTATGTGGCATTACCCATCAAACTTCAAAGAAAAATAATCCTGTAATTAAATTTAAAAATGAAGAAACCTCTTCATATTTTTGTTGCGAATATGATGGCCTGCAACCTTGGCTCTCATCCATAATCACTGAAAAGTATGGCCCTAATGTTTGCTACATCCCCCCGACTCTCTTAGATAGTTGAACTACCAATACCTTGGTCAAGTTTGAAATGGTTTCGTCTATTATTAATATTCAGGTTGTCATCTGTTATGCTATCCTTGAGGTCTGTGAATTTTTCATATGTGAATTTTTCATCATTATCCTTTATTAGCTTTAGTATAATTTTCCATTTAAACCTTGTGTTCTTAAAAACCTTAGCTTCGTGATGCCAATCCTCTTTGGTAAACTCCATTCATTGTCAATCCCCTACATTCTCTGGTTGTTTTCTCCACCTTTTATAACCTTAAGCCACCTCACATGATACAGTCTCTTCTTGGGGGATGTATCATGGAAGTGATGCCACCATGGCTTGGTGAGCTAACAAGTTTGAAGGAATTGTACATTTAACATGACTAGAGGTGCCAATATTCCCATACATCCACATGTGTTGCAAATTCTCTTATTTTCTTTCAACATGGACTGGTATGAATTCTCACTTAAATTTTCTTTAGTCCCAAATGATCTTCTTAGTTACCTATCTGGTTCCTCATTTTATTGTACCATATTGTTACATAGGAAAACCTTATTAGAGGAATATTTGCAACAAGACACCTAATTTACTTTGAGAGATCTTGAATATTCGAATCTCTGATAACCCATTTTTCTAAAACCCCCAATTACTAGACGGTAGAGTCTCTTTCAATGTTGAGTGTATCATTGCCTTACTCAGTACTTAAGTTAGTCCCTGAATTGGAGCCTCAAATTCAAATTTTGTTTGATATGCCAATGGAGAAAGAAAAAATGATATTATCATTGTGATGCATTATTACCCCATCATTCCCAGATCTTCCTACTTGGACCCTAGCTGCCCCATCAAGATTTAGAATGAACCAACTCTTAGGAGGTACCTCTCTAGGAAAGGGGTTTATTTTGGTGGAAAATTGTATCAAGTTGTGGGTGCATGTCTATATGTGCTCTTGTTTTGACTATTTTGAATTTTCTTTTATTTTTTTACAGACTTTGTTGTTAATTTGTGTACTTTGTTTTTACTTTATTTCTACTATGTCTGATTTTCACAAAATTGGGAAGATCTATGACACTAGAAAATATGATTGAATGGTAAGTTAATCTGCTTCACATTCTATGGATTATAACTTATTGTTTGCTATGCCTATTCTAGTATTTGAACATAATTTTTTGATTGTTCCTTTGAAGAGGCAAAGTTCCGATCTGCATATGCTAAGTCTCTAAACTTATGGAATTGATAATGTGTGTACTTGAAGAGGAAAATAAAAAATGTAGAAAGCGGATACAAATTGTAGCCATTATGTGTGTACTTATATCATTGTTTCATAGTTCCATGAATTATGAAAAATCTACAAATAGCTGGTTGCTCTTCAGACAAGCATTCTCGTGATTTTTCCTTCTTGAGTAGCCCATAATTTTTCCTTCTTGAGTAGCCCATCATGAACACCTCTGTAAAATAATACTACATTGTGTGACATGTTTCTTTTGAAGTTTAAATCTTAGTTGCATTATGAGTAGACATTGTTGAGCCCCTGGCCAAGATTTCCAGTCACTGTCTTTGACAGTATCTTCTCAAAATATATAAAAATTTTTAGAGACAACATCAGAATCTAGAGCATATTAGATTGGTTGCATGTAGAATATTCATAATTGTGCTTCTATTTGTATCAAACAGAGTGCTATGTTCTTTATTCATTTCAGATATTTGACAGATAGCTGAAGCATAGTAAATTTTTTGAACATTGAACGATTTTTGGAGCAAATTTCATTTGGATATATTTTTGTGCATCAACAATTGCATGCAAATTTACTGATAAAATTGTGATCATTGAAGCACTAAATTCCAAGATATGTAGATCCCTTGTAATTCTAGCACTCATTTCAAGGAATACTTGTTGCATGAGTTTGATAGCTATTCAACTATATTAACTTTGACTAGATTGTGTCTTGCATGAGTTACACTACTTTTTGCTTACTATTTTTTTCCCTTAAATAAATGAACATAATTCTATATGGTTTGGTGATTACAGGATCCGCTCTGGTCTGTTGTTGAGAAAATATATTTTATTTGCATTTTGGCACAGTTGATGAATGTTTAGAATCACGACTATTGGAAGTTGAGACCATGTTGTGGATCTGTCTCAGCTTCTAGTGGAAATTAAACAAGGAGTGTTTTGATTGGACTGAAGGCAATTAACATGAAGTAAGGAGTTACCAACAAAGATGGTCTGAAAAAAAAAAAAAATTCTATTTTATATTCTTAGGATTTCTTCCAACAATGATTCTAACAATTGGGAACGACTCATAATCCATATTTAAAATGATAAATTTTGCAGTATTACTTGTTGCAAAGGTGTTGGTGATGTGTTCCTTGGGTTTTTCATGGCTACAAATTCCGTCTACATTTTAACTCCCAACAATTGCAAGCTTCTTAATGGGTAATATTCCTCTTTATCTTTTGCTACTCATTGCATGTTGTAGTGTTTTCATTTTTAGGGGGGAAAACAAAAAAATTGTATCAAGATTACACATAATTAAATTGGTGCCTAAGGGAGGGTTCTACCAAGATCTTTATTCCGTAATATCACTGGCTTACCTATCAAATACCATTGCCTAAAAGTCTCTAACCCTTTGAACATGAACCATTGGTTTCTTGAGGTTGTAGATGGATTCGCAAAGTCTTATTAGACACCTGAGCTATGTCACGAGGTCAAAAACCAAGGGGGTAGGGTGGGTACATCCCCATAAGGTGGCTCTGCTTGCTGGAAAGGGCCATGACAAAATTGTTTTCTTTTAGCCTTTACTAGCCATGCGAAGATCTGATCCTAAGGTGCCTTTTCTTCAAGCATTCCTAGATGAAATGTAAAATTTCCTTACAAATGGCCCTTTCTTCATCTACCATCACCCTGACCAATGCGTTAACACCAAATTTCTATTCAAAGCTTCATATTTTTGGTATACAGAGAGAGCCCTCTCCTGTCCTTGTAGGGCTAGCTACAAGGCTGAGCGTGGTTTAGTTGTTACCCTGATTTTCCTTTTTTGGCCTGAGGTTCAGATTGGGTGCTAACATCTCTGGCGACCATACTGGGGAACTATTACAAAATTTTTGCATAGAAGATTTATCACCCCAGTAATATTTTTCTTGTAAATTCTTGATGATGATATTTCAGAGTTTTCTAGGCTGATATAAATATTGTGCAGTAGTAATTTGACCACGCTGGCTTCAAGAAGATATACAAGGGCTAATCCTGACCCAAATCCTCCCCCTATGTTTGAAAATCCAAATCTTATCCCAAGAATAGTCAGAAGGCAGGAGGAATTGCTAAGTCCTACACCTATTCTCAGGTCCCATACTTGGCCCAGTGAGTGGTTTTTTGTAGAAGAGCTTTCTTTTGATGAGAGTATTGAGCTCTCTTTATTTAGAAATAAGTTTGAAACTACACTTGAAGACATGGTTTTAGATCCAGAGTTTCTTGTAGATATTGAAGTTCAGAGAGAAAATTCTTCCATTGATGACTACATTTTGAATTCACCTTATTCCATCATTGCAACTTATATTCCTAAGCCTTCAGAATCATCAGGAGCAGCATTGCCTCCTCCTAATTCATCAACATCCCCTTATGGCAACTCCCAGTTATCATCTCCTCCAACAACACCTCCCCTAAATCCTGCAAATCCGGTTGTAAATCCACCCAGAGTCATGGCTGCCCGATATGCACCCTTGGTTTTGCCTCAAGTTCTCAATGATATGCCTGTTGATTATCAGATTAAAATTTCTATCTATGATGCCACTCAGGGCATTACAGCCCAACAGCATGTTGACAAGATGAATGAATTTTTTGACTTGCATGAAGTGGAAGAAGAGAATGTAGCTACCAAGTTGTTTGTTCAAAGCTTCTGAGGTGAAGTGAGAAAGTGGTTCAGAGCTTTACCAGCGGGCTCTATTCACACTTTGCAAGAGTTACACACATAGTTCTTAGACCGGTGGGAGGTGAAAATGAATCCACACCAAATTTTGTCTGAATATGAGAATATTAAAAGAAATGTGGGTGAAACGATGCAAGACTATTGTTTTAGATTCAATGCGGTATACAATGCTATTCCGGCTAACCTCAAACCTCCTGTGGATTCAGCTATGCTAAAGTTTCCGGATGGTTTTGATGCCGACATGGCATATCAGCTGCATGAAAGAGATCCACCATCACTTGAAGAGATTCAAAAGATATCAGTAAACGTTGAAGCTAATCTGCTGGCTAGAAGAGCTCGAGCCAGAACTGAAAAGAAAGTCGTGGTGAAAGAAGAAGCATCCCCTTCGGACAGCAAAATGGACACACTAATTCATACAATGGAAAAGATGGTTGATTAATTAACGATTTCGGACAGACCTGAACCCCAAATAAGAAATCCAAATTTTAAAGGACAACAGCAGCCGCAATTCAGAATTAGACAGAGAGAACAAAGGGCGCAGGACCAAACGACACCACAACAACAGATTAAAACATTGTTACAGCATAACTACGTGCAAGGGACTGACTCAAATGATGGTAGTCCCCTGTTTGAAACCAATCATTTTTTCACAGCTGATGGTGAGCCCATTTTCCTCACAGAAGACGAAGAATACACAGTGGCGACTCCAGACATTCGAGGGGACGAAAATTTCATCCTGGAAAATGACGTAGTGTTAGAAGAAGAATCTGATGATTACCAAAGAGGGTATATGAATGCTCTATCAGCCCAGCAAAGGCAGTATTCTCTGAGGAAAAAAAACGTCACAATCAGTCCCATTCAAAAGAGAAAAGAACTCCAAATGAAGGACGAGGCACAGAAGAAAGGAAAAGAGCCAGTCAATCCTTCATCCAGCAAAGCACTTGCAGAAAATAACACAGCAAATGGAAAAAGCTAGTAGAGCATAGCGAAGGAGAAAACAGAGAAGAAAGACCCTCCCATTAAAGAGGTAGAAAAAGCTCCTTCCTTCAATTTAGAAAATGAAATTTCCAAACTCAAAGTTTCTGTGCCCCCGACCGAGTTGGTGAAAAATAGTGTGTATAAAAGTCAGGTGTCTAAAGTCTTGCAAATTGACCCTCTTTCTGTTATGGTTAATGTGGAAGATGACTACCCTGAACTTATTTTTGGTCCAGCCACACAAGAGTCTGAAGAAAATGAAGTTCCCCCCTTTTACTTAAGTCTTAGGTTGCATGAGTTTATCTTGCATAATGCCATGTTGGACTCCAGGGCCTCACATAATTTGATGCCCAAAGATATCATGGAGAAGTTAGGCCTTGATGTTACTAGAAAGTACCATGATTTGTATTCTTTTGACTCAAGTAGGGTCCATTGTATCGGTCTCATCAAAGATTTAGTAGTGTCTTTAGATCAAATCCCAGCCAAAAATGTCGTGATGGATGTAGTTGTTGCTGATGTCCCACCACGGTTTGGGATGCTTTTATCTAGGTCTTGGGGTGCAAAACTTAAAGGGACCATACATCTTGATTTCTCCTATGCCACAATCCCCGTATTTGGCCAGTTGAGAAATTTATATAGGGAAAAGAAAATGAAATACATGATCACTAGCAAAGACAAGCCAGTAAATCATCCCATCAATATGGTCCACATAGATTTAGAGTCTTTTGTCTTATATTCATATGGTGGTTTAAATGATGAAGACGTTCAGTTGGTACAAGTGGAGGAGATACCTGAGATTTCAGAAAATTTTAGAGAAGTCCTCAAATAGGGAAAAGACAAAGCAGAAAATACTTCTGAGCCTCCTGCCTGCCAGCAGCAAAGGGATAATGAAAAGCCAGAAATCATCCAAGGTGAAAAGAAGGAAGAAACTAAATTTTAGCATCTACAAGAAGAAGAAGAAGGCCTGTGGAGTATGGATTTTGATGGAGCTGTTGGTAAGGATGGAGCTGGCATTGGAATATGGGTTAGGAGTCCTATGTTTCAACCTGAAAGAGTCCCTAGTAATGTTAGAGCTTATAAGTTGATATCGACTGCTCCAACAATGAAGCAGAGTATGAAGCTCTGATCGCAGGCCTCAAAATCTTAAAGAAGTTGAAGGCGAAAAGGATTTCTGTGTATGGTGACTCTGAGTTAATAATCAAGCAGGTGAAAGGAGAGTACCGAGATAAACATCCAAGACTGAGGGCATATAGAAATGCAGTTATGGACATTTTGAAGACATTCCTAGAGTACACTTTGATAGCAGTGCCCAGGATGCAGAATCTTATTGTTGATTCTCTTGCCACTACTGCAAGTAACCTGAACATTCCGATGAACTCCAGCAATAAGTTTGAAATCTATGTCAAACATAGGCCTGTTGTTCTGGACAATTTAAGGTATTGGCAAGTATTTTGGGATGATAATGAGATCAATGTATTCTTACAGGGTGATGAAAAATTCAAGGACACTCCCATAGAAGGCAAGTATGCGGTTGATGATCAAGAAATGGAAACAAAATAGATGGACATATTGCAGCTGAAAAATAATGTAATTCCTAGAGGTCTCATACCTCTAGAGGAGCTGTTTGATCAGGATGATGCTGCAAAGAAGCCAAGCTTGGTGCCCACAAAGAAAGGAGTTGAAGATGTGAATATTGGAACAATTGACCAACCCAAGTTTGTCAAATTGTCAAAGACATTGTCCCCTGAAGTGAAGGAGAAGTATGTGGAGTTGCTTTCCGAATTCTCTGATGTATTTGCGTGGGATTATTTAGACTTGAAAGTGTATGATAAAAACATAATCCAACATACTATTCCTATCAAGCCAGATCAAAAGCCATTCAGACAGAAGCTGAGAAGAATAAATCCAAAGCTGCTGCCATCAATTGAAAAGGAGGTAAACAGGCTGTACAAAGCGGGAATCATAGTTCCTATCAGATTTTCTGATTGGATTTCGAATATGGTCCCGATGCGTAAGAAGAATAGAGAGATAAGGTTATGTATAGATTTTCAGAACTTGAATAAGGCCTCCTTGAAGGATAATTATCCACTTCCGAAAATGGACCATATTTTGCAGAGAGTAGTTGGAGCATCCAGGATGCCACTACTTGATGGCTACTCAGGCTACAACCAAATCTTGGTGCATGAGAATGACCAAGATAAAACTTCCTTCACAACACCCTGGGGAACCTTCCAATATTCCAAAATTCCTTTTGGACTGAAGAATGCAGGAGCTACTTTCCAGCGTGCAATGGACATCGCTTTTGCAAATGAAAAAGATGTTTTTTGGGTTGCTTATTTAGATGATTTGACAGTGTTTTCAGGATCATATGATGAGCATTTGCACCATTTGAGAGTTGTTTTTTAGCGATGCAGAAAATTTGGAATTTCTCTCAATCCCAAGAAGTGTCTCTTTTCCATGGATGAAGGCAAGCTACTGGGGCATATCATCTCCAAAGATGGTATTTGAATCGATCCAACCAGAGTGGAGGCAATTCAGCTCATAGACCTGCCACGAAACAAAAAGGAGATCCAAGCATTCAATGGTAAGATGAACTTCTTACGTTGATTTATACCCAATCTAGCTGAACATTTGAGGGAAATGAATAATATGCTGAAGAAAGACAGCACTGTTAAATGGAGCGAGGAGGCCATCAAATCATTCAATCTGGTAAATTTTTCTTTGTCCAATGCCCCAGTTTTGATCAGTCCCAACTACACTCAAGACTTTATAATATTTTTGTTTGCATCTGAGCACACCTTGGCCGTTGTTTTAATGCAAAAGAGAGATGAGATAGAAAAGCCAATTTCCTTCTTTAGTAGGACTATTAGAGATGCTGCTTTGAAATACAATATTATCGAAAAACAGCCATTGGCTCTCATCAAGGCACTGAAGGATTTCAGGGTCTACATCCTACATTCACATACTATAGCATATGTTCCTAACGGCACGGTGAAGGATGTGTTAATGCAAACTAACCCAGAAGGTCAGAGAGGCAAGTGGATAGCAGCTATGTTGGAGTACAATCTAGAGATCAAGCCCACGAAGTTGATCAAAGGCCAAGGCTTGGCGAAATTGATGGCTTAATCAAATCTGCACGCCTTACATATAAACCTTGTAACCGTAGTGGCAGAAGAGGAAGATGAAGGTTTACTGGTTCCAATTGCAGATATTTTTCTACAGTCCCCATGGTATTCAGATATCATCTATGTCCTTCAGCATTTGTCACCTCCTACGGGCATGTCCAAGAGTAAAGGTAGATCTCTGAAGCTAAAATCCGCAAAATACTGCATTTTAGACAACGCTCTCTATTGGAAAGATTCGAGAGGCATTCTGCTTAATTGTTTGGTTGAAGAAGAAGCGCAGAAGGTAATGCACGAGTTTCATAAAGGCGACTGTGGCGGTCACTTGTTTGGGAAGACTACAACCAACAAGTTATTGAGAGTAGGATATTATTGGCCCACATTATTCTCTGATTTATATAAGACTGTGATGAAATGTCATGAATGCCAAATATTCCAAGAAAATAAAAAATTACTTCCACTCCCTTTGAAACCAGTTTCAGCGAATGCACCCTTTCAGCAGTGGGGGCTCAATTTCATTGGATAAATTCATCCCACATCCTCGGCACAACATCGATGGATATTGACAGGGACAGATTAATTTACGAAATGGATCGAGGCCGTCCCAACCAGGCAAGCAACAGACACGATAATCATTCAATTCCTGGAATTGAATATTTTATCTCGTTTTGGTTGCCCATGAAAAATTGTAATAGACAATGCAGCCGCATTCAGATCCAAGAAAATGATCGATTTTTGTGACAAATACAACATCACGTTGGGCCATTCGACAGCATATTATCCACAAGGAAATGGCCTGGCTGAGTCCTCTAACAAATCACTAGTGAATATAATTAAGAAAATGCTGGAGGCAAACAAAAGAAATTGGCACCAAAAATTCATCAACGCACTGTGGGTAGACAGAGTCAACAGTAAAATATCAATAGGTATGTCACCATTTGAGCTGGCTTATGGTACTGACGCTATCTTTCCGACATCCCTTACAGTCCCAGTTATGAGATTATTGCAAGAAGCTAGCGGCGAGGACAATGAAAATCAGCGAAGGATCAATCAAATGATCCACCTTCATCAGACAAGAGAGGAAGTGTCACAGAATTCTATTCAGTTGCAGAAGAAAATTAAAAATATCTATGATAGGAAGAGAAAAGCAGAGAAGTTTCAGCTGGATGATATAGTGTTGAAATGGGATGCAAGAAATGAAGAGAAAGGGAAGCATGGTAAGTTCGACAATCTATGGAAAGGACCATACAGAATCTCAGCATACAGAGGACAGAACGCCTTCTTGCTTTCAGAAATGGATGGCCAAGATTTCCCTGGAGGAGCAGTAAATGGTAGGCTTTTGAAACACTACCATTGTTGAAAACAAAGGATAAGAACCTATGTCATCAACATTTTATATACCATGTTATGTTTATCAGAGTTCAGAGTACACAGTCATTGAAGTTTGGGGCCCGGGGTGAAGGCTATAAGACTTGGATGATTTGTGTATGGTGTTTTATTTCAGTTTTTCAGTCCTAGTCCTGAGTTAGGATCAGTCTGCATTGTGTCAGTTTTTCAGTATTTTTGACTCTATGCCCAATGGATAAGGCTACTTGGTCTACGGTGTTCTTGGCACCTCCAAAGAGCTACCATCCCCACTGGAGCCAATGTTAGTGTCAGTTTAGTCACACTGCCATCAGTGATCAAAATTGTTCTTTTTCATTTGCATATTAGGTGTCTCATACCGAATAAATTTCACCATTCCGCTAGGTCATGGATTCATTGATGGTAGTGATTTTTATCAGTTTCCCCTCATGAGGTACTTGCTTATTTTCTTCCCTATGGTCTTCGTTCATTAGTCACTTTCATTCCCAAAATCATATCAGTATGTCATAGGATGGGTCTCATTGGTCTCCAAGGTCTCACCATGGTCAAATTAATGAGTCAAATATCAATAATATCAGCAAGGTCATGAGGAAGTCAATAAACTCAAAGTTGCACTTCAGAAGCTATTATCTCCACAAAGTGATGTCCCTACCTTTGGAGAAGTTTTCCATAGTGTTCTCAGCACCAGATCATCTTCAAAGTAGATCCATTAGAAAGAGCCCGGAAAGAGCTTTCCAACGGTATACTACACTCTCAAAAATGACTTCTGGATTGAATTCTATGCCTAAGTGAAGTAAAATCCTTGTCGCAAATTCCCATCGCAAAATCCCCATCACAAAATTCCCATCGAAAAATTCCCATTGCAAATTCCCTTCACAAATTCCCCGTTGCAAAATCCCCGTCGCAAAATTCCCATCGCAAATTCCCATCGCAAAATCGCTGTGAAAAAATTCCCATCACAAATTCCGATATTCCGATTGCGATTGATCCCGGGCCCACCTTACTATACATCCGCCCGTTCATATAATAAAGGCCTTTTTCCTTTGTTAAACCCGAAAATTTGGTTTTAACTTATATGCAAAGGGCTCTCCCCCAATCGCATCGCAAATATTATATGCACCATCCCGCTCCTCCTCCCATTCCCGATTGCGATTTGCGGTGGCACTGTTATATTTTATTATATGACATATATCCCTCCGCCCTTCTCTGAATTCCGATTGCGATTTATGCGGGTCCCACCTCCATTTCCCTTCCCTTTTCCCATTCAAAATACACACTTCCCTTCACAAAAGCATAGATTCAATTCATTTTATTTCAATGGCAGTTTAACAAAAAGTCAGTTTTCTTCAAAGCGGCTAAAGGAAAGCGAAACGTCAGGGGGCCGAGAAACAAAATTGTAATAGTCATATCTTCAGCAATGATTCGAAAGGATCCATGCTACATGGTTTCACCTCCTCGTTGGATATCTGAAAATTTCAAATGAAAGAATGTAACGCAACTCTTCCTTTACTGAGAAACGATTTTCTTTTTGCCTTCCATCTTCAGTTGTTATTCCTCCTCTTCCCATCGATTTGTATTCCTGCAAAATCTATCTATTTATTATAAATTCTAATTATTTGCAAAGGCTGGAGCCTGAGGTCTAAAAACTCAGAAGTAGGGGAATAGTGTAGCAGTGAGCCCTACGCTCCATCGTACAGTTTGGCAGGGAATTAATAAAGTGATGCAGCTCTAATTTGTGGGATTCATGTGGTGTGATTTTAGCATATGTCTCTCCTTTTTGTTTCATATGTACTTCGTTATGTTTTACCATTCATTCATAAACATTTCTAGTTGAATGTTTTCAAGTTAGAAAGGTAGAATCCATTCTTATATGCTCTTCCTTGGGGAATCATTCACACTCTGTGTATTTTCTTCTGTCTGAAAAGGATTCATTTATTATGCCCTTTTCAGCTTTCTCAACAGTCATTCCACTCCATTCTATTTAAATTTGATTGCTAAATCTCCTGCCTATCTTGTCCCATGAAATACTCTGTATCCTTGATTTAATTCCTCAACTCAGGCTGTCCTTTTGTCCCATACATCCCTGAAATTTTAGTCATTCATTTAAAATCCCTTTTCCCATTTATATATCTAGCCTAAAATCTGTTCATTATTGGTTATTGAATATCTAGTCTACGAAGAGAGCCCTCTCCTGTCCTTGTAGGGCTAGCTACAAGGCTGAGCGTGGTTTAGTTGTTACCCTGATTTGCCTTTTTCAGCCTGAGGTTCAGATTGGGTGCTAACAGTTGCCACACCAGTCTCTTGCAAGTAGAGGAAGGTTTGTCGACATTTTTCCAGGGACGAGGTTTTGCTCACGGATGGATTTAGAATGACTAAATTGAGATGAAGATTTAAGCTTTTGTCTCAGCAATTTGTCTTTTCCCTCGGTCACTTCGGTTTTTGGTGTGACCCTGAGGTATTTGGGTTGGGTTAGCCCGAAACGATGTTGGCCCGATAATGAATCCATAAAACAGATATACAAAATTCATCATTCCAATGTAAAACTGAATTTAATTAAGTTTTCCTTAAAAATTATGGAAGAAAATGCATTTTATTATGGGAAATAAATACATCCCATACAAATTGAAAACATTTATTTTGGTAAAACTTAAAAATTATGGAAGAAAATGCATTTCATTATGGAAATAAATATATCCAAAACAAATTGAAAAAGTTCATCTTGGTATAAGTATGAGATACTTTCCATTTACTTAGTAGGTTTTATGTTATTTTTTTATTTAATTTGGAGACTCTCAAAACTGTTATTGAAGTTTTGGTGAAAATTTTATTGGAATTATGTTCATATTATCACTTTCCACTATAATTTTGGAGAAATAGATTGGCACCATGACTCTCACTTAATTTTGGATAATATCACTTTATTTCCACTAATATCATTGACCATTGATCATTTCAAATAATTTTTTTTGTGTACCTAAATTAACATCTAAGGGTTTAGTTTCCATGGTAGTGGTTCAAGCTTATATACATGTTAGCTAACCCTAATAATATTATCTTGTAGCAAGTTTATAAATTGATTCAATTGATCTCATTTTTATGTTAATAACTCAATCACCTAAATATTGGTGGTGAGATTGAAAATGGGGTTTTTCTATAATGTTCATGAAACATGAGCCTAATATATATTCCACGTGGCTTTATTTTAACCTTATCTTGATGGCTATTTGAACAAACTATTTTGTCAAAAAAAAACCTACGTCTCCCTGTGGTGAACCCTATGAAAGTCGATGGTAAGGCCATAGAGAGTCTTTGTATAATCACTAATGATGGGGGGTATACTTGTAAATAGAATATTAATATACTTGAGAGTTTAGAACTCATGGTGCTCCCATTGTAGATGAGTTAAAACCCTAAACGTGTGTTCCAGTTTTGTCCCTTAGCCAAATATACATGGCCATAGGCAACGTCTTTGTGTTGCTAGTGACACTTGTTGGTATTATATGGAATGCAATCTTGTTAGGAAAACATCTTCCATAGGCCACAAAGTTTCATTTTTCTTTGATTGTTGTTCATGTTGAATTGTTTTGCTTTTTGTGAAAGAAATGCAATGAAATCTTATTTTATGTTAAAGAGACTTCATAAACTTTCTTGTGGTATGATAGCATACTAATTTTTTGAACCTACCCTTGGAGATTATAATGCAAGTGAAAAGGATTTAGATAAAAAGGGGGTATTTATAGAAACTACTAGAATTATAGGGTGTTTCCCCTTGCAACATGAGTAAGGAGCCCCTTGGGCCTTTCGCCACCTAGCCAAACTATTCTTAATGTGGTGATAATAGGTTGTGTCACATGATCAATGGGAATATTTTTTAAATGAAGGGACACAAACACAACTAGCCTCCTTCTTTAGTGAATAACAACAAATTCTTGAGTATTGTGTCGAGCATTTTTTTAGTCATTGAAGACTCCTGAGACATGATCCTTCAGTTACTATTGGAGTCTATTCGAAGGGGTAAGGCACATAATTTAGTTGAAATGTTAGTGTAAGAAATAAATCCAATAGCTAGGCTCCAAGGTGTGCCAACGCATGCTAGGAAGTGTTAGGGAGACAAAAGGGAGAACTAGGTCAAATTAATGCATGGAAATGAATTTATAATAGATTGTGACAGGAAGTGTCAGTGAGTTTTAGGTGTGGTAAGGAGGGAGTGAAAAGGTATGTAAGGCAGTGATAAGGCATGCTAGAGTCCAGGAAAACATGCCCAGATGATCTAGGTGTCAGGGTGTGTCAATGCATGTCAGGGAGTGTTTGGGAGTGCTAGGGAAACACAAGGGAGAACTAGTTTCAAATGCATGGAAATGAATGAATAAGAATGTGTGTCAGGGAGTGTCAGTGAGTTCTAGGTGTGATAAGGAGGGAGTGACAAGGTATGCTAGGTAGTTTCAAGGAATGCTAGAGTTCTAGGGCAGCATGCCAAGATGTGCCAAGTGCTAGGGTGTGTCAATGCATGCCAGGGAGTGTTAGTGAGTGTCATGGAAACACAAGGGAGAAATAGTTAAAAATGCATGGAAATGAACGAATAAGAGTGTGTGATAGGGAATATCGGTGAGTTGCAGGTGTTCTAAGGAAGGAGTGACAAGGTTATATGTTAGTCAGTGCTAAGGCATGCTCGAGTGCCAGGGTATGTCATGGAGTGATAGTGTGTGTTAGGAGTGCCAAAGCATTCCAAGGAATGCAAGGGATACTAACATGTGCCAAATAGTGCCAAGAAATTTTAAGATGTGCCAGGTGATATGGCATGTCAAGATGTAAATTGCATTGCTAGGTTGTTTTACTACCACAGTTGGATGTGAGACTTGTATTGGTAACTTGTTAAGTGGCATGAGTTGAGATTGGACATGAGTAGCATAGGATGAGTTATAGGTAGTTCTTAAGTGAAGAAGGCATATGTTGAATTTTCACGACACTTGAGAATTTTGGTTTGGTCTTAGAATCTTCCATGCAAACACACTCAAGTGCCACAACATATCTACTTTATTGCACAACAAAATATATACACATCAGGGAATCAACGAGTGCACATGAAAATTTTTAACTTTTTCAAACCCTTCTTCATTATATTACAAACTATAATACAACAGAATAGAGCTCCCGTACCAGGGATCATGACCCTTTATAATCACATTGATACAAGGAATACAACTAGGGCTTGGTGTTAGTCCTTTGAAAACCAATCTATGAAAAAGACAACACTTGACGTACTTGTTGATGGTGGCCACACACAACCCTTTCA
Organism: Pinus albicaulis; assembly: GCA_034641835.2. Taxonomy (NCBI): domain Eukaryota; kingdom Viridiplantae; phylum Streptophyta; class Pinopsida; order Pinales; family Pinaceae; genus Pinus; species Pinus albicaulis. Next base: position 546,612,849 of record CM076579.1, on the reverse strand, counting down.
TTCCACATGTCCTGAACACATATGGAAGGTCCTCTTGCCTCTCATTCCGTAACTCCTTAATCTGCTTCTGTCATTGAGCTCAACTCCTTTAGGTTAGTGAACTCAGTTCAAAAAACTCTGTCGTCTAGCTACCTCCTTTTTCCTTCAAGGTCAGCAACACTTAGGGTCTTTGATCAGTTGTTCACAAATCCGTTTGTGAACAACGCTTTGTTCTGCCCATTTTTTCCATTCTACTGCTCCATGATGACAAGTATAGGGTTATGGAGTTTTCCCTTCTTCTCACTGAATCAATCCTCTACAATACAGTGAACTAGGTCTAGTTGGTTGTCCCACTTTACTGCTACTTTAGTCCTTCAAAGTTTTCACATCATTATATGCAATACTCCTGCCCTTCTACTAATCTTTTTTTCCTTCACAAGTACAGAACTTAGGGCTCTTCTTTGACAATCACCTAACAACCCTCCAGTTTTTCTTAGACTGCAATCAATTTTCCCAACCATAATCAATTATTTTACTGATCTAGGGTCGATGAAACTACCCTCATCTAGGGCTCTTCAAATTTTCAACCTAAAAATTATCCGAGTCCTCCCAAAAAAATTGTTCTTGTGTACCAATTTCTTTTTTGTCCAGTCTATGATCAGGAGATCATGTCCAAGTAAAAAAAATGCTCAAAAATGGAAATGCTCATAAATGGTTGTAGTCTAAACAACCGAAAAGGTCTCATCGCTGCGATTCTGGCACTGTGAACGAGACTCAAATCCGACGTCGTATGTGAAAGTTATGAAGATTTGAAGTCTCCAGTAAAGTCCATTTTTCAATTGACCAAGTTTGACTTTTCTAAATTTGAAAAAACTAAAAAAAAAGAATATTCCAAGGAATTCCAAGAATATTCCCCAAAATATTCCTTGGAATATTCCACAAGGACGAATGATCTACAGACAAGTGGCAACTTTGGATTGGTCAATGGTTTGACGTGTTTTGGTTGTGGCCGATCAACAGGTGCCACATGGCAAGCTCGGAGGCCGCCACATTGTCACAAGCTGAAGAGTTTTGCATTACAAAAATGTTTTGCAAGTAGCATGGTTCGAACCAAGGTCTAGCCCCTACCAGCGCAATAGCCCGACCATCCAGCCTACGTAGTGGTTCTTAACTACTATGGGTCACAACATTTATTTGAAGTTTGTATAATATTTGGGTGGAGGCAAATGGGGGGCCAGCCCCCACACTCCATATGACTCCGGTGTCAGAACCAGGTCCTTCAAATCTTCAGTGGTTAATTCAATAGAAAGCACCCAACGCCATGTGACCTAATGCCTTGAACCTTGCCCTAAACTCTAACCGACAGTGGTAAACGGTTTCATATGAAATGTGACAGTGCAAACATAAAATTTATTGTAACGGTTTTTAAACCGTTAGGTCTGCGATTAATCCGGTGGTCCCGAAAAAAGACAGCATGTGACCGCCCCCATGTGACATTTATGATAACTGCTAGTGGTTCTACCAGTTTGGGCACGCTTCACCAAATCTGGCACTCTTTCCATATTTAGCGCTCCTAACTGGAGTTATCCCACATTTGGTGGGGTTTTCTAGTGACATTGGGCAGTTTTCTTTGGGAGGTCATAACTTCCTCATTATTGAACCAAATGGGATGAAATTTTAGTCAATTTTGGGTTTCTTGAGCATTATGGAGAGTTTTGGATAGGTTGTAGAGCAAACAGAGGTGTTCTTCAACCATTTTTTCTTCAAAGAAGAGGAAAGCGCCATCTGGGCCATCTGGGAAATGGAGCTGTATTGGGTTTTACTTCACTGTTTGAGGTGAAAAAAAAACCATTTTTAGCTTATTTCTATCTTCTGAAGTCAAATTCACAGCTTTTTTTTCCTGTTTAGGCATATTTTTCACTGTGTAACCATTTCGAGCAAATTAATAGAGTAAGGACATGCCATTGGGGAACCCTGGACCAGCAAATGTAGCCGAGGAGGGGTGAACTGCCTCATCATTTTGTTGTGTTATGATATGGTGAAGTTTACTTGCTATGTATTTCTGCTGTTATATGTTAAAAAATAAATTTAATTAACAAATCCTCACACATAAAACTCAGAAACATTACCAAAACTATTTTTTTTATCCTGCAAGTCATGGAGAACACTTTTCACATTAAATTAAATGGAAATGAATACTTTGCATAGCAGTACAAATAGTTCCATTTTCAGATCAAATGGTATCAGAGCTTAGGATTTGAGCATTAGGAGTTATATTTTTACTTTGCATTTGTTCTTGTGCAAAGATATAGTTGATTGTTTGCAAGTTTTGATGCTTACTAGGCTTAAGCTCAAGAGGGGGGAAGGAAAATTGGTTAAAGCACAAAGTAATCCTCAACCAAGAAAAGCTAGAGAGCCACCTCCAAGAGCCATAGAAGAAGCCTCAAGCATGTCTTCCGGAGAAGGAGAAGCTCCTGAAGAAGTTGATCCCAAAGAAGAAGAACGGGTGTTCCGAAAGGCTTTCTTAGACATGACGAAGATGGTGAGGATACTCTACCAAGAAAGGAATGACGGGCTTGTAGGAGAAGGGTCTAGACACCAAAAAGAAGGAGAGGGTTCTTCAGGAGGAAATAAAAGTGATGACAAGTCAAATAAAGGACACGGAGGAAATGGTGATCCACCATCCCCATCTTCATCCTCTGCCTCTACATCGTGATCCTCTACTTCAGTGAATCAATCTCACAAGTCTAAAACCACTGGTAAAATTCCATTTTTAAATCTTGATGTTAAATTTGAGTTGCCTATGTTTAATGGTGAGGTAAATGCAGAGAAACTTGACAATTGGATAAGATAGTTGGAAATTTACTTGAGGATACATAACCTTCATGAAGACGACACCAAGATTCAGTTAGCCTCTTTGAGAATGGAGGGAGCAGCATTGGTATGGTGGGAAGCCAAGAGAAAGGATGAAATTAAAAAACATCGTAAGATCACTTTATCATGTGCTGAATTTATTTCTGCAATTAAATTTTTTTTTTATCCATTAGCTCATTTACAAAAGGCTATCATGAATTGGCAAAGTTTTAGACAACTTAAGGGACAAAGTGTTCAAGATTAAACTCAAGAGTTTAGACGAAGGGATTTATTACTTGGAATTGATTTGCATAGCAAAGAGACTTTACTGAAATATATAGGTGGTTTACACAGCTATCTTATACATTCTATCCTTATGTTCAATCCTACTAGTCTAGACGAGGTTTGTGTCCAAGCCATGCATTTAGAGGCTAGAGGTAAACAATATTTTGATGGGAATGAGGGTAGTGAATTTAAAGGCAAAGGTAAAAAAAGAAATGCAAACTCTAGGAAAGAAAAAGGAAAATTATTTTGTAAAAATTGTTCCAAAACAAGCCATGATGAAGACCATTGTTGGAAACTTCATCCAGAGTTGAAGAGAGAAAAATTCAAAACCAAAGATAAGGCCAAAGAAAAAGGCAAAACGGTTGCAGTAGCTAAACAAGACTTAGGGTCTGAACCAGGAGATGAAACTAAAAGCATAGCCATGGAACTAAAGAACATAAAGGGGAAAGATATTGTAAAAGAAACAAATCCCAGTTCTAGCACTTTAAACTGTCACATAGAAGCTCCAAATGAAGAGAGGAGGATAGAGTTGTTTCATGTGAGGATAATTTCCAAACACACAAATATAGACACACTATTTGACAGTGGGTCTCAAGAAAACCTCATCTCAGAAGACTTAGTCAAGAAGCTTAAACTTGAAACCATTCCACATCCAAAGCCATATCCACTTGGATGGATTTGCAAGGATGCTAATTTACAAGTTTCAAGGAAGTGCATGTTGCACTTAGCCATAATAGCTCATTATGTTGACTTGGTTGAATTAGATGTGGTACTTCTTGACATTACAGGTGTGGTGTTGGGTATTCCATACTTATATGAAAAAAAATCGATCTTCCATCTCCATGAGAATAAGTATCACCTATTCAAGGATGGCAAGGAGTTTATTGTGAGAGCACATCCGAAGAAGCTAGAAGCATCTTTAGTGAATGCAAGGTAGTTGAAAAGGCTTGTCAATGCAAGTCAAAATTTGACTTTGTTGATGATTAAGCAAAAATATTTTGTACATAATCCTTTTCATGTTATTGTTGATGTAAATGATGATATGTTTCAATCTGAAAGCAGGTCGTCTTTGGAAGAAGATGACAAGATGTTGCACAAGGTGTCTTTGGTGTCGATCGGTGTAGAGAAAAAAAGTGTCGGTGCAAAGTGGTGCAAGAATCCAAGAAAAGAAAAAGCATGCAAGCAAAGAGGACACAAAGTTCAGCATGGATCAATGCTGGTTTCAGAATGGCAGGTTGGTATGGTGAGAAAACTTGGTCGGGAATCGACACAAGTACATGGCTCATTCAGAAATTTTTTTCCATAAGGACAGTTGGAAAGGTGAATCTTATTTTTAGTTTCCTTGGAAGGTAGAACATTGTAAGAAAAATATTATTTCTACAAATTTTAGTTGTTGTTCTACAAATTTGAAAAATTTGCATCATGACATAGTCAAGGTTAGCAACAGTCAGTCAGCAGATTCAAGGAAGAATTTATCTTTTTATGAGAAGCTCAATTTGATGAAGTCAGGAAATTTTTAGTGGTTCAAGGTTGGAAGAGTGGAGAATCAGTCTCCTCATCTTCAGTTTCTATAATTCAAAGATATTTTGGGGTCCAAAATCTTCCCATTGGGGAGGTGTGATAAGGAGATCATGTCCAAGTGAAAAAAATGCTCAAAAATGGAAATGCTCAGAAATGGTTATAGTCTGAACGACTAGAAAGGTCTTATTGCTGTGATTCTGGTGCTGTGAACAGGACTCAAATCTGACGTCGTATGTGAAAGTTATGAAGGTTTGAAGTCTCCAGTAAAGTCCATTTTTTAGTTGACCAAGTTTGACTTTTTTGAATTTGAAAAAAAAAAAAAAAATATTCCAAGGAATATTTCGAGAATATTCCTTGGAATATTCCACAGGGATGAATGATCTGCTGACAAGTGGAAAATTTGGATTGGTCAATGGTTTGATGTGTTTTGGTTATGGCCAATTCATGAGTGCCACGTGGCAAGCCCAAAGGCTGCCACGTGGCCCCAGGCTGAAGAGTTTTGGCGTTACAAAAATGTTTTGCAAGCAGCAGAGTTCAAACCGAGGTCTAGCCCCTACCAGGGCAATGGCCCGACCATCCGGGCTACATGGTAGTTCTTAACTACTATGGGTCACAATGTTTATTTGAAGTTTGTATAAGATTTGGGCAGAGGCAAATGGGGGCCAACCCCTAAGGGCCAGCCCCCACACTCCATATGACTCCAGCATCAGAACCAGGCCCTTCAAATATTCAGTGGTTAATTCACGTGACAACACCCAATGGCATGTGGCCTAAGACCTTGAACCATGGCCTAAAATCTAATCTATGGTGGTAAACGGTTCCATATGCCATGTGACAACACAAACATAAACTTTATTGTAACGATTTTTAAACCGTTAGGTCCGTGGTTAATCCAGCGGTCCTGATGGAAGACAACATGCTAGTGGTTCCACCAGTTTGGGTGTGCTCCACCAAATCCGGCACTCCTGCCATCTTTAGCACTCCTAACTGGAGTTATCCCACATTTGGTGGGGTTTTCTAGTGACATTGGGTAGTTTTCTTTGGGAGGTCATAACTTCCTCATTATTGAACCAAATTAGACGAAATTTTAGTCAATTTTGGGTTTCTTGAGAATTATGGAGAGTTTGGGATATGTTTCAAAGTGAAAAGAGGTGTTCTGCATCCATTTTTGCTTCAGGGAAGAGGAAAGAGCCATTAGTGCCATCAAGGAGATGGAGCTGTATTGGGTTGTACTTCACTGTTTGAGGTGAAAAAAAAGCCATTTTTAGCCTATTTTTGTCTTTTGAAGTCAAATTCACAGATTTTTTTTCCTTTTTAGGCATATTTTTCACTGTGTAACCATTTTGATAAAATTAATAGAGTAAGGACATGCCATTGGGGAGCCTTGGACTGGTAGATGTAGCCTAGGAGGGGTGAACTGCCTCATCATTTTGTTGTGTTATGATATGGTGAAGTTTACTTGCTGTGTATTTCTGCTTTTATATGTTAAACAGTAAATTTAATTAACAAATCCTCACACATAAAACTCAGAAACATTACCAAACTATTTTGTTTATCCGGCAAGTCATAGAGAACACTTTTCACATTAAATTAAATGGAAACGGATACTTTTCATAGTATTAAAAATAGTTCCATTTTCAGATCAGATGCTATCAAAGCTTAGGATTTGAGCATTAGGAGCTAAAGTTTTACTCTGCATTTGTTCTTGTGCAAAGATATAGTTGACTGTTTGCAAGTTTTGATGCTTACTAGGCTTAAGCTCAAGAGTGGGGAAGGAAAATTGGTTAGAGAACAAAGTAATCCTCAACCAAGAAAGGCTAGAGAGACACCTCCAAAAGCCATAGAAGAAGCCTAAAGCATGTATTCCAGAGAAGGAGAAGCTCCTGAAGACATTGATCCCAAAGAATAAGAACGGGTGTTTCGAAAGGATTTCTTGGACATGACAAAGATGGTGAGGATACTCTACCAAGAAAGGAATGACAGGCTTGTAGGAGAAGGGTCTAGACACCAGAAAGAAGGAGAGGGTTCTTTAGGAGGAAAGAAAATTGATGACAAGTCAAAGAAATGACATGGAGGATAATTTGGGTAACCATCTATGCTATGATTCAGGTAACTTCCATGCTATGATGTTGCAACAAAACTGGGCCTCGGTGTCAACACAAATCTACCAAATAATCAGTGCTATATTGTGATACTCAATGCTATGAAGATGCTCGAAGTTCTTAGTTATGATGCTCAGTGCTATGATGATGCTCGACGATCTTAGTAATGATGCTCAGTGCTATGTTGTTATCTCAAACTTGGTCAAGGTAATGAGGATGGAGTTTGGGTGCAAACAAAGGAGATCTCAGTGTCATGGAAATCTCGGTGCTAACACAATGAAGTGATGAATTGATGGAGGAAGTATATAGTATAAAGGTCTTGGTCGTCTCATCTTAAATCTACTAAAGGAATAATTTTGATTGTGTTTTCCCAAATGAGTGGGGTTTTTCCCTAGAACGTGCCTACACATTATGTCTTCTATTTTTTCTATTAGGAACCCTCTAGAACCTATGGGTTTTGTCCACTTAGACCTTAGGAAATATTAATTTTTCTTTTTAATTTTCTTTTATATTTTAAACCCCATATTGTGTCCAAAATCCCTTTGCTTGGCTTCTTTGCCCACAAAGCCTTTTGTAACCAAACTCACACAAACCCATATCAATAGGCTTGTGGAGAGCCTCCCAAGATACACAATTCAACAAAAAAGTCTACTTGTAGTAACCATAACTTGTTCAAGCTCTTGTAGTCAAGTGAGGGCTTGGTTGGGTTCCCAAGTTGCAAATTAAGTAAGGGTAGTTGTGAGGGCATGATGGCTAGGGAGGGTCAGGGCATGCAAAAGAATGAAAAGACATGCTAACACATGTTGGAAAATTTCAATGCATGTTGAAGAGTGTTAGGGAGTGTCATGGCATATTAAGGGATAACTAGGTCAAAATGCATGGAAAGGAATGAATAAGAGTGTGTGCTAGGGAGTTTCAAGCGAAGTGTGCTAAGGATGAAGCGTGTTAGGAGAAGTTCATAATAGGATTTACAGGAGGAAATCCTGCAGTTGTTATATGGGGCTCGACATAGCAGTTTTAGAAAAAAGGGAGATCACTTTGTGTTAGGCACAACATTGTTTTTCCTTTAGCTTTTTTTTTTGTATGAGATGTGGCACACTTTGGCTACATGCTCATGTTTTAAACTATTCTAGATAATTACATATTGTACATTTTTGTGTATAAGTTTGGAGGCACTCAGATTGTGTCGGCTTATATCTTGTGTGCCTTGTGCATCTTGTGGTTCTTGCAAACTCTCAGTTAATGTTCTACTATTTATCTGAATTGAAAATACATGTGAAATATTGCTTGTGTAAGCCATGTTACTTATTTGTTTTATGGCCATGTATAGATCATGTGATCCTTATCTTGGTAACTAGTTAAGTGAGACAAGTTGAGCTTGGACATGAGTGTCATAAGATGAGTTATAGACAATTATTAGGTGAACAAGGCACAATCTACTTGTAGTAGGTGCAATTGGTCAAGTTGTTGTAGTTTAAGTAGGCCAATATTGTCGCATGAACTGTGACAGCCAAGGACTTGATTGGGTTCCCAAGTCATGAAAAATGTAAAGGCTAGCTGTGAGGACATGAGTGCCAAGGCGTGCTAAGGAATGCTGAGATGTGCCAGATAGTGCAAAGGTATGGAAAACATGCTAAGATGTGCCAAGTGATAAGGCATGCCAAGATGTGCAAGGGTGTTTCAATGCATGCCAGGGACTGTCAAGGCAAAAAAATGGAGAAACAAGTTAAAATACAAGGAAATGAGCACCTAAGAGGGTTAATAAGTCATCAATTTACCTTTTCCAAGAGGGGGATTCTAGGCACACCAACACTAGGCGGCAATAGGTGCCAAGTGAAAAGTCTTAGTGCATTCTAAGTGCCAAGTATTCCTTTGTTTCTTCTCATCTACTTGCCAACAATTGATGTCCATTAAATTTAATATTAAACCATGCCAAATCATACCAAGGAATCTCAATGTATTCCATACATGCTAATATTTTCCAAGTGCCAAGATGTTCCAAGCGCCATTATGTGTCAGGGAGTGTTATGCATATTATGAAGTGGAAGGGAATGTTGAAGAGTGCTCAAGTGTGCTAGAGAGTGCTAATGCATGTTGAGGAGTGTTAGGGAGTACTAGGACAAAACATTAAGGGAGCACTAGTTAAAAATTCATGGAAGTTAATGAATATGAGGAATGTGTACCAGGGACTAATGTTAATGAGTGATAGCTATCATGCCAAGGAGGGAGTGACAAGGTATGCTAAGCATTGGTAAGGCATGCTAGGGAATATCAAGGCATGTCAAGAATTCCCAAAGTATGCTTGGGAGTTCCAAGGTGTGCTAATTATATGTGCCAATTAATAGTGCCAAGATATGCCAATACATGCCAGGTGCTAAGGATGTGCAGGGTGCCAGGGTATGTAAATATGTGTCAAGAAGTGTCAAGGCACCAAAAGGAAGAACCAATAAGAGGGTTAACAAGTCAGGTCTTTATGTTTTTCAAAAGGGGCATGCTAGGCAAACTAATAATAGGTCCCAATACATGCCTAGTGGAATTGTGTGCCAAGTTCTAATGTATGTCAATGCATTCAACCAAGGTCTTCCAGGGAATGCTAGAGACTACAAGCATGCCAACACATTCTAGGAGAGTTCCATGTTGTGCTAGTGCATGCCACCATGTGCTTGGGCATCAGTGTCATGACAATATGTTCTAGGTACAAAGATGTTCCAAGACATGTAAGGTGCTAACAAATGTTAGTGTGTGCCAAAGCATTAATTTAAGGTGTGCCCAGATTATTGAGGAGTGTTAGGTCTTTCTCATTAATAGAATTGTCAGAGCTTGATTATGTATTAAATAATATATTTCCTACACACACTAGTGAAACTTTATCTAAAGGGAATTTTCTAGATAATAAACTTAATAGATATGAATCATGTGTTGACTCGTAGGAAAACTCTATTCGACTAGGAATTACTTGAGGGAAATGATACACACTAATTAATTCTTAAAAAATTGACTAACTCTAAACACCATGGCCTTGGACATATTATAAAAAATACCCCACAATAATGGTATTTTATCATTATCTTTTGACAAAAAATATATTAACAGACACATAGTGTCATCAAAAACTCATTGGAATGATCAATGATGATGGATATTTTTTGACTATCACCAAAAGTAACAAAAAGAGCATTGGTGAGAGTCATTATAAGTTCGTCACTAGAAGTGTCACAAAAGAGATAATTAGTGATGGGCCTTTAACAACCCTCACCAAAAGTGTCATTGAAAAGGGCTTTGGTGACGAACCTTAAAGGACCATCACTATATACACTTACAACGACATTTTTTTAAGGACCGTCACCATATGTGACATTGGTGACAAGCCTTAAAGGTCCGTCACAAGCGTGACCCTCACCAATGTCCTTTTTTATTGTAGTGTGGGATACTTCTTAGGGCTTCAAATATCTCAGCAAGAGAAAGGAATATTTATATGTCAAGCCAAGTATATCAAGGAAATGCTCAAAAAATTCAAAATGGAAGATTGCAAACATATCCTTCCTCCAATGGTAACAGGTTTAAAATTGAGCATAGACGACTCATCTAAGGATGCGGATCAGAGGTTGTACATATCTATGCTTAGTAGTCTTATATATGTAGCAACCTCCCAGCCAAATGTTATGCAAGCAGTTGGACAAGTAGAAAGATTCCAAGCAGCACCAAAAGAATCACATATTATTGTTTTCAAAAGAATAATTCGATATCTAAAGGTCGCAATAGAATATGGCTTATGGTATCCCAAGGGTAATGTTAGGTTCCCGTGATTTGGCTGATTGGCAAGCCAAATGACAGTGTAACATCAAACCAAGCTTTGGAGCCCGAGGACCTAGCCTTCCTGGACTCAGAGAGGGCTCTCTCTATATGTGTAAGGGATATCTGTGTGTTTTCTTATTTGTGTTCTGATTTTAGGCTAGTTATGAAGTAAGTTTTTGATTTTTGTTTTTTAAGTTGTGAGGGATGAAACTGATCAAAGATATAAAATAGATAACAATATGTAGATTAACTGGGCTATGGGGTCAAAAGGTCAAGAAAGCTATTAGATGACGATGCAAGGCTGTTGAAGGGCCGATTTGATTTCAAGGTAGAAAGGATCTTTGGGAAAAATGGAGTAAATGGACATCAAGTTTGTGAACAACAAAGAGTTTCAAGCATCACTGGTTCAATAGATAACATAAACATGGTAAAGAAAACCCTTAATCATGCAAAATGTAACTATAAACTAATCAGCACATCGAAACGAACATTCAAGTCATGCATAGAAGTATAAGACCCTCTAACTTTGGGAAATGGCTATCAGACTTTGGGGAAAACACATAAGACAGACTAACAACTCAAAACACTATGCCGGAACACCTAAACATAGTACTTCAAGTCACTGGGCACTTTGAACAACAAGATTTGCATAGTTTTAGGCAAAGGGCTAGATCGGGACTAGGCTTCCTTGGTTCAAACAAAATGATAATCTTAATCAGTCAAAGAGATAGTTTCATGGATGGAACTATGGACAGTCATAGGTAAGCAGGGCACACCATACATCCTACTCAACATGCATAGAACTATTAATGAAACTAGCAACAATATCCTCAAGTTATTAAAGAGCAGTTAAGAATTATTTAATGCAACTAAGGAAGAAGAAAACATGAAGGCTATGAAGATTCAGGAATTTTGAGGTGCCTCCATGGGCATATCTCAAATTTGTTCTCTACTGATCTATAGCAAGCAAGAAACATGTATCATGAATGAAAACTAGAAGACAACAACAAAGCAAGAGACACTATACCATTCTACCATGTCATGGAATCCATCAACAATCCTTCATCATCCATCCAAGAACATTCAAGAGGAAATCGAAAAGCATAACACAATTATTTTCTCCAAAGCTCATACGACCAATATATTGCTTCTCTTCTCAAGTTCAGCCTTGTTTACAATGAGAGCTTGTGGAATAAATAGGCTCAAGTGAGGAAAACCTCATGGTACAACTTGCATCCTCATTGGCCTAATCAAAATATCTAAACTTGTCCTTGAGGCTTTGCAAAGCCCAAGGCACAAAAATATCTCATAAAATATCCAAAAAATTTTAAAAAAGGGAATTTAATTGACTTTGCATCATTTTCCAAGTGTAAAAATAGCTAAACGCACATTTGGAAAAAACAGATTTTAGAGGTTCAAAAATTACAAAAATATTTCAAATTTACATCAGAAAAAGGTCCCCTGATTTTCTGGAAACATTTGGCAGCCTTCCTGATGTCAAAACGAGGCTCATGATAGCTCGTTGGAAAGCTCTGAGTGTCTACTTTCCGGTGCAACTGAAATTTCTTCAATCCGATACCCAGAAGTCCTCCAAATCTGCACCTGTGTGTAAAAAGCCAGAAAATAATAGTCTGTTGATAGACCGGGTAGAGTGTGCAAAATGTGAGCCTTTTTCGTTGTTTTGAAGGGGAAAATGATCTCCAAATGCTCTGAAAATCGCTGAGGACATGCTCATGAAATTATGGCATCTGATGGTACCATTCTCCTCCCTTGACAAATCTTCAAATTGAAATGGCGAATTTATGAGTTTTTGACCAAAAACCCAAAAATGGCAAAAAACCAAAAATTGTCAAAATGGGCTCAAAATTGGGGTGCATGACCCTCAAGGGTCCTTGGCAACATGTTCCGAAGCTGAAGCCAAAATGTCAAGTGCTGATATGCCTTTCTTCTCTTTCCGTGCCGGGCGCTTCCTCTTTTCTTCCTTCAGTTTCTCTTGGGTGGCCTTTAGCTTGCGTCGGGCAAACTGATTCAAATTTTGATAGTGCTGTGTCATCTTCCTTTGCAGCTCCAGGTCTCTGTTTTCCTTTTCAAGCTTCATCTCCAAGTGTTTATTGGCTCTTTCTAGCCATGCCTCCTTATTTTCTTCAATTTCTTGCTCAAGTAGTGCAGTGAGGGGAAAAGATTGAAGTTGGGCTTGTTCTTCTTCCTTTTGCTTTTCCAGGGCTCTTTTGAGCCCTATGGTTCTAGGCCTCTTCCGCCTAGGCTGGTCTTCTTCTTCATCTTCATCAAACTCAACGATGAGCTCCTCTATCCTTACTTGTGCTTTAGTAGCCTCATTCTTGTATTTGATTGCTCGTGCTTCATGGACAGCCATATGGACTTTCATTTGTTTATTTTTGATCTCCAAGAAATGATTCAAGGTCTTTGCCCGATGAAGGTCATCCTCCAATGCTTCAATTTGACCCTCTCGATGGATTAAAAGGTTTTCAAGAATGCGGGCTTCATTATCGCTGTCATCACTTTGGATTGGAATGACAGCCAATGCACCTCCATGTTCTTTACTTTCTCCTATTTTGCCTTTCCCTTTGCCCTTGAAAGCTAACCTTGCACTCTTCCTTCTTGGCATGCTAGTGGGAGACCTCTTTGGCGATTTTCTTTTGCTAGGGACAACTCTTGTTACTTTTGGGGTGGCAGCCTTAGGCCCTTTCTTTCTTGCTGTGCTGGGCTTTGTATTTTTAGGAGAGGGAAGCACAATTGCTTTGCCTTTGTCATCTTCTTGAAATTGTTGCTCTCCTTGAGGCTGCTGTGTGTCTTCTTCAGGTTGCTTCTGTTCTTTAATGTCATGATGCTGATCTGTCTCAAATTCTTGTTGCCCTTGATCATCAACATTATGCTGCTGCTGTGCTTGGATTTCTTGTTCATTTTGTGGCTCAAGCTGCTGCTCAAATTCCTGCCCAAACTGCTGTTCATGACCTTCAATATCAAGCTACTGCTCTCCCTGCTGTTCATTTTCACTGAGATGCTGCTGTTCAGCACTCTTTTACTCTTGCTCCTGCTGCTACTCTTCATCTTCAATTTGCTTCTCTTCACCTATTTCTTCTTGTTGTTCAAACTGCTGCCCCTATTCATCAACATCAAGCTGCTGGTGTGTTTCAACTTCATGTTCACTTTGTGGCTCAAGCTGCTGCCCCTGACCATCAAAATCATGCTGCTGGTCTTCATTAGTTTCTTCATGTTTGTCCTCTTCTTTTTCTACCGGTTCATGTCCTTCTTCTTCATGCTGTCCTGATTGTTCTGTAGTAATCTTGAGCCTTCTAGGAGTAGGCCTGCTGGACAAAGGTACATGGCGATGAACAGCTGGGGTGGGAGATATATGGACCGGAGGAACAGTGGAGAAGTCTGGGTGACTAATGAAAACATCCCATGGAACCTCTTTCTTCTCTAGCTGGTGTAGGATGATAATTTTGATTAGAGAATGATGGAAAAGGGAAGCTATTTGCAGAGATGGAGTCTTCTTCTGGACTGTGGATGCCATCTTCTCGATGCTCTTGTATAAAAAGTAAGGGAGATTTAGCTTCCTAGTTCTAGTGAAATGCATCAATAGTCGAACATGGTAGGCATAAACTCGAGTAAATATCCCTTCACAATTAAAATACTTCATTATGACCTTCATTAGAGGAGCATAGCTGGCAAGAAGATAAGAGAAAGGAAAAATAGCAGTGCAAGTGTCTCTATGCTCGGGCTTGATGAAAGGCTTGTAGTCATCCAAGTCTAGATGGGTCTGTTTGAACCATTTCTCGCCATGATATGGAATTTTGGTGGCTTTAGACACTGACCTCGGGGAAAACTTGAAATCAAGGTCTGCTGCCTGGAAATGCTTGCTTTGGAACCTCAGGGCGCATAGGTGTGTCAAGGGCGAGAAAATTTTGACCTCCTGTACCTTCTGGCAGAAATCTAAACAACCTACCTCATGAAAGTTGAAAAGGATGGATGGATGTGCATTGACCTCCTCTGTAGAGATTGGCTCATATATTTTATGTAAACCACTTCTGCTGTCTTTCTTGGGTGGCATTTTGGGCTAAATAAGCTCTTGAAGCACCAAGCAGCCTTACTGCCTTTAAATTGCCTTCTTTGAACCAAACTGTGTCAATTTACTATTTTGATAGAGAAACCATGTATTTGGATGAGTTGTAAAATATTTCCTCACAATACAAAACCCCTGCTTCTTTAAAAAGTGGCCTTCCCACCTTCAATATGTATCTCGGCCAGCAAACCCCTTGACAAGAGACAATACAGTGAAATGAAGACAGACTGCTAGGTGAAATTGCTGGGTATAATGTAAAAATCATCTTGCTCTTGTGAAGTTTGGAGATCAACAACCCATTTTTATCTTTGACCAAAGTAAACTTCCTAACTCCACCATCCTGTCCCTGTCTAGTGTGTCAATTAATCAACACAATTCACACCATATACAGTCAATCTTGAGTGTAGTCATATAGTCAATTTCACAGTTATGGAACAAAGGTGACAGAGTTAAAAATGCTCCTAAAGTTTCAACAGAAGCGGTAGGAGCTTGTTCCTTTCAAAATCCAAGACTCCCCTTTCAATATAGAATACCAGTCCTCCTTAGAAGAATGCCTCTATAACCTCTGAAAATCAACTTGACAGTGAGCTTTGAAGGACAAAAGGGACAATTAAAAGTGTACACAGTGCAACTGTCTTTCTCTGTGGGTGATGGGGTAACCTTGCCCTTTGGTATCTTGAAGAATAAAACACACCTTTGTTCTTTGATATGTAAAGGTGAAAACACACAACTCTTAGTTCAACACATCTCTTTTCCTTGTAAGTACCTTTATTAGTATGCCCACCACTCCAGCACAGTTTTGATCAGTGGATACTTTCACAGCAAAAACACAGTTTACAGATATGATGACAGGGTTTGAAAAGTTTTGTAGGCTGTGGTAACAAGACTTATGGAAGTTCAATGTCGAAAAGCTCCTCTTTGACCAAAACCTTAACCCTAATATGCAGCTCAACATGCATATGAAGATATATAAACTCAACAGTGGTGAATTGTCAAGATTTGTAACAAAGCTTTCAGTTAGGGGAGATATGGTGAGTTTTTAAACATAGAACCTATCCCTTTGACTCACACTGGATCGTTCAACCTTTACCCTTGTTTGGCCTTGAAAAACACAGTGATTCTTCCACCCTACAGATTTTTAAAATGTCAAAGATGCACGTGGAGTACCTTGAGATTTGAATGGCAAGACTTGGCCGATCGTTTGAGTGGGTTTGGAGCACTTTTGGAGGCGTTTAAAACCATTAGAAGACGCGCGGCATGTTTATAAGGAAGAGCGCAGCGCAAATTTGTGCCGTAGGGTCACTGTCGGGCCGACAGGATCGGCACTCACAGGTGCGTCGTGCCACCGTTCTGTGCCCGTGTATTTCTGCCTCTAAGCATGCCGCGCACAGATACATGCGCGCCGCGCAGTGAAACCTGGAAAAACTTGCGAAAATTCTCAAATTTTCTCGTCTTCAGTCCTGTGAATGGAAATAGTGGAATGATATTTCGTGCTTGTTGAGAGATTTAAAAGGAAGTCCAACGGTCTTTATTCCTTTGAATGCAAAATAACCAATCATTGTTGACATGAATTTCGTGAGGGTTTTTTGGGAACACACTCTTTTTTAAAAGTATTTCTTTTGTCCATTCGAAATAAAACAAAGTGCCCTTGAATGTGTTAATAAGGGTTCACATTTGGAAACTGTGAGTAATATAAGAAGGCTGTGTATCTTACTCGAGCAGTAGCAATGGCTATGACCCTTCCCTAGGGTCAATGCTATTCATCTTATTTACACATTTGAACAGTGCCTTCTAACACTGCTAACCTTTCCAACATAGCAAGTAAACCCAGAAATACACTAATAATTTATAAAACATCCTTTTCCATCCTGCAAGGGGGAAAATTTACCTTTTTCAACCTGAAAATAATAGTGTATGCTCTGGATGTTCTGGTGGTGATAATACTTACTGTGAAACTGATTTGATTATCAAGTGTCTTTTAACACATTTTCTGACTGTGGGTACAGAAAGCGGTTGCATTTATTCAGGCGCTTTCCTCTTAGTCCATTTCAAAAAGAGATCTCTTCAATCTCTTTTCTCTTACTCAATTTGCATTGATATGGTTCCATTGACTTTTAAAACTGAACATGCCTATGTAAGTTTTAGGATCATTCTCCAGAAACTGAAAATATGTTAAAGTGCTTCCTTGTATGTTATGAACCTGTAAACTTACTTGCAGGACCCTTTGCTGCAGAAGAAATTGAACTGTTGCCTCAAATATCTTTTATACTTTCTGACTCTTGAATGGCATACTTGTCTCTGACATTTGAAAGGAGATGGCTTACCCCTTTTAACTTGGTTTGACAAAATCTGCCTCTAAGCGCTTCATCAACCTTTTCCAACTGTAGGTGTCCAAAATTTGTTGCATTCATTTAGACTTTGTCATGGTCTATTTATCAAGAAGGGCGCTTCTTTCCAATACACTTTCTCTACTCAGAAAATATTACTATGATGTCTCTGTCCATTTGAATAATGACAACCTATGTTTGTTTCCAGCTGATTATCTTTACATTCTTTTCCAAGGTTTCAAAACTCAGATCATAACTTTTTAATATCCTTGTGTTGAGGAGACAAACATATGAGGTGTAAAAATCAGCTAGAGTTACTCATAAACACCAAAGCTCTTATTATCCATTTTCTTCTAATGGAGCTCTGAAATCAACAAACCTGCTGCATCTGAAGGCTACATTTTTCTTTGTGGTGGAGTGTAGATCGCAACACCATGAACTTGCACTAGCGCTTTGAATGAGAACAAGATGTCACATGTCTGGGACTGTGTACTACTTGCCTGCCTTTTCTTTATGTTCATCCAGAAACCATGGACTGTATTTCACATTTAAACAGAAACAAAAGAACACACATAGGTCTTTTTTACTGAAGTATTTGCCTGCTCAAGATTGATTTGAGCCATTCATATTAACACCCCTGCAGAGATATTTGTTATGATAGCCTTGATTAAAGGAGTCCTTTTTTGATGCGCCATGATGATGACTGAAACTTCAAATGATCCTCTTTCTTAGGACACAAGACCAAAAACTCTGCTTTCTTTTGTCTTGCACATTTCAGATCTTAGCCCTGTTTTGATCATCACTTTCACTCAGAAACCTAGAGTCACTGTTTTACTGTCTAGTAAAAAACAAACCTGTGCTTATAATAAGTTTTGCAATCCTTGAAGTCAATATTGGCCATCACCCTCTGCTTGTAGATGAAGGAGGCGCCTTAACCCTCTGCTTATAGATGAAGGAGGTTCTTGGCCATGACAGATTACTAGTCTGTTTGACAATGATGTCTTTCTTCTACTGTGATTTCATGCTGAATGGAAGTTGCAAGGTCTTGATGAGTAACTCCTTACCCCGCAGATGTATCTCAGGCTCATGTTGACATTGAGAAGCAGTTGTTCTTCTAAATGTGGATTCAAGAATTTTCTCCTGAGATGATGATATATTTCTTGTCTTTGTAAAATCCATAAAACACTGTAAAAAACCTAATAATCAGCTTGAGACTGTGGTCTATGCAGTGCTGAGACTTAGGGGTGTGTAAGTGGCGCGACTTAGGGATGTGATCAATTTCATTTGCAGAGTGGGAGGTCTGTTATGATTGGTCTGTAGCAGATGGAGGTTTTTGGCCTTTTGATGGTTGCCAAGGGTAAAATGCCTTAAAGTGGCACTTCCTAACTTAGGGGAGGCTTTTGAAACAGACTTGGATTGTCCTTTTAGAGATGATGGGCAGACCAGTAGGGCTAAAGCTAGATAGGGTAGTGATAATGAGGTTTAACCTTGACATGGGCGGACTGAAAAGTAGGAGGGAGAAAAAAACATTTTATGAGGGTTTTCTAGATGACAAATTGACATATGGAGATCATCTTCTAGAAAACTCAGCTATGGATCTAGTCATCACTAACAAGTGAAAAATACTGATGACTAACATGTAAAAATCTCATTATTTAAGCCTTTACAATTTTAGATTGGGCAGGAAGCGTTGATGATTGTAAGAGTACTAGTAACATGATCGTAAGAGTACATTATTGTAAAAATTGTACTAGTGTTTATCTGCCAAGAGTTGAAGAGGCAGTGTGGGGAGGCCTAGGATCATCATCAGGTGTTTGTGTAATAGTTCAAATTATGCTCTAGTGTGTCTTCTTCTTCTCCATCATTCTATATCATTGTAAAGTGGACCATTTTCCTTGGTATGGGTGTCCATTATTATTTTATCCTTCTATAGGGTGGTAGGGTGGTGCTAGGCTAGTGCATAAAGTCACCAACAGGTTCAAGCCTGTGAAAACTTCAGGGTGGTAGGGTGGTGCTAGGGTGGGTTGTAGCTCATTGGGTGTTGGGGCATCCGCTCAATTAACTACTGAAGAATCTCGGGCATAGGAGTGTCTATCTAGTGGGAGTTGGAGAAGAATTATTTTCTTGATTTGAGGAAGTTGGAGCTTTATTTTCAATTGTAGTTGAAGATTAAATAATTATTATAAAACAATTTAGGTGGTTTTTTTCCTAGAGGAGGTTTCCACCTTAAAAATTGTGTGCATTTGTGTTCTTTTTTTTTACTGCTATAATTGTACAAACCTTAATTTTGTGGGTATCCCTTTTATGCACACCCTCACAAGCCTCAAAATGTTCTTGTCATAGAATTCTACACTGATTCAACTGTGTGCCCTACACACTCGCTTCTCTAATGGAAATGGTGTCTAATGTACACTCTCCTCTCGAAAAATGTCGCATGAGCTTCCCAAAAATGATGCAATAGGTGAATTTGATGTCAGTTTATTAATTGTTTCGATCACAACACCCTTGCCTCCTCATTGGGTACCATACCTGTTATAGTAGTTGTCATCACCTATTTTCCTCCCCCTCTTGGAAGCATTCAATATGATGGTTCCAACATCAGACATGCCTATGAGTCTCTAAATATCAACAACATGTATATGATATTATTTTTATAGCCATAACTACCATCCATGCATCTTACTAATGAGGATTTTCGTCAATTTCATAGTGGCTCCTCTCGTCCCAAATATTGGAAGACTCCTCAAATTCAACAGCGTCGACCTCTCAATTCCCTTGAACTCATTTGTGAATTTTATTGATTGGCTTCCATTGACCTTGATTACTAGTTCTATGTAGACCTCACGATTAAGTGATGGAAAGTAGAATGAATCTGAGAGGTCACTTTTGATAAGCACAACTTTATCATACTTTCCGTAGAGGTGTTTTTTTCCTCATGATTCTTGAATTTAGATCAACTTCTGGATCATAAATAAAAGCTTTCATATTAATACAAAGTGAGAATGATATACAAATAACATAGGGGGCTTGAACTTGGGCTGGGAACATGGAAAATTAGATACAGACTCTAGACTTGGCAAGTTTACCACCTCGGCTCTTGGTTTTGAGAAAATTATTATTTCCATGCAGATTAAGAAGAAAATATTGACATGAAATTTTTTATTAGACCATTTAAAGAATAAATATGGTAACTTTCCCTACTTGGTCTCAACCATGGAAGCAATGAAGACGAATGAGCTAAACCTAACTCAGATGACGCAAAAAAGAGAAAGGAGGGTATAATTGATGGGTAATTATGGTTTTATTATGGGAGAGGCCTAAAAGTTGATGATTGGTCATGCTAGGCATATTAAGGGAAATATCTATCCCAGATTCGAAGTGGCACAAGAAATTATTGATTAATTATTATAGATATGACTACAGACACGTGTGGCTCCCCAAACACAAGTAGTTGTAGTGGGGGGAAATACCTCAGCAATTAAAAGACCCAAATTCTACTGGAACACCTAACAAAATAAATTATATGACACAACTGATATACTACAAAGAACCGACTAACCCTACCTAAGCCTACTTATGATCCTGTTTCAAAGATTCAATAAATTTGGTGCAGAATTTCTTTAGCCATGGAAAGGTTTCAGGCATGCAAAATTCACCGATCCCAACAGTAAGACACCATCTAGTTCAGCGAGCTTGAAAACCCTTGATTCCTTCACATTTGCAACAATGAAGGGTCCCAACCAATGCATTTGTAGCTTCCCAAGAAAGTTTACTACTTTATTGTTGTATAGAAAAACTTCTACTCCAACTATAAAATATTTCCACTTGATATTCCTATTCTGCCATGCCTTATGTCTATTTTTTTTGACATTTTTGTGGAAACATGCTAGAAACCAAGCCTCGTCTAGTTCCCATATCTCTTCAAACATCTTTAGAATTGAATCTTCTTCCATCATGTGAGTGGCATGTGCCATAAAAAGGCTGGGGATAGTAAACTCGATGGGTACTATGATTTCTCATTCATATACTAACCAGAATGGCTTAAAATTGTATAAGCACTTGACATTTGTATGATAGGACAATAGATTAGTTGGCACCCGCTCTTCCCAACAGTCTTTCCTGGCTGAGCATATCTTGGTGAGACCTATTTTTAAGATTTTGTTGAAAGATTACATAGTACCATTTTCTTGAGGGTGATACGAGTTGCTCCTGTGTTGTTGTATCATAAAGTTATGTAGTAAGGAGGAGACTGTTTCATTAATGAAATGGGTCCCCTGGTCACTTGTGAGTATTTGGGTGCACCCAAATCAGATCATGATATTCTCGAAAATGAATATGGAAACAGTGTTGGTGGTGCAATATTTTACTTGTGCATCCTCAACCCATATAGTAAGGTACTCTGTGGCGATGATAATATATTTTATGTGGGAGTGGCATGAAAACGAGTTGATAGGTCCTACAAATTTTATTTCCCATTTCTCAAAAGTCTGCAGTGATCATACTGGTTTCAAAGGAAGTTCATCTGAGTGTGATGGCTTTCCAACCCTTTGGAAAATTTCACACCTCTTGACATATTCCTTCGCATCAGGAAAATATGGGCCACCAAAGTCCCACCTATAAAAATTTCCAACCTTCCCCCCAGCATTCCCTCCCGCAACTCCTAAAGGACATTTCCACAATACATCCTGTCTCTCCTGATCAAGAACACATCTACACAATATGTGATCAAGACCCAGCTTTTATAATTTTCCTGAAATCAACTAGTAACCTGTAGTTTGGACTACCATGTGCCTTCACATTGTCATTGTGTACCCCTTCGAGAATTTACTTGTGGTTATAAATGCTACAATATCATCCAAGTAGTCTAGTATAGCTTCAACTCGAAACATATCTACATTTGGTAGTTTATCATCTACTGATCCTCTAGTTTCGCTTGAATCTAAATAAGAAAGGCGATCAATCCCCACATTTATTCGACTTGGCTTGACAATTACTTCAAATGTGAATTCTAGGAACAACAAAATCTATCTACAAATCCTTCATTCGAGTACAGGCTTGTTCACTAAGTATTTTAGGTTAGAATGACTAGTGGAGAATTTGAATGGACCCCCTAGAATATAGTTCCAAAATGTTTGAAGAAAGTACACCATCACAAGTGCTCGACGCTTAGTTTTGGTACAATTCTTCTATACCATGTACAATTTTTTGCTAGAAAAATAAATGGGGTGATCAAGATTACCATCCTTGGGCTATGCCAAGATGACTCATAAGGCGATACCCGAGGCAACAATATGAACATGAAATTGTTTTTTCCATTCCGGATAATCCAGGATTGGTGCACTTGCCAATTTCTCATTCATGACATTGAAAGCAACTTCACATTCATCTAACCACGTGAAGTGCTCGGACTTGTTCAGCAGCTTCTCCAGTGGTGCAATGATTGAGGCATAGTTATGGATGAATCTCCTATAATTACCTATGTGGCCAAGGGTGGATCTTTGCTGTTTAACACTTGTTTGCGGGTCCATGTTCGGGATCACGACGACCTTAGTTAGATCTACACATATTCCCTCTTTGCAGACTATATGGCCGAGAAGTGTTCCGAAATCGAAAAGCAATATGCAATTATTTAGGTTAAGTGATAACTGCAGCTGTCTACAATGGTAAAACATCACTTGGAAAAAAATATAATGTCTATTTAGTAAACTGTAGAAGGTCCAATCATCCATGTAAACCTCTAGGAACTTGTGAATAAAATCCCTGAAAGCAAGAATCACAATTCTTGAGAACATTGTTGGCGCTTTCTTGAGTTCAAATGACATTATGTGGTATGCATAAGATTCCTATTCTATGGTGAATGTTGTTTTCTTCTTATCTTCTTTTGCAATACAAACATGATGATAACTAGAGAATCCATCTCTAAAGGAGTACGCTTCAATACCCGCCACAATGTCTAAAAATTCGTCGCTAAAAGGGTTGGGAAAGGATAATGAACACTAGCATTGTTAAAAATCCAATAGTCCATACAAACTTGAATTTCATTGGAAAAAAATTTATTCTATATAACAAAATGGTTGACCCATTCTACTTCATCAACTGGGAATATTATCCATTCTACCAACATATTGTCTATTTCCTTCTTCACCTTCTCTTTAACTCTTGAGTTCAGTCAGTACAGTTGATGCTTTATTGGATTTGCATCTGTTTATAGCACAATCTTAATCTCCCCTAATTATACCTTAATCTCGTTAATTTATGCAACTCATGAAGGGAAAAAATCTTCATATTCCCTTAGGAGGTTGAAAACATGTTTCATAGTTTAGACATCCAAGTAATCTCCAGTCAAGTCCAAATTCAGTTTTTCATCAGTATCGATGTTGTGTTTCTGCAACTTCAAAGGTACTAGTCTTGGACCATCAGTTATAGGCCCAAATTCAATACTCTGTTCCCCCTCAGTTTCCTTGAATGGTAGATGGTGCAACTCCTCTAGATCGTCTTCATCAGGTTCTCCATCTATCTTTCCATAGGCTACGACCTCATGGAACCTCGATTCATATATATGCTGTAAAGTGTTCTGGTATATACATACTTCTGTGAACTTCCAGGCCATAATAAAAAATCACTTAATGGCTTGCAAATCATTGACTATAATTTCATTACTATCCGTGAAGGAAAGTTTTCTGATGAATTGATATTCTAGGAAATCCCATTCAATAGTATTTCACCTTAATTATTCTTTCACATACCATGCCTTTGGAAATGTCCCCAAGGTGTGTACAAAGCTATGCACCCAAAAGTACTATGGCATTCCTTCTCTATTCCATCTAGCCTTACATTCTTGTAGGTGTTCCCGAGGGTTGGATATCCCCCTGTACTTCATGAATTTTTGTGGGTAATCCTCTGAATGCCAAGATCTAACTTTCATCGTTGTATTAATCTCCTTCCATTATCTAAAATGGTTGCAATGATATCCACACCACCTTTCTATTTTCTCTTGTAAGGAAACATCCAGTAAGGGAACTTTATGTTCTTCAGAGATAGTTGCATCAATTCTATTAATAAAAACATTAAATGAATCCATGCCATTGAAAAGGGGATTTGCATACCTCAGTATCAACCGAGTTGATATGATGGATTGTGATGCAACGTCTGGGGTTTATCTGGTAATCACCCTACTTCCAGTCATCCAAGCGATATTAGAGCCGACCTCTAAACTCTGAATGCTTTTCCAACAGATGGATCCTTCTGTTGTCGAATTGATATAGTCTTCTCTTCTCCTCACTGTCATCCGATACAACTGATCAAACAGTTCTATTTCTTCCTTGTCATTTCTCGTTTCGATGAACCTTGGTCTTTGGTATAGCTCTAGGGTCAGGATCACTCTAAACCCCTCCACTTCAAATGCCATCAATTCCTTCTATAAATGAATTATTGCATAATTCTCAAAATCCTTGTTTATCCAAAGAAATGATAGATAAGGGTCTTTGTCCCCCATAATGTCTATTAATTCAAATTAAGCATAAGTTTTCTTCCCTTCTGTTTTTAATTATATGTCCTCCATCCTTCAATTGGAAATATACAATATTGATTTTCCATATGTAGCTAAATTGGAGAAATCGCCAACTTCAGCCTTCCCAGGGCTTCCCAAGTGTTTCTCAGCAGGATATTCACATATGATCCCAAATATAACATTGTATCCTTGATTTGAAACCCCACAATCTAAGCATCAATCCAGAAATATCTTGTTTTTCTCTTCTTGTTCCTTGACACCCTCCATGTGTGTCTCTAGGGTATGTTGGAAGAAATGAACCATTCCTCAGTCACTCCATCCTTAACAAGATATTTAAGAAATTCCTGAAATTTTCCAAGCATATGATCAACATTCCCAATTTGCATAAATAGATTGAAACATTCTACTATGGGTCAGTCATTGGATTGTGGTAGGTCTGTGCTCCTAGATCTTAGATATCATGGTTGCTCTCCTTGAGGTCTACCACCTAAAGTCAAATTCTTAAAAATATTTTTAGCTTCTTTGTAGTAGCGCTTTTGTTGTTCAGGGTCACATGAGTATTTTGGTGAATATGGTATTGTGATTCTATAATTTTTAGTGGCTCCCACGTCAGCTCCAGTTTTCTTCTCTCCACGAGTGACTATGTTAATGTTTGATAGGGGATCTATCTCTAGTAGCCTTGGTTCAGCATTGATTAAGTTTTCTCCCCTTTAGAAGCTATGCTCTTCCCATATACTAATCAACTCTAGACAGTATTCCATTGCATGTGTGTTGACCTTGCACTGAGAGAAACAAGGCCTTTTGGGTAGCAGGCAGACTCTTGCGACATGCCCTTCCTGATCAGAGTTCTAGAAACGAATCAAGCCTCTGCCTCTTATTCTCGACCCCCTTTTTCCTCATGACCTCCTCGTCCTCGAGGAGTCTCATTGATTCAATATTCTGATTGATCCAATCGATCAATTGGGACATCCATTGCCCTACACTAATCAGTATGGTGAGTTGGTGAAGCACAAAATTCACAAAAGTGTTGTTTGGAATGTTGGAATACTTCTATATAATTGGAAAAAGATAAGGGAGATGCACATATGTTTTTCATATGATCTACATCTTGGGGGGAGACCCCCAAGATTTAAAAATTTGAAATGCCAGAATAAAATAGGATAACAC